>QEWY01000086.1:578646-896146 GCA_006503575.1 Baylisascaris schroederi | reverse complement strand
CCCCCCCGAACCATCTCGCCCCAGTAAGAAAATTCTATATATGTCGGTACCCTGAACCCTCCAGAGTCAAAATTGAGCCCCTTCTAATAGCCCAGTATTGGATGTTGTTTTTATATCCCCCGCTACTTGTGACACAATAATCATTCATAACAGCAATACCAATCCAAATTAGACAATGAAAAATTCACCGCTGATATGAAGATTTCCACAAATGAAACATATAACCAATTCTGATCAGAAGGATATCAGGAAACAACCAATCTGGTCGGAAGGATCTCAGGAAATGACCAATTCTGACCAGAATGATCTCAGGAAACAACCAATCTGGTCGAAAGGATCTCAGGAAATGACCAATTCTGACAAGAATGATCTCAGGAAACAACCAATCTGGTNCCCCTCTTTTCCAAGCTGTCAGCACAAGAATGATTTTTAAATGATTTGTAAGCGTTAACTACTCAACAAAGCAAACAAAACGCTGAGTGAAAAATTTTAACTCCCGTTGGAGGAACCTATATTCAAAAAAAAGGAAAAGAAAGAAAAAATGCACGCAAATTTCATCAGTAAAAGTAAAACTTTCTAATCAATTTCAGAGACGTCATTCAATGAGAAAGCTTTTTTCTCATTCATTCAATAAAACAATCAACAGAAATTCTTTTTTCTCGAGAAAAAATTTAAGGAAAAATTCTGCGAGAAAATTTCCTTAATTTTGGAAAAAAATAAATCGATTTTCCACTCATTTTCCATCTTCTTCTTTTAGCAACAATCGTTTCGTGATTTAATTTCCTTCATTATTTATTTAATTTCCTTTATTATTTCCACTAAAATTTGAAAATTATATAAGAAGCTTAAAACACTAGAAATAAAGGACAAAAGGAATGCGGTGGTGAATAGCAAATGCAGCTCAAGTGAATAGACTCGTCATGAATAGTGCTCACATTCGACCAATGAATGCCCTGCTTCTTTCAATGGTAACAACAACTCTAAATTGCATTGGTGTATGCACTCTTTTTCAAACCCCTCACAAAATGAACACGTTAAAATGCTTAATTCAATAATTCTTCAATGATTTTTCAATTTTAACCGAATTTTTTGAAAATTTTGGAAAATTTTGCAAAAGATAATCAAAACAATTTTCCAATTATCCAAAAAATTCAATAATTCCTTCTGAATTTTTATATTTCCTGGATGAATGGATTAATAATCCACATGCGGCATCTTTAACTAAGATATTCTCTTAGAAAATTGTTTAAGATTAAAATTATAAATTATCAGGCAAATTCATGCACCAGCACATTAACCCCTCACCCCTCCATTTCCTTAGCCATCGTTCCTCCTTTTTTTAAAAGATTTCTTTGTTAAATCTTCTAAAAAAATTTTGATTTAAGGGCTCTAAAATTTATAGAAACTAAAAAATAAAAAATAGAAAAGTTTTCGAAGTCAACGATGAATGAATCTATGTCCACGCCACTATCGCACGTTCTCGTATTAAACAATTTGTGGAGCTTTACATGCACAAATTAGACAACATAAAAAAAACAATTACATTTCCAGTAGGCACCACAGTAGAAATATTGCCAGCAATCGAACTGACCAAATATTTCGCGCACCAAATAAAAAAATTTTTAATCAACATTTCCTCTTCCCCTTCCTTTTCCTGAATATATCAGACTATATTCCAAAAAAAAAAATAATGAGTGTAGCCCTTTTGGTGGCGCATATGTCAATGCTGAAATTTGCAAAATTTTCGCATTCCAATAAAAATTTTGCACTTCGCAAACCCATAAAAATTGCAAAATTAGCAAAAAAAAGCAAATTTCGTAAAACATCCCAGTCACATATATTATAAAATACGTAACGTGAAAAATATCATTTTTAAATGGTTCTCATCGTTCTAAAATTAAATAAACTTCGAGGGGGGATAAAGAGGCTTAAGTACCATTGCCACTAAAACTATTGATATAAATTTCCGACTATAAAAAATGTATTATTATCCAAAATGAGCAACTAAGCAAGCATTAAATATAAATAAGATGATTGCCTTGCAAATAGTATTCGTCATGAGACCCATATACCTACTGTTTCTTTATAATATTCAAAACTTACCCACTCCCCCTGCCCTACCCCTCACTGCATACCTCCAAAATTTACCCACTCCCCTTACCCCACCCCCCACTACCTATCTCCAAAATTTATGCACTCCCCTTATGCAACCCCTCACTACCTATCTCCAAAATTTATCCACTCTCCTTACGCAACCCTTCACCAACTATCTCCAAAAAGTACCAAGGGATATAGAAATTTCATAAAACTTTTCAAGGCTCCATCTACCAAAACTATTAGAGACAAGGTAGAGAAAAAAGGCAGAATGTTCCAGGTTAATTAATACAGCTGCACAAATCATACAAACATGCAACATATATGAAAGCCATATTCTCTATAATCTCGAAGTAGCAACCTAATTAATAAATCAATAACAAACCAATTTGAATATATAATAATGGCCAGCAAACGGGAACCGAATGCAACACAAACGTCAAAAATTGCAATCAAGAGTTATTCGATCCACACAATGAGCTTAAGTGAACTCTGTCGCATGTCTCGAATTCTATAATTTGGACTACTCCCATCAACAATTCGACAGCTATTGCATTTGATCGATGAGGGGGGGGGTGGGGGGGGGGGGGGGGGGGGGGGAGGGGGGGAGGGGAGGCATCTGTACCTCATTCGTACTTAAACACCTTTCAAGGCGATGAGTGAGTGAGTCTTGTAAGTAATCAACATGAACGTTTGCAGGAAACCATTTATATATGAATTCATGCTCGTTTTCAATAGCAACATGTTTATTACTCTTCAGAAGGTGTTTATTTGGCTCGTTTCCTACTCCGTGAGCCGTATTGGGGTCAACAAGATGGTCAACTCGTCACTGACCATCAATACATCCACAACCCTCATCAGCCTTTTAGTGATGCTAACGGAGGTTTCTTCAAAGCAGATAGAGTGGGAAAAGAAGGGAAGAGGAAAAAAGAGGGATAGGAAAAGGAAGGGGGGGGGGGGGGAAGGAAGATAAATCGGCCAACTAATAATCCAAACTCAAACCCATAATTAATATTTAATTCCTCTTATTCTGCTGAATCAACAATATTACAGAAAGCATCACCAAAACGTTCGTTAATTTTCACATCGAAGCTTTCCGACGTTGCCTCACAGTTAGGCAAATTCCCTACCCGGTGCGCTGTCCTAATAATAAAATTTCGAAATATCTGAGTACTTAATCCAAACTTTGCATTTATCCCAACATAATTTTCTACGAAAAAAAAAGTCATTTGCTATATAAACTATACAAGAAAAAAAAAAGTGCTAGAGCACCTAACTCCAACGATCAAGAGAATAAAACTGATTTTTCGAAACCTTTCAAAATGTTCGGCTATTTCAGGAATATTTTGAATAGAACACCTGAAATATCCTTATTTTATTACGACCTAGCATAGTTATTATAATAATATGAAATCCCTCCAAAAAGGAATATCAAAGCTATTTATTTCACTTTCAAATAACTGCTAAGTATACTAACAGAAATACTTCAGAAACAAATTCGAAAGACCACCAAAGAGCATCACATCGAATAAAGAGGGAATCCACTCTTGCGGGATAACGAAGCGTTTCTGTTGTTGACGAAAAAGGGTGCTGGAAGGACGTCGTCATTGAAGCACACAAATTAACCACTAAATGCACATCTCCACAAAAAAAAGTAACACCATTTCCTTACATTCAGATGAGTGCATAATGTAGAAAACGAAGAACGAGTGAGTGATCATCGATTAACAAATTCCTTACTCAAATATGAAAATTTCTTTTCACTAAGAAACAATGCAAGAAATATTGTACCTCCGAAAGTGAAATATTCCCATCTATTAGCCCTCTCACTCCATATTTCTCTCCTGAAATTTCTATTAATTTTTAATTCCTTGCCCCCTATCTCCCCTTACCTTCAGACTATGATTGTCACCCATATTATTGATTCCTCTTTTTTTCAATTAGGAAATCCAAGAAGTACGTTAGTCCATAGAAATATCTAAAGGCATTACATATCCCCTCTCTCTTTCTTTCTTCTTCATCGAGCATTGCAATCAACAACATTGAAATTTATAATTGCTACGAAAAAAACTCCAAAATAAATCAATAATATTTCAGAGAATGTCCACTCGGCACATCAATCATTCCCTTCGAAAATCGTGTATGAGATGTGCAGAGAAAATGCATGCGAAAACAAGCAAATTAAATATAGAATCAAAACAAGCAAGTTAAATAGAGTTGAACATAAAGCTGACCGCTGTCCATTGATACAAAAGTGACCACTGTCCAATCAGTCTATTAAGAAAATCAACAAACTGCTGATTCTGTCTTCCAAATTGAGAGGGAAGAGAAAAGAAAAAAATGAATGTATGAATTATTTGAAATCATTCTCAATAAACACAACATAGTTCGCCAACATTTAAAACGTATTTTCGCATCCATAAATTAAAGCGCTTCTATCTTTAAGAAAATCGAACATTTTCTCTGATAACTCCCACCCCCCCTCCCCCCATCTCCCTGAGAGTGTTCCTTTCTGATAGAAAAAGGGGGAGGGGAAGAAAGAGTACCAATTATAAAGCGACTTCAACCAACTCACAAATAAGTACCATTAAGCAATGATCTATGAATAATTAAAGACTCCTACTTACAAAAAAATTACTACTTTCTAAGATAGTTCAGCACCAACTATACAACCAAACGACCACTTCTGATGGGTTTCATTGCGAAGAATAAACCCTTCGAGTTGGTTCGATATGTGCATGAAAGAAGGCAACAATTTAAGAAAAAGGAACGAGACAAGCAAGGAAAGCAATTAAATCTACACTTGCGGGCATATTTGTTCGTTATAAATTATTCATAGATGAGGGAAAAAGATCGCCAATGTGAGTGAACTAAACTCTTCAAATAAAAATATATCGCCATTAATGCACCACTTCCTTTTATTATATGCAAATTTCAACTTGTATATCAAAATATAAACGCTATCTATTTGCATATTCTTCTTCCCAAAATTATGCAAAACATCCAACGAATTTAATAAAATTTCAATCAATAATTGATAATGATTGATTGTCCAGAAATTAGATACATAGGAGTTGGTGAGATGCCACTTCGAATGTAACATGCGCATGTCATTAAAAACAGCATTAGCTAATAAATAAGTACTGCATGTCGGAAAAACGGAGGTAAGAGTGAGGATAGAGGGTAAGGTTGAGGTGGGGGGGGGAATGGAGGAAGGAGGAAGAGAGAAGGGGGAGGGGTTAGCCAGAAATCAACTGGTGTTTGTACCAACAATACTTCACCATTAAACACTGTTAATGGATATTGAATAGAGAGAGGATTTAACAATTAAAACAAGTGCAGTAATAGATTAAAATACTGCATTCAACAGCTAGAACCTCTATCTTTTCTTTCTTTCAATATCGAAGATATAAAAAACGCTAAGCAATATTGACATGGTCGGTTTATGAGTGAGGAAGTCAGCATTCAGAGGATGCATCCAACAATTTAGTTTCACCATTAAAGAGAGTATTACTTTTCAGATGAGGTAATGCAGTAAACACCTTAATATCTATCCTAGCTGATTTCAACGATTCTAAAAATATTAACTTCTTTCACCTTGAAAAAACTAATTTTTTAGTATTCAATTCCTTCTCACCACCCCTCCCCCTCTTGAATCTTAATTATTTTTGTGGATCAAAGATCAAGAAAACGCTTCTTGCAGTTGACGATTATAAAGATTCAAAGATTCAGAATGTAATCGGATTCTATACTGAGTAAAAATCTATCTACGCAACCTTCAGTCAGATGTTTCAGTGACAAGACTAATATGTCAATGGGTTATCTATCAAACATTCAGAAGGCTATATCGTCAAGCAACACACCTGTCAAGAGGATTAAATAAGGCAATGTCAAGGAGTAATCGATAACGCTTTATAATCTTTTTAATCCAAAAGTAACACGAACATTGTGCTGCTAGCAGCTATAAAAATGAACATATAACTTTGAACTATCATACTTTCCTTTCGTATCTCTCTCTACCATCGATGCAAAACCTCTTATTTCAGTAAATTAACCTTCTACAGGTAAATAATACCCATCACAGGATATAACTAAAAGTGATTGCTTATCACGTGCAATTAATCACTGATTTATTATTATTACTGATAATACTATAAAGACTACATAACTGATGATATAGAAACCTCGAAGATAACACAAATATTGACTCAATCATCTGTGTTACATTTTTAATTAATACAAAAAAATAAAGCGAAGTCCATCTGCACTATTTTTTCTTTGATTGCTCACGAAAACGAAAACTGTGACAGCCCATCCCATACACACCATTAAAGGCTTACAAGTCTCACTGTTTTTACTACAATATATATATATATATATATATATATATATTTATATATATATATATGAGGAACCAAAACATTCAAAAAGAATCAATGAAAGGACGAAAACGATTCGTGCAAAGTGATGCACACTGTTGGCTCATTGAATAATAAACCAAATGAAAGCAATCGAACGACACACTACAAAAATTTAATGCAAAAAAATAGCAACAACAGCTGTGCACTCAAATCATTATCGCCCCACTTTTATCTACTGACCACTCATTCAACAATCTATATAGACTCTAAAATCAACTATATATAGAGAAAGAAATTAAGAGAAAGAAGGAAAAATATCAAATGAAAAGAAGAGAGAGATAAAGAAAAAAGGAAAGTCTGTAGACATTTACAGACAAACTTGTGCTATACTAATATCTCTTCGAATAGGATAATCTGAACAACGAAGTTAACTGAAGAGTTCGACGGTAAAGAAGCAGAGAGTGGAGAAGATAGAATATAACATAGAAAAAGAGATATAAAAGTGATGCAAAATTCATTTGATAGAGAGCAAGAGATATCGCAAAGTGCGTCAACATCCCTTATATCCTGCACTAGAGATGACATATGCAATCAAAAAAGCCATTCACAGCATTCGCTATCAGCGAAACCCCCTCAAGCAGCAATATTTCTTCACTTCATATCCAGTTCCCAAGTGGTTCCCCTAGCAGACGTTTACCTTACTATGGAACACTCTTATGTTTCTATGGAAAAACTATAGAAAACAATAAAAACACTCATCATTTGTAATTAAAACTAATACAAACGCAGCAATTAAAATAACAAAAAAGGGAACACTAAACTTCATATTAAATATCTTCTCATAACCAACTCGATGGATGTGCTGCTCTTAAGTTCTTTGCAAGTTTCAACTTTCTCAAGAAAATACTACCCAATATATGCAGCAAAACATGCCCCAAATAATTAAAATATGCAAATTTTTAATATATGAAAATAGCGCAAAGCCGGTTTACCGTAAAGAATGGAAACATCGTCTGATAGTGATGAACGAATGAAAAGAAAAATAGAACATAGGCATATGACTATCAAATAATAGTGCTCTATAATTACGATAGATCCATAAACTGCTTACTTTATAAGAATCTCTTATTGTGGATCATCAATCTTCATCCTATTGTCAAAAATGAGTAATTATAATCTTATTTTAAAAAACTCCATACAAAAATAGCCCAATGAATTAAAATTTAAAAAAAAAAATCCGTAAAAATACGAATTCATCGAAATCTTTTCTATTTTCCTATAAATATTTATAAAACAATTATTCATCTGCTTCATCTATTTCTATAGTTATTCATCTACTCTTGACAAAAAACAACCAACATAATTCAAATCTTTTATGATAATTAAAAGAAATTTTCTGCTTTCAGTTGCCAAAAAATTGCGCAAAAGATCCAAGAAACAAATTCGAAATGATAATTCGACCGATAAAAAGTACAAAGTTCTTTAAAGAGGAAAGAACCAAAATAACAAAAAAAAGGAATGAATTGCTATTATGGACTCTACTGCGTCAGTGGGCATCCTTCAAGACTGTCACCGAGTTGACAAGACTTGCTAAGGCAAACACAATATTCCTGACGCAACGGAAGTGACGTACGAAAATAAAAACTTGAAGAATCCAATAAGCTTCATCAGAACGCATTTCATAATCTATGCAACTGGGAACACTGTCCTTTGCAACCAACTTAGTGCACTTACTTCAACCCTTTACCACATCTTGAAGGGATTCGACGCTGAATTTTTCATTTAAATAATATGTTTCCCGAAATTTAAAGTTTCATTCCCCTCCCCCTCCCCCCACAAAAAAACCTAAGACTGAATTCATCAATGCCTCAAAATACTTCCTGAGATTTTAATGCTGATTTAGCAACATCGAAAGGTGCGCATCCCTTATGGGCTAAACAGTGATGAGCATGGACTAACATGCATATGATTCGGGAAAGGTAAGACATAAAGGCGTCTCCCATTGCATATGTTTTGATAATCTTAAAACCAAAAAAATATTTTGTATTTTAAACCAATATTTTATGGTCAGCAGTCACATCAGGACTGTTCTTTCGAATATCAAAAACAACTACCTCAGATTAAAGGATGAATCATATCAAAACCTCTAACACATAAGAAAACAGACTCACAACTGAATATATATATATATATATATATATATATATATAATACAACGCAAAAAATTAGTCGTACTTAACGATCAGCGCAACACAATAAAATAGAAAATTATTGCAATTAAATGCAATGCAAAATAATTGCAATACTTCAAAACGAAATTTTTTCAAAAATTATTCTGACGATAAAAATATCGCAACTATAAAATCGACCGTAACATTTTAAATACACCTAAGAGTTCCTTTACCATATTTTCTGGTAAAACAATCATCAATATTTTTATAAAAATACTCAAAATCTTTTTATTGGGAACGATGAAAAACTTACATTAGCATATCCCAATTATCAGCCTCGTAAGCAATACTGACAGCCGTTTGTCCGTTGTTATTCGTTGCATCGAGAAAAAACGACGTTACGCATCCGCTATCGCATATCATCTTTGCCATCTGCAGCAATATATTAATACCTTATCCACAAAACTTAAAGCAATAAGGACCAGTATACCACGTTCACAAACATATATACCAGTACCCTCAAAATTATTCATCAGTGGTGAAAGTGGAGGGGGGGGGGGGGGGGGGGGGGCAAACAGGAAAAGAGTGACATAACGGATGGCAGCCGCAATGCTCCCTCCCCCCCTCCCCTCTCCCTGCCCCCAACAAACAAAAGTTCTACTCCACTCAACCCCATGCTATCTCTCCTTCCCCCTCTCCCTCTCCTCCTCTTCTCTTAAAGCCCATCCGACATTCTGAAATGGCAAAAATTATTAGCAGATCTGCACAACAACAGTCCCCTTTTTGTGCCAAGCTTAACAAGAAAAGCTACGTCAACAACTTTTTAATCTACGTCACCATTGCACCAAACTATTCCTTGAATGAATCTTGTTCATATGTTTTATGGATTTAGATGGATATGCAAGTGTAACAGCAAGTTGAAACCTATGCAGCACAATGGCTATGGCAATATTCGTTGATTTATTGCAAACGGTGTTGCACCGGAATTTGAGCGCTTTTCAAGTGTTGTTCCTGATCCCTTTGGAAACCAGAACAATAACAGGAAAAACATACCTTAAAATCGGGCCGTAAACTATAGAGAGTTCACTTTGACACGGCTTTGTCTTGCATATAAACTACAGGCTGCTTCAACTTCTTTAAGTGGCTTATTTCTGGAAGCTGCAATTTCCGACGTTTTGCCACGTCTGAATTCTTTTTATGTTACAAAGCGTACCAGAACAGGGTCAGGTCCGTATGTGTGTACATCTATCCATCAGGTGGGCTAAACTCGAGCAACCACTAAACTCACACTTACAACCATTATGCCACCTCCTTTCTTCCCTTCATCCGCAGCCTGAATTAGTAATATGCATAGTGTGGATACCTCTCTGCCACAAATATTCCATGGAGGAAAAACAAAAACACCTCTTAAATCCCTCAGAAGAAAAATTGGTAATGCGATCGCATCTCACCTGTAATATGTTTCCATCACGACATCGAGCCAAGTGGTGTAAAATACTTTCTCCTCGTTGATCTTTCACGCATGCGTTCGCCCCATATTGCATTACCAACCTCAACCTATCCATATTGCGTGCATCAATTGCCTCTTTTATTAATGTGTCCTTTTTTGCACCCTAAACCAAAATATTTTATTAGTTATAAAAAACTGAAAATATCATCAGTGTTCACCTTTTATAGCACAAAATTATCGCATTTAGACGCCTTTGTAGACGAAATACAATAAATTAAATAAAATATCCAACTCAATCAAAAAGTATTAATGTCATGCGATCTAATATTATTATGAGTTTCTTTACTTTCTCAAAATGCACAACGATAAAAGTTATAAATATTTACAGCAAATGCGACCATAAACCAACTCATTTTCCACAACCAAAAGCTGTGTATTTCTATAGGAATTACTGTTTAAATCACACATTGTCTTCCGTCGTTTTCTCAATCAACAACCTAGGGCACTATATATATATATATATATATATATATATATATATATATATATATATATATGCATCTATATATGAATATATGAATCGCCTATCATAACTTCGTCAGAACCCTGCATCGAAATATGAAACTCCTACTATTGAAAATGCTATCTAATGACATAATCAAGCTTTTTACTCTCATATATAGAAATAACCACTAAAAACATGAATCGTCAAAATTTCACTAAATTCTATCGCTATCACAACTTTTTTTAAACCAAATTTATAAACTTCTCAAAAAAACAAATGTTTTAAGAAATAAAAATTAACGAGAAACTCTAATTCTGATTATTTGCCTCACACAGTGAACTTTCACTAAATAAACATGAAAATAAATAAACAAAAACAACTCACAAAGTAATCCTCGTTTCTACCCACAAACTTAAATATTTCTTCAGCAACATCCAATTTTCCTATTTGAAGTGAACGATTTAATAAATCTGTTGCCTCATCCTCCTCGTTCTAAATTGAAATCGATTAAATACAAGTGGAATTATATATACATTATATATATGTATATATGAATCCGTACAACTTTCTTCATTCCTCGGTTAAAATCATAAAACGATTTTTTCACGTTTCAAAAATGTGCTCACATTTTAAACCTTCAAAATAAATTAATGATCCGAAGACTGTTACTTATTAATAATACTTAAAGACTAACAACAGGTAAATAAAAAAGTCACACCTCCAAATCTTTTCTTTTATCTTCAGTCTACATAACATCAACATCCCTTTGCCACCTATTACCATACGACCATACCGTCTATTGCAGTATCACCCTTCACATATATTATCTATACTAAATACTCTTTCATCAGCCCATATTAACACCATTTAGAATATAAAAATCTTTGTGTGCCCTATAAAATAAGAAAAACCTTTGTTTGCCTTATAAATGCAACTCTGCCTCAACCGTTCCTCAGGAAACAAAGAAAACGGCTTACTTCGGCACGAAGAGGTGCTCCATGATGCAGTAGCACACTCACTGCTCTTGCATTTCCACGTTGAACGGCCATTGCAACGTTTATAAAACTTGGCCTTACATCAACGAACTTCAATATAATTTTAGAATTATTCACTTATTTAAACACATTTCCTTCCATTGTCATATATAAAGTGATTGCACCTTCAATTGTGCAATAAACTCGATCGAATAAAATCGATCATGCAGAATCTTTTGCAGATTTAACTTCAGTTAGTGAGAACATAGATATTTTTGATAGGAAATTTGCATTAATGCATTTTTTATTCATTTTTCTTTCACCTTTGAAATGATGGAGGAAGGAATCGTCTACATACAACCAGAAAAACAAACAAAATTTAGACCCCCAAATGATTTCCCTTTATATTAGCCTGTTCAGCAGCAAAAAATGACGCATTAGTTTTTCCAGTATCAGTTTCAAAAAAGTAGCACATTACCTAGGCTGAAGTTTACAAAGTCGGAATCCCAAGGTAGGTAATATCAAATGAAACAATTGTTACCTGGAGCAAAATCAACAACGACAGATTATCATCGCGTTGTATCGCCTCAGCGATCGCTTCCTGAATCTTCCGAATATCCTGAATCTCGTGTTTTGAATTGTCACCTTCTTAAAATATAAATAATTCAAATTTCACGCATTTCGACCAACAATAAAAGTGAATAATGGATTTAACTCCGCTTAAAAGATCCATCAATGCCAACAGACTCAAACATCTTCTATACTGCGATATGCCTTAATTTGACGTTTCTTATCTAGAATAAACCACCCTATGCTGTTCATCTCATACTTTAATATGAGGTAGAGGAGGGAAGTATCCTATATCGGAGGGATTTACCTTGCTAGGTAACCCAAGTACTTGCACTTTGAACAACTTTTTGAGACTTTACGCAATAAAACTATAAACACGTTGCTGCATATATTTCCTGACCGATGAAACCTATGTGTGGAAAGAGTTGTGAAAAAGATAAATGCTGATATTTATGATCTATCACTTACTTGTTTGCTGTTTCATCAAATCGCTGAAGTGTGTCGTGCAAGCACGCCACTTAATTGATCTATGAGGGCTTCATCTAATCGTAAACTGTTCGTATTTGAAGGGTAAGAAGCGGGATCAACACCGACTGGTCAAGATACTGATCTTTACTCTCATCTTCGGAGAGGAGGATATACGACCACCATGCTGAAGGTAACTTTTCAGCGGGAGAGAAAAGATTACCTGAGTGCAGACATCTGCGAGAGGATAGACTTCCTTTCAGGCTAGATGCTATATTTGGGGAGATCTAATTTTCTAAATGCTCGGAAGGGAGAAGTAATCGAATGGAAAGGCTGGATCGACGAAGGCCAATGCTTCAGTCACTTTCTTTCCCTTCTTTCTTCGTCAATAATATTTGCTTCCTTCTTTTCCTGATTTGACATATTTCTATTACCATCCTACTATCTATGCAAATGCTATATAAAAATTTTTTGTTACTATCGTATAAGTCACGCTTACTAATTTTATGTTTATTTTCAAATTTTATTTATTTTATGCGTAATTTTATTCAATTATTTCACTTATCTCTCAATACAGCAAGTTAAAATATTACTGCACAATATTTCCCAAGCGCATATATAAACGATTCATTTGGGTAACTCACTTCAATAACGCTTAGAAAAGACATTTAACACTTAAAATACTAATTTTTTCAACTAAACTTTGAGGAAACCACTGAAAGCAGAAAAAAATCGGGCATCTCCCCTATTAATAAATGAGAATAAAAGCATTGAGTAAATGTGCCATTACGATCATTAATGATGACAGCAGTGAAGCGACAGGCATTTTGGCATAATCAGATATTTTTTGACAAATTGCCTGGCAAGTTCCCAAGTGCCTTGATGCTTTCGGGAAAGTTCCCAGGTTCTCTACGCGATCCTCTTAAGTCCCTCTTTATGACTAGCCTTCAGTACCCCTCTTCAACCAAAAAATAGTATTTTATACAAAATCACACAAATATTAAATAGAAAAGATCCAATCAAGAGTTACAGCATTAAATATCTACGTCTAGTTATAATTCCCATAAACACCTATAATATATCTACAATACGTAGTACCTATAAATAGCTGTAAATATTTATGAATACCTATAAAAATACGAATGAAAGTTAAATACCCAATAAAACGTTGAAGAAGATGTAACGCAGCAATGAACGCCAATCCCCTCTTGCGATCGATTCGCACATACTGTCGAATTTACCAATATTTGTGTCTTCTAATAACACCGATTCCAACGCATCCAACAAATACTGCTTACTCTTTCTATCGCAAAACGATACTAAAAATAATTCGTAACATTTACGTACTAATATACTCACTGATAAATTTATAATTTGCAAAAGAATTTACATTAAGTTCACATAATTTACATAAAAACAATTTTCAGTCATTTCAGAAATGCCAGGTTTCAGCCATTAGCCTTTCATCTCAATCCTACCTTCCCTTCGCCTCCGGAAACGGTCAATGCACCACTATTTTGTAATTTTTCTTCAAAATTTTCATAAATGGGGGAAGTCCATTCTAGAGAGTGGACTTATTGAAAGGAAGTCCATTATTCAATTATTTCACTTATCTCTCAATACAGCAAGTTAAAATATTACTGCACAATATTTCCCAAGCGCATATATAAACGATTCATTTGGGTAACTCACTTCAATAACGCTTAGAAAAGACATTTAACACTTAAGGAGTTCTATCCACCTAGCATAATACGAAAACTTCGTCCACCTTTCAAATGAACTGACCGAAACATTAAAGAAAAAAGCAACCATTTAAAAAACGTAAAAAATTAAAATAACACAATATGAAATCTATACGAGCAGTAATGAAAATTGGACAAATAATTTTTAAAAAAACTCTTCGATTGGAAACATAAAAATGGCCATCATCTCCTCCCTTTACAATACTCATCACAGTCGCGGTATTACCCTTGCATCAAGTACTGCTTTCCCATTTAGTCATAGTCAATACCCAATCCGTGGGTGTTGTTTGCCCAAATCTTACTGAAATCTCTAGTGTTATCCAAATTTTTAACTTATCTTACGTCGTATAATTTTGATGATAAAAGACACTTACGCAAATTCAGCTGTGAGCCAGTGTTATAATCGAATACCATACTCGACAACGCATTGAAAAGTTCGTCCTAAAAATATAAAACTACCGTCGATAAACCGTTCCCACTAGGATCGGAGATGCATATAGAGTTGTCCTCGTCTTCCTCTCCTCTCCCCTCCCATTCCTTCTTTGCAAGAGGCAATTTCGGCATTCAAATTTCAGCGACAATAAATCACTTAAGTTTTTCATGACGTATTTCGTTATACTATTTACATAGAACCAGCTGGGAACAGCGAAAAAAATGATAAGTTTTAAATGGAATTGATGTTGAATATTCAGATCGTTTTTAAGTTCACCCGGCTGGCACAATAACACAATCAGTGGACAGATAGTGGACAGAATCCCAATCCGGAAAAAGTACTTCATTTGCATAGCAGTCAAAGTCAGTTATTTGGCCTCTATAGCACCCCTCCCTTCACCCAATGAAATAAAAGTGCCATCTTTGATCGCCCCGGCAACTAGTTTGACGATTGAGTAGATTAAATCAAGTAGATAAACAAAGGATATCACAAGACGCCTAGTTGCCTTCAAACAACCCCTGTACACACTTAAAACATAAAGCCAATTATCAATGCAAATATAACCTCTTCAGGATGGAAGTTCCACTGATAGACTGGAGGAGTGGTGGAATTACAATGCGAGCAACTTGAGTGCATCACTCGGGCACATATCGAATCCGTCCAATGATACCAACCACACTCTTTGCATACTATGAAGTTGCCCTTAAATTATCCACGAATATCCTTTGATTATCCAGAAATATCCCTTAAATCCAAATTTGTTCGGAAAAACTTAGTGCAAAAAGAGTATCCTTCAAAGAGGTTATTTATTTGCAGAAATCAACGCATATGCCTCCTCTTAATGTTAGAAGACAACAATGTCTTTCATCTCAATAATTCTTTGTTGATGAGATAATCTCATCAACCTTCGACGCATATCCACAATACATCAGAAAACGATAAGAGTGATAAGGTGCCAAAGATATGCAAATTTTTAGATATTCTTTTTAACAGACATGTGCAAAATTTAGGCAGTAATGCGCCAATTTTAAATAATTAGATATAAAGATATTGCTAATGTTCCCACTAATAAAAGCACTGCCTAACTGAGCACTATTAGATAATTAAACATTAAAAAAAAGAAACTGAGAGGAAAGGAAAAGATTTAGAATTAAAGAAAGCATTGTTTTACAGACAATCATGCAGATGAAAGACTTACGAGCTGAAACATTAGCACTAAACGATCTTAAAATACGTATATATCTATGAAAGTTATGCGCCTTATCATGTCACAAATGATCACCTTTATTCTAAAACATCTTGCAGCAATCAATTGAATCGGGAAAGAAGATAAAATTTACATAATTTAATGCACAAGCGAAATTTGCATAATTTAATGCAAAACCTACTTGAATGCAGAATGCTCGACAATACTGACACTGTCGATGATCTCGAAACATCGCTGCATGTCTCTGAAATTAGATTTTTATAGCAAGGACACTTTTTTTTTCAGTTCCTTCCCGTCATATTTCAATGGCACTTCGAAATTCAGCGTTGGGGTTAAACGCCGTAGAGGTCGTCGACGTTCGATCTACAGGCCTGGTCAAAAACTGTCCGAAATTTTGATCTCTTTGAAGTGAAACATTGATGTCGATTAGATTTTTATTCGATCGATTCTCAGAGATGTTTAAATTTTAAAAAAAAAACCTATTTGCAGATGGAAATTGCAACTCCATTCAATCGAATTAGAGAACGACATCAGTTTATAAATTTTAAATTCTTTCAGATATAAAACAATCAAAGCATACCTCACAATAAACCTTCTCTTCGGCTTCATATGCTAGAACCACTTCGGCACGTTGTGAACATCGATACACCACACCGTACTTCTTGTCTTGTGCTATGCATGGGTAGAAAATATTCGACGACAAATTTGGTTGTTGTCTGCAAATATTTATGCACTTCAAACTGATGACAATATTTATTTACTTATTTATTTATACTTTATGTTCCTAAGACCTCAACAACCTACCAAAGCCAAGATTCCCGAACATAAGATAGAGCCAATTTAAGAACGATCTGGTGGAATAAAACGTCTGAATTTTGACGCAATTCGGGAAATTTTCGCAGAATTTTATCGACAAGAAGAAAAATACAAATTTCTTAAAAATTCCCACTAAAGTATCGAACTAATAAAGTACAAGACAGATCGGTCATCCCTTCAATGGCTACTCAGATGACCACAACTCATAGTGGACAACCAATAAAAGCTACTAAGGAATAACTAACACAAATAATGTGCATTTGCAAGGATATCCCACACTTTCGTTATCGGATGAGTCTGACGATGAAGGCAATAAAACAATCTCGCCACCAATATCTGAATATTCGTCCTTTCCATCCAACTGGTCCACTTCTGTATCCGTCTCCATTTAGGTGATTCTCCTCTATATTCAATAAAACGTTGCGAAATCATAAGCCAAGTATCACTCCTGATGAATACTATCACAGTTAATAAAACTAAAAAACATTTCAAACTGCATTATCGTCTATTAATTCAATAAAAACAAATAAATATCTCGAGAAAGTGAACAAATCTCATAATAACAATAAAAATATTATTGACAAATAAATAAACAAATAAGTAAATAAACAAACAAGTAAGTAAACAAATAAACAAATAAATAAATAATCTCGCTAAAAAGAAACTTTTCCTCTCAATTATATAATCAATAAAAATCTAAAAGTTCCATAACTTTCAAACATTTTCTGGTATCCATGTGGTCAACTCACATCCTCAATTTTCCCACATTTCGTGAAATGAAGATCAAAATAAAGAAATAAATAAAAAATTTTTTCCAAATGTATCTATAAAAAGTGGTTTCCACAAAGTTTTGATCCAAAACAACATTCAAAAACGCTTCGGGTAAGGTTGGATGGACACCGTGCATAACCGGGCACAAACCAAAATGAAACGAGTACAGTAATATACAGGTGAAATAAAACTAGTATGTGCCTCTAACTTTATAGCCGCAAAAGATCACTACAGTTGAAATTATGTAACTTTTATGATTAAAACTTTCTCGTTCACCAAGTTTCTGGATGGAAATGCCATCCTCCTTCCACTCATTGAAAAACAACACCTGTCCTATGTATCTTCATTTCCTACCCTATTAAGAGTTGTTACCTGCCACTATTGCAACATCGAAACCGACTGGATTTAACTGCACAGTCGGTTGATAGATCATAAAAGAGCTAAAAAAAATTGGCATCTAAAGAATGTTGGTCTGAATACCTAAGAATTTTTTTGACGAAGAGGAGGATTGAGGACGAACGCTGTGGAGGGTCCAACAACAGCAATGAAAAGATGATTCATATCCTAGCCGACTAATGTAACGGAAGAATGACTTAAGTGATTCCAAACTTTGCATTCAAAACAACACATCTGTACGTTGGCGTCAACAAATTCTCTATACTTTTGCTAGATGAACACACAGCATTTCAGAATGCAATAGGATGCATCACTCACACTACCGTAATGACAAAAAAACTTACAGCGGTTAAACATCTGTTTCTCTTGTTAAGGTATATTATCAACTACAGTCACCTCCACTTCCCTTTCCATCCCAATCCATCATCAAGCAAGTCACTCGGCAGACTGACAAATCCCCTCTACCCTATCCCCTGCAAGCCTACCTGTGAACAAGTCTTGCCAATGTTGACACCGAACACTTAATTCTACGACTTGCCGAGAATCTAACAAGAAAACTAATAAAAACCTTTGAACCTCGATGAGGCAATATAATTTTACATGACGCTTTGGATGTGAAGTATAACCTCCGATGGGCATACCGACCCCTTAGCAAAGTTTTCAGAGCAATATTCAGAGCTTTGCATGTCCCCCACAACTGCATAAATTTAATTGGGATGGGTTCCTCTCTCTTCTTAGCAGCTCGTAACCAACAGATCCCAATTCCTTGAGTATAAAAATTTAAAGCACGCGACCGTTCCGATCTATCCGACTTTAAGATGCCGGCAGGCAACAGCTTGCTCGGTTATTAAATACTGCTAACAACAACTGACTCAATAATTAAAGCTCAAAGCACAAAGTTCAAGAAGTCTAGAAATACAAACTTTGAAGAAAGACAAAAGAAGTTCTATCTGTCAGCAGGAGGTAGCATCACTCATTGAGTTTTTTTATCGAATAAAATGCAACATTTTGCCCCCTTTTCCTCACCGCCACCCACCACCCCCTCTCCACCACTTCAGCTACAACGGCTAATAAACCCATGCCAACGGTATCGCACACTAAGCTGGCTACTAAAAGCGATTCGATCGGCATACCCACAGCAACGACAATGTAAGAAGAGGCAAACGAACTGAATGCAACAGGAAGCATTTCAGACGCTTTTAAAGTTTTACATAAACCTATTTTCCTGAAAAAAACCTTTTAGCACCGCGTCTATCAGCCCCTTAACGAACTATATTCGCCATCTGCAGATGACGGTCTCCCCTTCTGCTCCCTCCCATTACCAATAACATGAGGGCTTTTATGTTCACGCATAAGCTCCAACGTTGTGCTGCGATCAATGACCAAGATGCGTATATCCAAACATTAGGATTCTTTGCCGCTTTGACTTTCACAGCACATACAAGATCGGCTTCATTGTAAATATGGCCATAGTGCACGTCGGGAAGGCATAATCCTTTCTGAAGTAAAACCTTAGACAGTACATTCTTTAAAGGAAATAGTTTATACACTCGACCACAAATATGATAATGAAAACAAATAAACGATTGAAGTTATTTAGAAAGAGTTTAGGTAAGTTGCGGCGACAATAAAAACCTCGGACAACAACAACAACAACAACAACCACCATCAAATAAAACACATACACAACACGAAATTTGCAAGAATTAAAATTCAAATTAAATAATACTCAAAGATTTTCGTAATTTCATCGTCGAAGACTGATCACTATCCTACATTCCGAGAAAATGAAGCAGTCTATGAAGCATAAATCAACCGCAAGAACATCAGTTCTACGATGTAGTTGAATAAGACAAAAGAAAGAAAGCCTAGTTATCCAACATGCCCATAGCTCACGTGCAACGCCTCCAATAACCCAAATCCAGAGCATTCTCTCATCGCCGCATTTTACCGCTCTATTGTTATGTACCCATTACCGCCATATATACTGCACCACGTCCTATTTTTTGGCTCAAAGATTTTCTGCAATTCCTTTACAGCATAAATCTACAGTTGAGTTAGACTTATTCTTAAATACATATCCCCTTGCGTGTGCACTTATCCCGCGATCGTGAAGTGCCACAGAAGTCACTCTTTCCAATGAGAGAAAAAGAATTACCAGGGGCGTTAGGTGGGACAGGGCTACAAGGACACAGTGACCGATGTGTAAATGCAGCAGCTCACCCATCTTAGATTGTGAAATACTAATTAACCACAGCCATCATATTCTACCTATTTCTTCTAATTATTCAAACAACCGAAATCACTATGAATGTGAATGCTATTGATAACATAAAAAAAAAAGAAGACAGAGATGAAAAACCTTACAACAAAGAAAAAACACCGCTGATAGAACAAACAAATTGCAAATTCTTGAAACAAATTAAAATCGCTTCAAGGATACATGATCGTCAATAAAAGTTCAAAGGAAAGGTATTCCATAACCATAGCTGCCATTATTGATGGAAATGAACTTCAAAGTTTAAGCCGCAAAAATTAACGAAATTAAATGCCTCAATTTTTCTTCTCAAGATTATAAAACAATCTTCCTGCACGACAAACCAAAGACCTCAGCAACTGGTTGGTCCCCACATTTAGAATGACTTTCACGTCCTTCACAAATTCAGTCAGTAGTCAAGATTGCCAAGCCCTTTAGGAGGCTGGCCATAAGATCCTTGCGAACGTGTAGCTCCAGAAGGTCGTGCATTATAACCGCTTTGCATACGACCACCACTAGGGTACATACCCCCCGGTGCACGCGCTCGCATACCGTAATTGTTCGGCGCACGAGATGCGTACGGTGGCATACCCATGCCGCCGCTCTGTGGATGATAACCGTAGGGTCTAGGTGGAGCGCCCATAGGTGAGAGCATGTTCAATGTAGATCCATGACCACCGCCATAGTTATCTGAAGGGAACGAATGATAGGCTCCATGCATTCCAGGTGTAAATCCACCTGAGAAGTAGTCATTCGCATTCATGTCAAAGTCATCTGTTTCTTTTCTTGGTGCTGGATAGCTGATCGCCATACTGACCCCTCCGATCACCACATCTTGCATCTCGATGAAGCGCTTTGTCACGTTCGCATCGTTGAACGTTATAAATGCGAAACCTCGACGTGGAGTTGGAATGATGACGCGATCCACCTTCAATTATTATTGAATCACCTTGCCATATTGCATGCTTGTGCTAATCAAGTCAATGCAGAAATCAACTAGAAAAGTGGAGATAACCTCCGAAAAATTTTGGATTACTGCCAATATTTTTCGAAAATTTGGTGTCTGCCCAGAAACATCTGTGCACCTTGCAAATACCCAAGTGTTCGAAGAAAGCTGTTCCCAAGTATATTTAACTCTTAAATTTCAGCTCAGATATTGTTGTTCACAGCCCATTGCAAATGTCTGCCTAAAGTCTCTCTCTAAAATTCTGTCCGAACACTACAGGTGGGAGAATTACGCGAGGCAAAGTGACATAAGGTGGCGCCCTACATCTTCCACTAACAATCACCACTTAAAAAGCCTTAACAACATTATTGATCCCGCTGGATGACTGGCCGCCGAATTATTTTGCTCCCAATACCACGCACTGAAACTCTAATCTAAATAAATACTAAATAAATTCCACAAATTCTAAATAAAAAAATCAAAACAAAGGCTAACCGCTCACGATGGTGAATCACAATCAAGACTACGTTTGCAAGTAAAAACGTCTACAATTGGTTCCTCTCATCATCATCAACACCTTTATGTACACCCTTACATTGTTTTCTCTGTTTTCTAACATTTCCAGAAGTGTGGAAAGTGATCTCTGGACTTTACGCATTCAACCTGATTTTAAAAAATTGAATAGTTTAAGTTAGCAAACAAAACAATCTAAAAATAAACCCGGGCATGTGGTGACATCTCTTGAACTTTCTCTGAGAAATACTTGAACAAATCCTGCACCGTGAATTCGTCCGGTACTCTTCCAACATATATTTTTGTCGACAACAAATCCGGACGCGCCTTCTTTGCGTCTGGATCGCACGTTCGCAGAGGAATCCGTACCTACATGAGATCCTCATTAATATCAACATTTCACAACATTTTCAGAGTAACTTTAGCAATCGACTTGCAAATTTATTGCTTCCCATACTTCAAGTCTCGGTAGTTAATATCCTTCAGCATCACAACTGCACGCTTTTATAGCCTAACAGAGTGCGTTCGAGGAGTGACACAGCAATTTTTATTAGGGAGAATGTGTCGCAAATGATATTTATGAAAGCTTTCTTATCCTTCTTATCCCTGACAAATTGCGGTGCTTCACGAAAGCTGCCTTACTTACAACGCAGAACTCGTCCCTCTCTAATAACCAAATTGTTGAACACTGAACACTCCAGATCAAAAAAAAAATGCGCAAAAATTTCTCACATATAAAAATGAAGTTCAGCGAAGAATAATAAAACACTGTAGCCTTTTTAAAAGGTAAATAAATATCTCCCCAGAATCTATCATCAAAAGAGTGTACAGTCGTGGTAGTGGTAAAGGTAGAGGGGGAGGGCGGAAGCAGAGGTTTGGGACAACAACAAAAAATAATGGTCACATCACACACATCCTAGCTTTGCATCTTACAGCATCTGTGAAAACGGTGAATGGGAAGCAGCAACGAAGGATAGAGGAATACAAGGGATTTAAAGTGGACTGCTACCAAAGAACCCAACAGAATATCAGAACAAGAGAACAGCTCCCCGTTGCATCAATCTATGTGAAAAGTTCGCTGATGATTGTCGATAACACCTGCTACAGCTCTTCAGAGGTAAAGAGTTCGGAGAATTTAAAAGAAATACCTCTACAACTCGACCATCGATGAAGTGCCCGGTTTCGAGGACTTTCTGTTGCTCTTCCAGAGTTGACATCTTGATAAATCCATATCCTTTCGATTTGCCTGTTGCGCGCTCGGTTTTTATCTAAACATCGAATAAACTGATGGAATATTTCTGAAACATCCGTGACAATCCTCCTTTACTGATTCTCTGCCTTCCGTAAACAGACCAATGGGCAATGAAAACTACAACCTTTCACCTGTATCAATTCACAGCCCACAGGCATTCACCTGTGCCACTTTACAATGAACATTCTCCACCACTTAAACTAACACTTCAACAAGCAAACAGTTAAACAAAAACAAGAACTCTGTGAAAACACTCTATAGGTTAAACGTAAAAACCCTCTATGAATAACTGAATTCACAAACATAAAACAATGTGGCACTCTCGATTTTTGTCTATCGCCACATATTCAGTAAGAGGCAAGTTAGATCACTGTCTCTTCACCAACGCTCTTTTAGTTTACAAATCATAACTTTGACTCTGGCATTATATCGGAACGGTCGAATTACTCACCGCCCATAATGAATCAAAACCCAATTTACAGACTTTTTGAATAGTCTATATAAGCGACCATTTGTCTAATAAAGCTTTGCCAACAAGTACCCAACTCAAAAGATCCTAGATATCCCACATAAATTTTTTTATGCTTCAAGTTCGATGACAACTAGGGAACTATTTCTTTCCAGATTTTGCGACGGAAAATAAGCTGTGCAAAAAAGTTTTTTTCTGGATTTTGATAGGAGGAAAGAAAGGCTTGTTGCGAAGACGTCTGGTCCTCCTCGCTCCCCTCCCCGCCAAGAAAAGATTTGAAGGTTTATTCAAGGAAAGGAGTTAGAGGTAACAAGGGGTTCCAGACAAAAAAAAGGAATATAAGCCCATATGACCTATTACCACGAAAGAACGGCCATGAGCTAAACAAAACCATTTTTCTGGCTCCCAATTTAATGACACGTCACTTAGTGGCAAACTTTTTCTATTTAATGAAAGACACGCCATGTTAAGAATAAAATAAACGTAATCCGTCCCGACACTGTTTTCACTAGTGTCAATAACAAAGCAGGTAAGTACTATCGGTACGAACAAAACTAACAGCAGCTTATTCCCGATTCTTAAAAAAACTGAAACTTTATAAGGTATCCATCTCAAGAAATCCCCCAATTTTGTCGTCTAGCATTTCAAGTATTAAAAAATGCTTTCAAAAAAAAAAAATTCAAACGAATCGCATCCCTGCCTACTTTTTAATAAACTTACTTCATTTTGAACAATCCATAACTGATGTTCACTAAATAAATTTATGAACAAAATAACTTAAACTGTTCATTCCATGACATATCGTTCATATCCCATGAGTAGATGACGCATCCTATGACGCGTTCAGGGAAATTCGGGTTAATCTGCACAGTATCCATCCGATCGCCGTATAGTAATCACCCTGATACAGGTATCCTTCCTAATATCAGATCGAATATGCAAATTTCAGACATCAGAATCAATCACAACCACCAATCAGCAAGATTGAAAAAGATCAGACAAAAGAAATCAAACATTCACGAACCTCAGCGAACTCGACCTTTCCGAATTTCTCGAAATACTTAACCAACGAGTCTTTAGTGGTGCCGAAGTCAATATTGAGAACGACCAGATCAACAGGCGCACGCAAAAGCCTTTCACCACTCTGACTTTCATCCACTGCATTTCGGTTTTCACTATTAGCCTCTTCAGGACATGCCGGACGCTTCAAAGCTTTCATCGCTAAAACCGGCACTATTATCATTGACACAGACTTTACATACAAACAAACACTGCAACACGATCCATCAAACATCAATCCATTAACACATACGCAACTTCAAACACTCCAAGAGATATATTCAATTTTCACTCAACCGATGACATTTGCGCCACAAACAATATCTTTTTCCATCCATAAAATGTAACAAATTTTTTGATACAGAAATCGAATTCACCACTTTCATAGCAGCATCAGAACAAATTTTTACAGCACAATATTCAAAAAATTGACGTTTGCAATCCAATAAATAAAAAACATCTACCCGGCCGGCACTTTAATCCACTTCAGTCTAACTAACAACTGTCCAATGAGTCTAACCAACCTCAGCCACAATACACAAACAAAGACAGAATCCATTCATGATCCCTTTCATTTAACCACATCGCTGCTTTCATTAAACTTCAAAAACGCCCCCCTCCCACAGGTTTAATATTGCCAATTTATCACAAATACGTAGTGCATGCCAAGCAGACAGGGTGCGGAGACACAAATTCTGCTTGCGCAAACCGTAGACGAGGTGTGCGCAATATTGCTGCAGCAAGCACTGTGTACTTCCTTAATACAACCTTTCGGAAAGCACATTTAAACCGCATAGATCAGCTGCTCACGATTACACTATCAAATCACTGTAAATTCTCTATACAATAAAAGCCGTCTTTCATATGGTAATAAGCTGCAAAGCAGATTTAAACACCAATCACAAAAAAAGTTCATCCCGATTAAATGAAATAATTGATGAATTTCTAGATCTTCCATCCTGAAAACCGACATTCGATGCAATCAAAGAAATCCACAGCACATTTCCTTCTGGATAAAACTTTTCGGTAGCCTTCATTCAGCGAGCAACTGAACATATTTGCAGTCATATCCATTTAGCAGCACCTCCATCCCCCCCCCGAAATTCGCGATGACTACGCTGTTAACCTCACAAGAGGCAACAGTCTCCAACCCGAACTGAGGCAAGTAAGTTGGATGCTATCACGCAAAACTAGAACCGACTTAGTTTTCAAACTGAAAATTAATCATTCCATGAAAACCAACCCGATGAATGTACTCAAGCATTGAACAGTGGGGAAACCAGTATGCAGAAAGATGCACTAATTTGGTTAAAACGATATTTCATTTGCAACCACGGTCGGCCTGGTATCTCAGTTTACCGGGAGAGAGATGATTGAGGAAGACAAGACAAGAGGGGGGAGGTCTGGGGGGGAGGGGAGGGAATGATGGAGGAACAAGAGCCTGCTGAACTAGAAACATATACACAATTAGCATCATTGCATCTTCATGCGCCACTTCACAAGTACACTGCAAAGAAAAAACTCACATGGCGCTTGTGGGCGGAAAATTGCCACATAGCGGCGCGTACCCCATCCTCCTTTTGGCTGTAGTATCGTTCTCGACTCATCGTTAACGCTGAAATAACTTGTACGAATCACTTAACTCAACTACCGAGAAAGCACTTAACCCCAACTAAATGCTAAAAATTTGCACCTTTCCAATCCTATCCCCTTGACCATTTCTTCTCACAGACTAAGTTCAAAAAGCATTTCGCTATAACCGCTCACTTAAAGATTACTCAACGAAGGCCATATTATCCTTGTAAAACGAGCATAAAATTTTATGGTTGTTATAAAATATGACTATTTCGGAAAAGACAGCAGTGAATCTAAGGTGACGGTAAATGAAGGAGCAAAGCGAAGCAAAATGATCGAAAAGGTGCGTCACAAACGCGGGCAGTATGTGTAATCTTTTCAGACTACTTCGGTTGTCACCAACGGTTCCCCGTCACACTCCCTAGGGGTGTTTCATACGCCGTCTATAACGCAACCACCGACTACCTTACGCAGTAAGTAGTGACTACTTGCGGTAGATGAGCAGAATGCACTGCATTCCACAGGCAGAAAATTAAAAAAGTACAAATTAAGAGGGTACACAACCACAGGTGACCTATCGCCACAGCATAGCGATGACCAACTGTGCTGAAGCATATACATGGTCGAAAGACTGAGGCAGACAATCGTAGATTTGAATGCACACTTTTCCTGCCTCTTCTAAGAGCCATTCAACCAAATGACACGTTTTCATCATATCACAACGCAACTAATTAACCGACAGTAGTGAAATCAGCAATTAGCACTGATTACCTTCCGGCATATTCAACATATATGCACCAGCTAAGCTGGCAGCAAACCTATTTGGAACGCCTCAATAAAAATAATGGGAGAAAGAACAACTGACGCCAAGGTGCGATAAACACCACTCGTTTCGTTCTTGAATTTGAGACCAATAGCGTTGGGAAATGAGTGCTCTAAGGTGGCGAGTCGAAGAGCGCCATCCTCATCCACCGGCACTTCCAACACATTGGCTCCTTCGCCCTCCGATCCTGCCACCGATACGTATCCGTCGAATTCCTCCACTATAATCAACCATTGCTCCCTCATTTTATTCAACAATTTTTGAGCTGCAGAAGTAGCAGATGACAGCAATAGAAAAAACCGTTCCACAAGGCTCAAGCTGAACTCACAAAGGATGATTTATCTGCGCAATCACGACTACCCCTGAGGCGTTGCATATACACCGAAGGACAAGCGCATGCATATAATCGAAAACATATCTGCTGGGAACTCTTTTGGCCCTCGGGTAAAAGTGGGAAAAGGACATAATCTACAGCATGCCACTCACCTTATTGCAATTCTGTTAAAAGGCATTGCGAGTCTCTGTCTTCACTTTAAATCTACCGTAGTTCCCATGGAATGTGCTGCATTCATGTACAATTCAAACATTCATACTACTTTATAAATGGGTATTAGTTAATAATACCCCTCGTATTTGCATCTCTACTATGCACAACATAGTTTTATATGAAGGTCATAGTTTGCAGGAATGGTCTACACATGTAAATACAGAAGATATCATACATATGAACATAGAAACACCTACAAGATTCACCCAACCAAAGAGACCAAGTAAACTGGGTGATGTGAACTAAACAGATGGGCTTCAAAAGCACAACACCAGGAAATGGTTGCGATCTTGAATCTCGACGTCTTCTATGTATTCTAAAAAATGTTAGCAAATGGTGCAGATCAGCTCTGAAATATGCAAAGAATATAAAAACTTTTTCAACTAGACGATAAAAAAGATCTTAACGGTCATAAAGATGTGACGGGATATGAGATGCAAGATCGGTTTTTAGTGTGCAACCTTTGTTACGTCCACCCCTCGAAATGTCGAACATACTCGCTTTCGCCGCCAAAGCCACGGCTCACCCCCCCCTCCCCTCCTGTTCTTCCTTTCAGATCATCACTTCTTCCTTCCAGTATGATCAGAGCTCAGAGAAATTAATAAATCGATAATAACAACTTCCTTCTCACGCCTAAGCTTGAGCCTTAGTAGTGAAACTTATGCAATCTATCTCGATTGCCAAGTTATAGTTTCACAATGCTCAACTGCTTGGACGGACCTTCAAAGAGACTTAAATGTATCGCAATATTTCTGAATAATTGCCTAGGTCACTGTTTCCACTTGTAAACCCTTCAATTGCATATTTCCGGTTGTATTTATTTACTAACTGAACTGTTACTCTTAACTGAGCAATCCAGATCAGAACGTAGGGCAGTTTGCAGCTATACAACTCTCTTTACTTATAGCATGTTGCAATATCGGTGTATTTATACATAAAATCCTCCAATGAAAAAATTAACTGTCGTGAACTGATCAGATAATATAACGCAATGCAATTTTTGGGTGATATTACTTTTGCTGAACTTAGGGTAACATAGCGCGAATAAGCGAGTTAGATGGTGTGGCTGGATGAGCACCAAACATTTTTGAATGAAACAATGAAACAGAGAAAAATAATGAAAAAATTTGCATAGCAACATTGCCAATGAAATTTGCATAACATTTGCAAAAAAATACACTGAAGAAAAAGAACAAAAAAATGGAAATAAATAAATTAAACAAATAAAGTTATTATGGGATGATAATAAAGACGGAAATGAATAGATAATAAACCTTTTGCGGCTGCCGTCTCATCTACAACTGCCGTCGTCTGCTCTTCACTTTGATTCTCTTCGACAGCGTCTGATTTCATTGTGAACACTCGAAAGATACACCTTAAAAAGCTATATATATAACACAATCCACAGTTTCTTCTCAACGACAAATCATTACATTATCAAATAAGAGCTAACGTTATTCCACTGCTAAATTTTATATATTTAATTACGAATCATATAATCAAATGCAAATGCCTTTTATTTGTTTCCTTGCCGTTTACCTTTGCATAAACCTTTTCAGAGCACACCAACCTTTATAAGGTGGCCCTATACTCTGACTATGCCATTTAAAAAAGAAAGCTGAACACTCAGATCCACTCTTCTAGGTATATGACCCCCCAGTGGGTGGAACATACAGACTCCCGGTTATTTAAAAACGGCAATTTTGACATCTGGCTGCTTAGATGCTTCCTCTGGAGAAAACTGGCTGAATGCAACGAGGTGACAAGCCAGCTGCACCACTGAATCGAAATTTCCATTCCTGCAGGAAACAGTTCCGTCACCCTCACGTCTTGGAAGCCTTCATAGTAAAACTAGGCGAGAGGGAGATGGGGATGTGGAAGGGCGAGAGGGAGGAGAGAGAGGAGGGGAGGGGGGGGGATGACTTGAGCGCGCTTCTAAGAGTACGCACGCGTTCATAAAGTAAAGTGAAATGCAAACACATTCTTGACGCCTAAAGTTTGGCTATCGGCAAATATAGTTGGAGGAGCTATGAATGTTCGAATGACGGGCTTAATGATGCTATCCGCCATACATGCAGACAAACACATACGCGATTGTTATTTCGATCTATGGAGGGATTCTTCATTCACGACGGAGTTGGGTGAATGAAGGGGCCACATCACACAACCTATGACTAATTATTGCATCGGAAATACAACAGTAGTAATCAGTATATGACAAGATCCATCACTGATCTACTTCCCCTTTCAATACTCCGGAAATCTTTCTGCAAAGTGTGCCGAACCACACACTTCAACTCACATTTCGACTACCTGAAGTAATAAACAAAAACAAAAACAACACAACCCTTCAACAACCTCACGGCCACAAACACAAAAACCAAACGTCCTAACACCTCGTGCGGGTGTTGTCGCCAATGATGACTGCATGCACCGCGTTACAGTAAGCAAAATTTAAACTGTCGTTGTGAGACCAGATAAAAACATTGCAGCACTCTTACCGCCCGTTCGCCTTCAACAACGATCGAAAACGTTTAGAAGTGCTTACTGCTTAATATTTGTATACTGTAGAACAAGCATAGCTTATATAATATAGAAAATACGCAAGAAAAATTTTTTCTGCCAACTAGAAATTTCAGATCTCCCGAAGAATAATTTCTTTAATGAATAGAAAACAAAGAAATGAAATGAAGAAAGAGAAAGACAATACTGATTTAAAATATTAAGAGGAAATAAAAAATTTGCATTAAAAATGCTCAAATTAAGCAGAAGAAAATTCACATTTTATTGTTTATTGAGAATGCATGATAAGAAAAAAAACTGCAAACAATGATAAAGATCGTAAAGTGAAAAATTACTAAGTCTCATAAAATTTTCATAAAAAACGTTCATTTAAACAACTGCGACTACCTTATCAGCTTATCAGCTCTATCCATATTACAACTACGTACATTTGACTATAAAGAGATTAATTAAAGTCAGCAACAATCCACGCTACAAATACTGCATTTGTATTATATTGCAATTAGTATTTGCTAGGTGTAGGTAAATTATGGAAATATAAAGCCATGCCCACAAGTATTCCTATATTTCTTAGGAGTCGACAATCAGCGTGTTGTCCTTGCCAGAGTAGACAACCCGATTTTGTTGAAAGGAATCCCATATTTGTCATCGGTATACCATCGTTACTTGGAAGTTTACTTTGTACAACAGTAACGGTAAGCCTCTGTCCACGTGTGTGTCTATCTATACACCGAGTACACTTATAAAGGTAATCGATAAGTCTTACAACGATCACATTTACACTTCACATCGCTAGATTAAAACAAACAAACAAACGACTTGGAAATGCATTCTGGTTCATTTAAATGTAAATTGCATTATCCGACATATGTTAGGTTTTTATCGGCGGTATGTGACCAGGTTGACCAAGTAAAAGTACCAGGTAAAAAGCCCAGGTTGACCAAGTAAAAGTACCAGGTAAAAAGCCCAGGTTGACCAAGTAAAAGTACCAGGTAAAAAGCCCAGGTTGACCAAGTAAAAGTACCAGGTAAAAAGCCCAGGTTGACCAAGTAAAAGTACCAGGTAAAAAGCCCAGGTTGACCAAGTAAAAGTACCAGGTAAAAAGCCCAGGTTGACCAAGTAAAAGTACCAGGTAAAAAGCCCAGGTTGACCAAGTAAAAGTACCAGGTAAAAAGCCCAGGTTGACCAAGTAAAAGTACCAGGTAAAAAGCCCAGGTTGACCAAGTAAAAGTACCAGGTAAAAAGCCCAAGTTGACGAAGTAAAAGTACCAGATAAAAAAGCCCAGGTTGACCGGGTAAAAGCATATCGCATTCTCTCCCCCCCCCCCCTCCCCCCCCTCCCTCTATCATATTTTCCTGCTTATTTTTCATACAATTTATGCGCATTAATATCACCTAGAGGAATGCTTTTTTTCAATGCAAAAAATTTTGTTTAATCCGAATTAAATGGAAATATTTTCAACGAATTTCAGTGCAAATGAGGGTTTGAGTTCTTTAAAAAGATGCATTGCCGACAATATATGAAGTATCGTGCTCTATTCAATGGTTGCATAGAGTTTATAAGCTTTCAAATAATGTTTATCCCTCTTATAATCCAAAAATTGGTTTTTTTCTCAAATTTTCTGATAAACAATTCATCTTTAAAAAGTTCACATAATATGGCACATACATGACAGAGATTTATTTCACCTGCAAATACTAGATAAATCTGATTACTTTTAGCTTTCACCTATAATATCTACAAATGAATACCTTTAATTCGAAGAAAAAAAGGTTTACTGCAAAAATAACTAATCAAAAATATAAAATATTAAAATATTCGAATTGAGACCGACTAAAGAAAGTAATTTAGTGTAATTTCATATCGCAATAAAATCACAACAATACAACATTTCGGACATATCGAAGCTTTATAACATTTATTTCATATAAAGCGCAATAATTTTCGAAACTCGCAAAAAGCGAGACCAATTTCCAATGCCAACACAGATGACAGAAACCTTCGCACCATGTTTCCCAACTGATGGGTATTTAACCCTGTCGGGGTAATACACCCCCGTTCGGGTAATTTAATAAACAGGAAACTAACCCTACCGGGGTAATATACCCCCATTCGGGTAATTTAGTAACACTGACAAACACAATAAGCTCATTGTTTCCTAATATAAAAAGGGAACTACTACCATAAAATTCCCATGTGAATGTTTTAATAACCCTATAGAGAATAATGGAATAAATAAACTGACTAGATTAATTTGCATATTCAAATAAATTGAGAAACATTGATCGTGCTTAATTTGCATCTTTTTTATGCTTCATTTGCATTCGATTTGAGTGCTTGTGTAAGCGTTTGATCATCAACGCCTCGTCGCAGTGTATCGAAGAGTGCACATCGCTTTGGACTTAGTAAAAAACTTGCCGAACATTGCAATATTAGCATCTCCAATGTTGTCGCGAAACAATTCCAAACTGAAAAATTAAGTTATTTATTGCAATAAATCCATAACAATTTCACTTATAATTGCAATAATTTAAATACTGCAAACGATTTAATTCAGCGCTTTTTTCTATTAATTTCTGGAAATCATCATTTCTCCAAAAAATAAGAAAGAAATAAACAATTGCCAATCACAAGCGGCACAATATGCGTTTTTTGCATTTTAACTCGCTAGGAAATATTCAAAAACAACAGCAGAAAGTGGGAATCCATTTGATGTGCTTTTTGCAACGTTGCAGTTGTAAAGCGTATTGTAATTAAATTTATAAAATCTGGCACCTATAATGTATTCTAGAGGAAAACCAACTCCAACATAATTCACGAAGTTGAGAGAAATTATAAAAATTTAATGTGCTAAAAATTTGTAGGCATCCTTTTCGCCGGTTGATTTTTTATTTTACACTAATTCTTAAAAAATAAATGGAAACTTTTTTGGAAGATTTGTAAAAGTCGGCCAGGATAGTTAAACCTAAAGATATAATGAGGTATATTTTATTACTTCCCTCTAAATAACGACGTTGATTGCTTTAATCAGCAAGGCTGCGAAAGCACATATCGTGATGCATTTTGCTATTTTTATTGACCTAACTGACATATTGCATAATAATATTTCACTTCTTACGATGTATATGAATTAAGTGATATAATGTAATATCGAGTTTCGTGTTCATGGATTCAGTTAGGCATACAGACACGCAGAACACAAACACACGGACGCAAATAAGAGTGGGATAGTCAATTATACCCATCACCCAACTGAAATCATTGCAAAATTAATGGAAATTTATGATTTCAAATACACGAAAAACTTACAATACGAATATGTATACGGCCTCTGAGCGGACGCGAAGATGAACCATCTCCCGACGAAAATGAAAATCTCCCGTTGTAACGTTAAAATTATTTGTGTTATATTGACAAAGAGAAAAATTGGAAAGAATTGATATGGCCGTAATTTTTCCTAAATTAAAAACAGATCACTGAAAATAATTAAAAACAGGTTACTGAAAACAATTAAAAATAGGTTGCTGAGAACTGTACCGTTGATTGCGTCATAAAGATTTCAAGCTCATCGTAATAGACATTACCTAATGCACCATAGGTAGGTAGATCGTATAACATCAGCGACACGTAGAACACGTAAAGAGCTTTCATGCATGATAGTGATTAACTTACAAATGCATAAACAATAAAAGCAATAAATTAACAACTAGGTGATTTGCCTAATTAATGATATTTATTCAAACTTTCAAGTTTCGAATACCATCATACCGCGTTATGATCTGAACTTAACTTAATTCACTTCAATTGAAATCATAAGAACAAATTCGCAACCCGATTAGATAAGAACAAATGCTAATAATGAGTGCAAATAAAATGCCATCTGTAAACACATACCTTTCCTAAATGCATTAAAATAAAGCAACCATATAGTGCTAGGAGACACGACAGATTTTGAATAATCTCGAGTATTATTTTACTTCTGAAATTAATCAAATCCACTGCAAGAATTAACGAGAAAATTCGCTAGGAAAATTACTAGCATTGTGAGCTTTGAGGGTGCTCCTTCACTTTTTATTTTTCTAGTTATTTCAACGTTGCGCTTCAATATTTCCAAACTAATTTTTTAATTTTAATATATTTTAATATAATAATATATTTCAGGAAAATATTATTCCATGAAAAAAATCCATTCACTGTGCATCAATAGTGACAGGAAATACTATTCGAATATACGACAATAGTGCTCCTTAATTTTAAAATCCTCCACTAACAAACATAATCTTAGCCTTAGATCTAAAAAGGACACCAAAAAGCGAGAACAAGAAACCTCTAACCGAACATATTTGATGCTGTATACGCTTTTTCCATATCTGACATAACCAAGCTCATTATTTTGAGTCATGCGATATCCTGAATTTGCCTAGATTTGCCTGTGAGGCCGTGAGCTACACCGACGTCCATCCTTTTGCTTTTTACCAACTGGTTAGCCCTAGCCTGTAACTGCTTTTGGAACACTGTGTGATTCTCCCTCTTGTTTGTAAGACAGAGCAGCTAGTGCGAGTGATGGGTCCCAAGGGGGGGGAGGGGGGAGGGGTGGGAAAGGGGAGGGGAAGCAGAAAGAATTGACCCTATTCATTCGCCCATAACAAGAATATTATCTCCTCGTGACGACTATCAACAAAAAGAGATCAAAAGTAACTCACATATCATATGATGCTTGTTCCAAGAATAAGACGATGTTGAGGATTTCGAGAGTAATTCGCACAACAGGTGACTGAAGAACTAAACGCTCGATTCGTCGCAAATTTCGCCTAAAAAATTACAAACATTTAAATCGAACTTTCGCCCCTTTTGATTAATTATTTGAGCATTTTAAGTTTTTAAGTTCTATACATGTTTAATACTCGACATTCGGTTATTACACTAGCAAAAATAACACCTCTCATCCAGTAGTGACACTTCAACAATAAAAACGGTCTAATGAAGTTTAGTACAAACTACGACAAAAGTGAATTTTTATTTACAAGAAAGGGTACCCCTATGAAGAGTTGCCCGAGAATGCATCTGTCGTACGACTTATACATCAAAGCCCAATATCACCTACAATGATGCCCTCCGCTTGAAATAAATCTTTTCCGATAGTGCACTAATCAATATTGGCACCCATGATTGCCCGGGAATGTCATATCCTTTATGGTTTATTCAAATATCCCTTAACACTCATTTTCGTAATATTAATTAATTGCATTTGCAATTTGCAATTAGTGATGCCATTCAAGAACCGGCTAAAAATTAGCTTTTCAGATGTGTTCGCCGAATGTCTTGTCAGGTAATCAGCGAATAAAAATCCGAGCTCTATTGATTTATGCATCAGATACCTTTTAATGAGTAATCATAACGCATATAAATAAGAACTACTTTAGATTTATTGTTAGTATCAATATTTATAGCAATTTTTAACAAAATCATAAATAAAAAAATATTTGCATATAATTTCGACCTATGAAGTTGGAAAAAACTAAAAAAAAAATTAAATTATTCAAATAAACTTACTCAGTGGATTCGATCTTTGGTAGGCATGAACAGCAACAACACAACGGCAACGATTGGAGCGAAATATTTTGCTCCCAATTTGTTAGAAATTCTGATAATGCTGCCCTATTACCAAAAAGGTCACGCATTAGTGCAACCACAATAAAAAGACACACCATAAGATATCTGCAACGAAAAAAATTGCAATAGTTACGATAACTGCAATAAATTGCAATAATTTTCCAATTTTTTTGCGAAAATTTTCCAACTTTTTTTGCAAAATTTTTTCCACATTTTTTCTGGAAATTTCAAAGTTTCTTTTTCTATTCTTCGAAAAAATAAACCATGTTTTCAAAACTTTCACGTTCCGTTAGAAAAAAATCATTTTTTTTTCAAGCACTAATCTGCTATAATAATGGTCGACTTAAAAAAAACCTATTCAATTTGAAGTTTTCAATGACGGTTTTAATTAACATAAGAGTCATATGATTTAATCCTGTCATAAGAGTTCATTCATAATTAATCAACTAAATAGAAAAAAATTTTCGCATAGATGAAAAAGAGAAAGCAGTAAGCAAACGAGAAAAAAACTGCAACCAACGTTGTGCAAACAGTAAACATAAAGCGTGCCGAACGTGGCATATACATTCCTAACATTGAACATAGTGATATCATCTGAAATTCTATTGAAATTAGAGTAGTGTAACTGAAACAATGCTAAAGTTTAAAAAAAAGGAAATAGAAAATTCATTTCAATTATCTGCATATTACGTTCGAGAAAAAAGTAAAAAAAAATAAAAAAAAATTTTTTTTCTTTTCAAAAGGGAATTTTTCAGAAAATCAAAGAAATGGAATAAAAAGCTGGATTTTTACTAGAATTTTTATAAGCCTTAATCAGATTTTTGAAAATTCTCTATCAAAATTTACATACTGGAATATATATTTGTAACTACCAACTTACTAATAGTAAAATAATACAATAAAACTTATAAGCACTACAAAAGTTACAGGTATACAAATATGTATTTTCTCACATTATCATAAAATAATGCAAAAAAAACAGAAAAAAAACGATAACAGGAAAAGAAAATGAATAATATCAAAGTCAATATAGAATGCTAAAGCCATACGTAGAATCGATGAAATATATACAATGAAAATCATAAGAGATTAAGAAAATGAAGGACCATTCAAAGAGTAAACCAACCGGAAATAATAATAAGATAAGGAAAATAAAAGATTATTTAAAGAGGGAACCAACCGGAAATAATAATGCTAAATAATATAGATCACTTTGTACACATCCACTACGTACATAACAACGAATATAATATAAATGCATAAATCCAAACAGAACAACAACAAGTGTTGATAACGTTGATAATGAAAGTGCAATGGCTTGTTCTGCACTAAGTTCTGAAATTTAATCATATCAAAAGAGGTATTATCAATTGAGAAAAACCATTCCAATAATAAAGGAAATTTAAAAATATTTCGGAGAATAGTTGTCAATATTTACTAAATTTTATGAATTTAAATATATGGAAAATCAGACCTAAAAATTTTTGTGTCCTGAGCTCTCGAAAGGTCGGGAACTCCGAACTGAACGACTACTCGAGAATACGACCCAAAAAAGTTGGATGGTTCGAACATAAAATTCATTAAATAAGAATTCTCTAAAATAGAATTATTAGCAATACCTTGTAGCCAGTTGTAAGCATCAGGGGGAAGTTTTGAAGTGTCGACGAGTGTTCGAGGTGTTGTTTCCGAAAGAACGCTTGAATTCGTTTCCATCTAGAAATTTTGAACAAATATAATGTATCATCAAAGCGATGAAAATTTTATTTCGTTCAATTTTCAACAAATTTTCTGGACTTTCTGGAAAAATATTTTGCATAAAAACTTTAAAACTTTTTAAATCTTTGGTGTAAAAAATATTCGTAGAAACAGGCTGTCCAATAAAGAATAAAATGAATTCATAGAAATTAGTCGATCAGCATCGTCGCAATACATAATATTACATGAAATGGAGTATATATGAATAAAAAATATTTTTTATTAATTAAAATATGAGCGATGAACAATAATATAATCAAAAAAGATGCCTACGGCTAGGATGGACCTATTTAATGAGCCATAGAAGCCATAAGAAAGCAGCTGGAAAAATGAGTGAGTTGACAGATGATAAAGCAGTTAATCAACAAACATTTATTGATACTAAAAAAATTTTGCTTGAAGTGATTAAAATATTTCAGTAAATCAACCATCATTTGAGCAATTTCGGATTGCACAAAAATTCCCTTTTCGATCTTTGCTAATGTTTTTCAAATCTCCATACAGTATGTGTGGCTGCATGAATTGTGCAAGTGTACGTGTGGTTGCCTAACAAAGGTATATATGGTTGCGTGATTTGTGCAAGTGTATGTGTGCCTCTATACCTTCATGCCCGATATTTTCCACTACCGAATCACTAAGGGAATATGTCAAAATTCGATGGGCACTAGGCTAAAGGAATATTCCCTTTGCAATGTCATATTTTCTTTAAGTTATTAACATTTAAATGCCTCATAAAACTTGCAAATCAGCATTGTCCTAACCGTGTTCAAGCATCCTTGCAAAAACAGTTTCTGGGCTAAGGATTTGCTTAACGGGTCAGTTTAGTAAATAAATGCATTTGATGTTGCCTAACAAAAAACTATCATATAAAATAAAGATTTATGGTATAGTAGGCTCATTACTGAAGTGGCCACAATGTTTTTCTGAATTAGTATAAGAAAAGAGGAACTTTTTTCTTGTTCAACCAGGAAATTACCTTAGAACCTCATCTTCGTAATCAGCTTTCATTCCTCCAAACTCATCTTGTTGAATTCTATGAACGATTGAGTTCATTGTATTCAAACAGATCCCACAAAAAAGTGCCCTATATTTCACGCAAAATATCACCTGCATATATTTTGGGGTTAGTACAATTTTCTCAAGGTGCATCGAAAGCTTCTAAAGTTGCAAGTTGCATTCTACGAGCACCTTTATAAAGCAGGTATATCAAGCACTTTCTTAAGTTCACTTAGTCTATTGCCCACTCATTTTGGAATACTGCACTCAGATGTGATTCGCTCATCTCATTTCGGTTATAAAAATTATTGAAAGCTTTCAAGAATATTTTACTCGGGTGATGTTTCCTAAGGAGTTTCCCAGCATAAGAAACTATGCTTCATACAAAAGAAACTAAACAAATAAATGATAACTATAGATATGAATTGAACTCAATTAATTGAATTCAATTACTCTGAATTAGATTCACTTAAATTCATAAATGATTTTCAGTTGAAAAATTTTTTATAATTTGAAACTTTACTTATTGAAAATACATAAGAATTATTCAATTATGAGCTCATTTGAAAAAAAATTTTTTTTTATCCGTTTTTATTCGTTTATTTGAATTAAATTATTATATATCCGAAATTTTCTAGTAACGACAAAAATGGATACCGAGCATAGAGAGGGTTGGTTATCGAAATAATTTAGTCACCTTTTATCAATTTCATAAAATAGGTTGAATGAATAATTAGAAAAAAAAAAGAGAGGCGAAAAATAAACAACAATATAATAATACAAACGATACTTACAATGATGAAAAAATATTAAAAATAAGTCAGAAATATCTTTTTTAATTAAAACTGAAAAATTTGAAATTTAGTAAGTGGAAATGAATTCGTTAAAATGTCGAATAACTGAAGAAGATGGTACGCTAATGAAGGTATCGAAAAGTGGCAGGTGCGTGTGTGATAAACGACCACTGGGCCGAAACACGTCTAACGCACAAACACAACACCTTACGCAAGAGCATAAAAAACCAACAGAGAGATGGCAAATCGTAGCACGAACCTTTCAAGATTTACCTGCTCAAGGTGAAATGCTCGGAAATAGAAACGTTTCAAGGTCGTAAGATGTAATGGACTTCCATTAAGCTTAACACTTATTATGAGTTCCAACTCATTAAGTTTGAATAATTCATTAAGTCTGAACATACTTATCAACTTTTTTTGGACAACTCTCACTTGAGAACTAAAAATTGGATATCTTCACACAACTAAACAATCCAAGAGGGCTAGCTACTGTTTAATTCAATAAATCTATACAAATCTCAAATTCTTCTATTTAAAAAAAGAAGAAAAAACAACATAAAACTAACTGCTCTCAGTTTAAACAAGGTAAAGGAAGATGTCGAACTCGAGCCCGACCCACAGATCTCGGCGTAATTTTTTTTTCATTAACGCGATGAGCGGCATCGAGGTGAGTCATTCGGCAAATATTATCGAACGTTTGTGCTCCTCTTTAAACAATAATTCCGCCATAAATCGGTCCGACCGGTTGCATAAATGCAAAAAAGTTGTATAAAATATACATGAATTCTTCATCAGACCATCCCCCTCCCTTTAAAAAAATTATATCTCGCCTCAGATAATATTAATAACGTATATACTATCTTCAATGTAAATTTATCAAAAAAAAAAATTCAAATATTATCTATAATTAATATGCAAACAAATATGCATATTAACGCACTAGAATTTAAAATATTACTCACTTTGCAAATCGATTCAATAAGAAAGCGAAAAAAAGATGAAAGTATACGCGAAATATGTGAAATCAATTCTCTGCGATATTCGGCTTAATTAAGAGCGAATTTATGATTGAATATCTCCAGCGAAAATTTTCCACTCAGAAGGTACAGATGATGATCTAATCAAAATTTGATCTTTGCTCTTTGATAACCACGAGTGATCACAGCTAACTGTCTTTGAAAATCTCCTATTATTGGAAATATTTTAATATGCTTTGATTATAAACAATAACTCAATCATTATATGAGTATATATTGGTAAATCACACTTTTTATTTTCTAAATCGAGCCAAAAAAATTTCATATCTCAATGATGTTTTCCAAAAGTTAGAAAATTATCTTTCCCTTTTTTAAGTAATAAAAGACAAAGAAAATTTATTTTGAATAAAAAGCTTATTTATTTTAAAAAATTTCAGCCTTTTTTATGTTGGAGTTTCTTCTTCTACTGAAAAAATATTTCTCTTCATCCGTGAACATTTTTTCATTTCTTTCTCAAAATTGCCACTTAACCGACATCGTTATCTGCATATTGGATAATTTTCTCATCTCAAATGTGGCATCTTTTGCTTTTTTCCTTTTCCTATCATCTGTAAAAATTTTTCCACTTTGAAATATAAAAAAAAATTTTTCTCATATTTCCACATAGTATCAATCGATGTATAAAAAATGATAGCACAAGTGTGTCGAAATGTGTGCATCACCCTGACTCTTAAACTGCCACATTCGTGCTAACATCACTCACTCATAATATCAATGCATCGTGAATTTTCAGACTGAAAATTAGAATATTTAATAAATAATATCAAAAAATTTTAAAAACTGTAATATTTAAATTACAAAATTTTCAAGTCGAATATCATCGAATGCAATTTTTTTCACTTTTTTTGCATTAAAGAGATTGGCATCATTCATCATCATTACACAATCCACCATTCATCCTTCCCTCTATTCGTCATTCCCACTCAAGTTTTGGCTGATCGGAAAACTATGGTGTAATCTAAAAAAAGTATCCATCGTATCCAAAAAACAACTTCGAACGATTTTATCAGTGACAAAATTTGGCTGCTGACCAGTGTTACTGGTCCCCTCCAAAGATTAAGCATTGACTTTGCTCGGGAGGGGGGGGAGGGGTGGGGGTAGGGAGAGGGAATGGGAGAGGAGGGAGAGAGACACAATTCAAAACTTATAGATATTCTTGATAGAATATACGTCGGTATTTTTCTAGTGCCACATCAACCTAATTGAAAATTCCTATTTCTAATTCATGGACGTAAGAAAAAATTCGTAAAATATTTTCTTACGTTCATGAAAAAGAAAGAATATATTCCTTTTATAATTTTTCATCTTTCATTGACAGTGTTTATTTCTTAGTCCTTAAATAACTGGAAAATTATTGACAGCTTATCAAATAAAACAAATTATTGACAGCTAGAATTTTCTTCTTGCATCAATAACAGTGTTGAAAATGTTTTTCTAAAAACCTCCTATCCCTCAGGAATATTTACAAATAGATTTGAATTTTAAATAAGCGATTAGACTGATCGAAATTAAATTATTAGCGTTGAAATACAAATGAGCGTTTTCTTCAACTCTCCAACAAGCATCGTCATTGATGCGGTGCAAATTTATACATCGATTTGCCGCATCAATTTCAGCTAATTTCCGGATACAACGACTCAGTATCGCTCATATCATCTAACAATTCTAATCTCTGAATAAGGACGCCCTCATTTTTTATCCTCTTATACCTTCTTTATATATTTCATGTAGTTTTATTTTACCACTGCCTTATCTACCAAATTGCTGATTTATCTGCTATCACATTGTTTATCTTTGATTGCCTTTTTTTTTAAATTTAATACCATTTTATTAACAAACAAGTAAATGTTTATTAATTTAAAAAAGATAATATAAAATTTAAAAAAAAAGATGATAAAAAGTTGTAACCATATGTAGTTGTAACCATATGTACCTTCATAAACTACCCATTTAATCAATCACCTTCATAAGTTGCTAATGGAAAAAAACATTCAGAAGAATGGTTTTCAATTTTCGATCGGCCCGAATAACCGTAAAAATTCCCATAAAAAATTCATTTTCCTATAATTCGACTTTTCGTAAAATAAAAATTTGATCAGTATCAAATAACCCCAAACTTTTTTAGCACCTGACCTATTGGAAAGTTGCCAATGATCTAGATATTAACGATCACGTTTTCTAAGCCTACTTTGAATGGTTTCATTGTCGAGACTATCGGGTAGGAGGCGGATAGGCTGCAAGCATAAGTTTGTCGTTACGGCAATGACGTCAACTTAATAGACTTTCCTAAAGTAAAAGAATTGTCATAGATCATCTACATCAGTGCTACAATTACATCAGTTATTACTATGGTAACAAAGTTTTGCGAAAGATTCACTTCAAATATTCATTGAAAAATTAAATTGAGATAATCAACGACAATGCAAAAGTTCTCTATATTAGCAATGATAAAGAGGCACTAATTTTTGCAATTTTTTTCCCCTCTCTGCAACTTTTTCCGCTTTCTTCGAGCATTTTATCAGCTTTAGAGAAACTTTTTCCTATTTTTCTGTATTTTTCCTAGAAATTTATTTATTTTTCCTAGAAATTTATTCTGAAATTGTGAATTTTTTTGAAATATTCAACGAAAAAATATTATTTTAAAAAATTTGAAAAAAAAAATTCCAATCTCAAACCTAAAACAATATTAACATTGATATATAGTAAGATGAGAACTTTTTTTGCATATTTGATGAAATAACATCAAAGATGAGCGCATTGCTATTATACATTACAATACGAATGGAAGAATTTGCGTGAGCAAGATTACAGAGGAAACATCGAAACGACGGCTTATTTTCAAAAAGTGCAGATGCATTTGCATATTCGCCTGCATAATATATGACAAAAACTAAAATCAGTTAAACTGCAGTGCGACTATGACTCTGCCCAAAAGAGGAATCAACCGAAATTTCCTTTTTTTATCTACTCTTATTGCTAGAATTATATACTTTACAAAGTACCCTAATGCAGTTCAATTTGACCCTATCTTAATATCCTAAAAATTTATCCCTTTCTTAAAGAATAATCGACCTTTCTCTTCTCTAGAAGGACTTTTTTAATAAATTTCTTTAAAAAATCAAAATTTATAAACAGTATCAAATTTCTAAATTTTTAGCAACAACTTAAACTTATCTCTAATGATCAAAAATCAACTACATTAGTTACAAAGTTAGTTGAAATATATCTAAAGGGCTCGCTAATTAACCAACGCAAGAATAAATATGAAGCGGTGATATCATTTCATCATTCGTATTGAATATACAAACGCATCGATTTGCAGTTTTTTTTAACATTTTCAAAAAAAAGACAAAAAAGTTGCAGTTTATCCACACAAAAAATAACTTTTTGAACTGATTTTTCAATTTCGAAGAAAATTTTTTTTTCAATATAAAATTGAAAAACTGCTAACTTCAAATGTCGTCATAAAACTTTTATCATTGTAAATTTTAATAAAAATTATTGAGAGAGTTTAATTTCCTTCAGTTACGCTATTATTTCTTCTTTCATTTTCAATGGCTTTTATTTGTTAAAACCATTAAAACCATAAAAGCATATGCTTTTATAAACGGAATTAAACTTGCGATTTTCTGAAAATGCATTTAAATCGATCACAAGCCGAAAAAGTCAGTAGATAATGAATCAATCCTCCACGTTATCTTGGGCAATCATCCTTTAAATGTTACAATGAACTTAATTAGTATATTCATTTCAAAATTGTTTTATGTTGCGTAGTACGCTAGGTGTTCAAATACTGTCTGGTAGAAATGGACTGGACCAAACGGTATGAGGTTTGGGAGGGGGTGATAGGGATGAAGGGAAGGGATTGTATTTGAGTACCGTATTTGAGGAAGTCTCCCATGCAATACCTCTGCAATAAATTGAATCTTGGTTTCACCGTCATTTCGTTCTAATTTCGACGAAAAAGACCGCAGTGAAGGCCGAGATTCTTCTGAAAGGAGAGTAGATAAACTCAAAATTGAATTCGAATCAATATAGGTGATTGTAAAACATATTTAAGGTGAACTTCTATCGCAATTGCGTTATTTTATCTTATGCCACTTCATTATGCATCTCTAGGCCTTCTTTTCCTCGACAGTCCTATGAACGAATCTCTTATTATCCCCAAACCAAAGTGTAGCCTTCATCGTGTACTACTAGCATTCTCATTCAGTAAAAATATTACTTCCTACTAGTTTTTTGAACAAAAAAGATGGCAGGCAGTGAAAGGAAGGGCTTCACCCTTGGATATTTCAAGCTAATTCACAAGTTGCGCCTGTTTTGCACATACTACTTCAGAAATAAATGATAGACCGGTAAAAAAACCGGTAAATTGGGCAAAATAACCGGCAAATTTGGCAAAGAACCCCTATAAATTAGCAAAATTCACCGGCAATTGAGGTAATATTTCTTATTTATTGATACTGTTTGTTAGTTTTGGTTGTTGATAAGACACTAATCAACATATTACTATTGATACAGGTAATATCTATTTGAATAATTCAATAATAAAATCCGCATTTAATATTGAATATTCTTCATTACTTAATAGTATAATTTAATAACATATCGATTTGTTGGCTTACTTATGAAAGCGTCAAACGATGAAGTTAACAATCATGATTCAGATTTTCTTCAAGAATTCTTCCTACTGACTTATTTTCCATTCTCGAATTAAAAGTCTCGACTCGTTGAAAATGGCATCGATGCTATTAAGCATTCAAATTGCTTATCTTTATTTGGTTACCTCTACTCAAGCATGGCGAAGGTTATATCTACCAAGTAAAGTACATGATCATATCTACACAGTACGACGTTATGATATTCCGTAAGTTGTTCACTTTCACTCTTTAATAAACAATAGCCCTTTTGTATAAAAAACCATACTTCATATCTACTAACGGTAAAATGTTTACCTATTTGCCTGTTATTACCTATAAAATATACCTGCTTGCAATACAACTAATCTAAGTAACGAGTGATATTAAAGGACTATTTTTATAAAGACTTCGGCAGATGAAATGGAGGGCAGAGCAATTCTAGGTTATTTTAGACAAATAAGATACGGATCGACGAGGTGGTCAAGACAAGCCATATTAGGCTTTAGGCTGTGAGATGATAGCAAATTTATACTGTCAGCTAAAATAAATTATGTGACCATTTACTGCAGGCGCACTTTGCCTTTATATGTGCAATAGCCCTAAAAAGCAATTTGCTGGTGATAATAATAATGTGAACGTTGTTGACAAATTTAATTTCATAGATTATTGCAAACATTGCAAGCAAACATTTGAATATCGCTGCAATTCTCAATGACGTTTGCAAATTTTTTTTTTTTTAAGAGAAGTACTTTTTTGCATACCTTCATTGCTCAAAACTAATTACTTGCATATTTTTTTAAGGGAAATATCCGATTCGGCGCTTGCAAAAACGAACATTCGAAATGATTTCACAAAGACTTCTGTCGCATATCTATCCAATTCACCGTTAAAAATGTTCGCTGATGGTGCGATTATTTTAAGGCTTATCGGCAAATACATTCAATTGCAATAATATTTTGCAACGGTACTTTGCAACGATATTTTGCAGTGATATTCCCTTTTTTCTTTGAGTTCCCTTCCTATGATTGAAATAATTTTTGTAACTTAGTTTCCAGTTTATATGGACCGTATACAATTTTCGAGGTCTTATATTAAAAAAAAAAACAACAAAGTGTGAAAACAACAAATTAGAAAGCAGAATTTGGCTAAATGCTTAGAAGCTTTATAATGGTAAAACAAATGCACAGGTATGCTTAAATAGTTATTATAGTCTTATAAAACAAATGCATAGGTGGACTTTTAAAATTCGAAAAGTTTCTCTAGTGGAAAACAAATAAGTAAAGGTGTACCTAGAGTTATTATTAGTTCTATTTGTTTAAATAGAGAGCACATAGTTAAAAGGACAGTCCATTATGTACACAACATGCATAGAGACGAAGACGAATATGACACACTGGAAGAAACAGCATTGAGAACATATAGGTGAAGGAAAACATTTCGCCAGCATAAACGTAGAGGCGATAGACCATTGTTAGGAGACTAGATATTAAGGATGCAAGAGTAAGACGCTAACTCATTACCTATAAGAATAAAAGGTGACCGCGTTCTGGCCCTTACCCTTTTTCGTGGGCACATGAGTTATGTGCGGGCCATCGTTAGGACGATACGCATAACCCTGTTACTATAAGACAACCTAATTGCGCGTAGAAAGAGAGGGAGAGAGGGAAAGGAGGGGGAGGGGTGGAGAAAAGTGGAAAGAAAAAGAAATGGAAAAGAAAACTATAGGCAAAACTTATATTAAAAAATGCATGATAACTACAAAAGCTACACGAAATGGCACCTACCTCATCGCCGGATCCACTTTCTTCCTTTTCTCCAAAAGCGCGTTTCAGAAGTACATCTCAAGAGGCTTTTACCACCGAGCTCGACTTCTAAACTCTGCAAGAGCTTGTAGTCCAATGTTCAGAGGAAGAGGTTACGTGAGAAGGACAATAACAACAAGGCATTACATGACAACGTGCGGTAAAGACGTATGACACTGACGACTACTATAACCTTAACTGGCAGCAAACCTTTACGTACATAGAGTACTTTACTGTTAAAATAAAAATACCCTAAAATTTAAAACGTTATATGAAAGTGAATTCTAATACTCTAAGAGATAAATATTAGTATATGTAACCATAATTGTATTAAAAAGTAAGGTGAAATCTAGTGCTACATAGCGGAAACCAAAGGCGATGCACTAAAGTAAATAAAATAAAATAAAATAAAAACTAAAGCTTTATCCTAAAATATGTTGGTGACGGTCATGAAAACCATAGATTAATTGAAACAAAGGAAGATGAAAGGTTTTGAGTAAATATGCCAAGTTGTATTAAACTATGAAAGCAGAGTTCTAAAAAAGGGGGAATAAGCCATAATAAAGGAAAAGCAAAGTCTAAGGTTAGTGGGATAGAAAGATTGAGTATAAAAACTAGAGCATGCTTAAAATGTATTTATAAAGCAAAGATATATAAAATAGTAAGTTAAAAACTCGCGTGGTTTAAAGAATAAAGCGAAGGATGGGTAATCAACATCAAGGGTAACGTTGATTAGTGATCGGTAAGTGTAAGTATCAATGTTGGTGGCTTAGACCGAACACCAGTACCGCGGGTAGAGCAATATTTATATGATCTATGTTTGATGTAAAACCTATCGAAACAAAACGAATAACATTTAAGGTCCGCTAAAAGATTCTAACGAAAAAATCCTAATATAAGCATCGTAATAAAATGCTAAAACTAATACATAGACGACCTACAACAAAAAAGACTAGCACGTAGAAGAACTATAACAAAAAACACTACCACATAGACGACCTATAACAAAAAGGACTAGCACTAGACGACCTATAACAAAAAGGACTAGCAAGTAGAAGAACTATAACAAAAAACACTAGCACATAGACGACCTATAACAAAAAGGACTAGCAAGTAGAAGAACTATAACAAAAAACACTAGCACATAGACGACCTAGAACAAAAAACACTAGCAAACAGACGACCTATAACAAAAAGGATTAGCACACAGACGACCTATAACAAAAAATAAAGTAAAATCAAATAAATAAATATTAGACAATATTGCATCGTTGCTAATACAATGTTAGGAAGCAATAATCAATAAATCTTTGCATATATCGTAAAAGCAATCTTACTATGTGGGTGTAAGACCTGCATGGTTCGCAGTACCCTTATGCCTGCATTGTTAATAAGCTGAAGATACTAAAAAGTTGACTGAACTTTTAATATCCCGTCTATAAGGGTAGACAAACATACAGACTAATTCTATGTACTCATTTTTATAAAAATTTTCCCCGTTAGAGAGCAATTTAAACCTTCGTCCTTATAACCTTTTAGTAGTCCTCTATACTTATTCTAAAGGTCTGCCTCAAATGAGCACAATTTACTAAATCTATAGACCTGGGAAATTATAGTTAAATCGATCCGCCCTATCATATTCGCTGAAGACAACACCGTTATACTGCTACCGGCATTATGTTTTCTTATTAAAAGGTGCTTTTTTTGTAAATTGGAGAACAACAGAAAAAAACTTTCACGCTTTAATTATTTACTATAGTGAAGTTATCCGTATATGACATATGGTTAAGGCGATAAGGGGACTCATATGAGTAGCAAATATTTTGAGAGTTCGAGTCCACGTCATCCCATATATTTTTGAATAGTTCGTTTCTCGCTTAGCGTATAGTTATATGGAGCAATGTGGAGACTAATTATTCGCTTAAAGAATATGAATATTTTATGTTGGCCAACAGACAGACAGACAGACAGACAAACAGATGGACAGACAGACAAAAGACCTCTTAAAAACACTAGTCGCGTATTATGTCTGATTTAGCAGCTGATATCCTTGCAGTCGATACATGCTGATATATTTCTGTACATTTGGGTACCTTAACACTATCGTGCTAAAAAAAAAGAGGCAACATTTTTATGCTATTCGTTTTTCAATCCTCAAAAATTACGATGATTCCACCTATTTCAAAAATGTTAAAATAAAACGATAATTTCCATGCTATAGTAATTTTTTCCAATATTTTTACAAAAAAAAATGCTTCCAAAAATACCTTTTTATATCCAAAATTCTAGCTCTAAATTCAAAAAAGCAACTGCAGCAAATAAATTCGAAGTCTAAGAAACATTATAATATTAATTATTGGTTGAAAAATATTTGAGAAGTAGAAAGGACTTCAGTCTCTTTTCTGAAAGAGATTACGCAAAAAAAAGACTTTTTTATTGCTCACAACCACAAAAATGGTACACAACGAATGTCGTGATGAAAGTTGAAATATACGTAATTCATTGAAATATGATAACGAAGAAAAATCAATACTTATGTACAATCGAATACAACAAAGTAAGGTTTTAGCATGTTTTTAAATACACAAAACAACCGGCTATCACATCATCACTTTCTAACCGTCATATCCGTATTATAATACTACCTGGAATGAATTTCTGGAGACGGAGAATTGCCCACGGAGTAGGCGAGGGGAGAGGGGAGAGGAGGGAGAAGTAATTGAGGAAGGGAGGCTTCTTTTCCCAAAATTTAAATAAGTAACAGTAACACCATGCAAAGTGCTTTGGGGCTTCAGTATTGAAGAGATGCTTTTATTACAAATAAAACTGGTAATAATTACTCACTTGGGGGAAAGGGGAATCATTCACGATCATACTGTAGGCATGTACAATCTGCATTTGGCACCATGCCACCGACACTATTACCGTATACAGTCTGCGTACACTGATACACTGCTTCTAAATGGGAAAGAGACGATGGCATAAATCTTCTGGAAAGGAAAAGAACGAAGAGGAAAAGGAAAATAGAGGGAACAGATGATGAAGCAAGGTTAGTTTCGTTTAATGGAAAGTATTATTAAATATAAATTTGTTGAATTATTGAAAATTTCTTCTGCATCAATTTGCGCCAAAAAATTCCACTGAGCTTTCTTTTTTTTCATGAATTTTTGCAAGAAAATTCCAATAGGAATTTCCAACATTTTTGAGAAAAATAAAAAAATTTTAATGATTAAAGATGGCTGCTTTCCAATAATCGCTCCCTATGATGACATTGCAAAAAATGGCACTATATTTTGTGAATATATGAAAATTTCATCAATGTTGATGCGTTTTCCTAATTTCTGATTACTCGGGAGGCATCGAAGTCACTTTGTTGCATATAAATACGCACTCATTCATCTCAAATATATTTTGTTGCAAAAAAACCCGTTTTTCTCCAGAAAATATATTTCTGATATCTTTACTGAACTTTATCATTCCATAAAAATTTACGATAGAAATTTTTATTCAACAAAAATATTTGAAAATTTCTGCAAAAATCACGACATTATTTTAGGGGTTCTTTATTATAAATGTAAAACGCATTTCATGGCCTTCGATGCTTCCGATGCCTTATCTAAAATTGGATCACTGCACAAAATATCGTCCAATACAAATGGATCTTTCAAGTACAGGTATCCAACGCAGGTACCCACCGGTAATATGCTTAATATTTGGGGATCGCTTTCCTGGAATCTCTCGAGTCAATGGTACCACTCAGTTTTCCAGGTCACTAGTTGGAATTTCCGAATGACACAAATGCTTTGTTATGGCATAAGTACCATGCTCATGAAAATGGGGTTGTTAAAATGGTTTAATTTCAACATCTCATATATTTAGCTCACTCAACGTCGAACATTCAATCAGCATGCCATATTCTCAACGGTAACACATTAATATTCATATTATTAGGTTGTAAATTCACTTCAAATTTTCAGCACTAATTTCAGGTCCCCTCATATCACATATATAGACATAAACATTGACAACAATGTGATCGTTGACATAACTGATAAAATGTTATAAAGCTTCAAAGCCTATGAAACGCTTCAATTCTCGCAAGTGTAAATCAAGCAGATAATCGGTGGAATTCGATCACAATCAGCTATAAAGTTGTCTCGAAGCATTTGTTGTCCCCTCTTTATTCCTGAATAAAGCCGTCATTCCTGAATATTAGAACCAGACGGCTGGTTGATCGATTATTCATCGCAGTGATTGTCGTCGTTGATTACGTATCACATTTCGACTAGCTACGTTGATAACAGTTGTTGGTACATGATGTGATGTATGTGATATCGAGAAAATACGTCGATGAAGAGTGGTCGGCTTACATGACAGCGCACGAAGAATGCGACGTCGAAACGGTGCAACAAAATGCAACGAAATGAACGGATGTGCACACGGTTGCCAATTTAGTAAGATTATAATCAGTGATGCACCCTCACCGATTTGCCAATCCGTTGCTATACATACGAAGAATATCATTATCGGTAGTGTTGTGAAGAGAATCGGAAAACTCGCCTAAAATAAAGTTTTTTTATATTTCAAAAAATATTCAAAATTGAATCTGGAGTTGTAGATTTAATTTATGATTTAATTACAGATCTTATTTAGGTTTTATTACAAGCGTAATTACAGGTTTGATATGAGATGCACGTAATGAGATGAATTTCAGCACATGATAAGAACGGATAATTCTACGACGAAACCTATTCTCAAAAATTTTCATTCTCGATGAAAAATTCACCACTCATTTTTCATTTCCTTTAGGGTCGATTTATTTGGTAGACACAGGAGGACATCCAGACCTTGGTACCCCCTTCCTTCATATCGGTGCCGCTAAATGTTAGGTAATTTTTTCTTGAAAGCTTTAATATAAAGAATGACAGACTAAAACTAACTCCTCTATTTTAAATAGTCACAGATACTTTTATTTATACTATATAACATTTAAATAACATTTTTGTATTCTTTCTCTGAGTTAACGGACGCTTTCTAAATAATCGTACCTTAATCTTAATATTACTCTCAAATGCTCTTATCAATATATACTCCACTAACGAAATACTTAATTATTACTTAACTTATTATTATTATTATTATTAACATAATGAAAAAAAAGTTAATAGAAATCTTCAAATAATCGGAAGAACATCGTTTTTTAATATTGAAAAAACATTCGAAATTTGCATAAACGACGTATATTGGGACATACATTGGGATTTTCCAGAAATACTCCAAATATTCTAATAAAAATTATATTAATTCGTAATGATTCCAATGCGTTACCTGAAGTAACATCACAAAGTTGAGTTGTCGTTGAACAGCTCTTGTCTTTGCATGCATATGGCTTATACGTAATTTTCGAAAAATCTTATTCGTACAATAGAAAACCGTAATATAAGCGGCAAGAATAGTCAGTAAGAATAGTACTGTACATGCCACATCGATTAACATACCACTTGCGGTTTGAAATTGCTGCAAATTATTGATTTTTTATTGCAAAAAAATATTCGAACAATTTGATAATTTGCCAATTTTTGCATAACTAAAATGCTCCAGTGATATCTTCTTTCTTTAATTAATTTTCCTTTCATCAAGAAAAACGGAGAAATACACATATCTAATTCATTAAGTAAAAATTAAATGAATGAGAAAACAAATTAAAACCTCATATTCGACGCTTATAACAACAGTAGTACCCTCAACACCTGCATAGCTAATTGCATCATAAACTGCAATCGTTGTTCGTTGCCATAATCCATATGCAAATAGGCAACTAAACGTTACAAAGAACGATGTCACCATTATAGTACCTCGTAATGTGAATAAACTCTTCAATTTCTCTTTGCTGAAATAAATATATAATAATAATTCATAGCTTCTTACATATTTGTAAAATTCTCAATTTTACTTTCTTACTAATCTATCAAAACAAAAGCGTATGTATAAATAGTTTCATTTCATAAAAATTCAAAGTTTTTAGGCAATTTTTGACGCTCTGATATTTTGATTTGTCAGAAAATTTTCAATGATTTGAGAGGAAAGCATATTTCCTGAAATCTTCTGTAGCAGTGGAAAAAATTTTCCCAATTCAGGAACGCCGATTACAGTTCACTTCACTGAATGAGGACACGTTTACGAATGGTTTCCATCTCCCTAAAGATGCTATAAGGATTCTCAACAAAGGTTTGCTGCAGCAAGCGTAGAGTGGGGGAGGGGGAGGGGGAGGGAGGTGGAGAAGAGATGGCAGCAACATGGCAAATAGTGGGAATTTACACCACCCGACTCTTCCATGTTTCTGAACTCGGCAATGTTCGATTCGACGTTTAACTTAAATACTCCAATTTATGAGTTTCCCAAAGCTTTCGAAGAAAACTCTCTTCAGTGGAACGAAATAGGCTCATTAATTGAGATTTTAAACGATAACATACAACATCTATGGATTTAATAGTAGGATTTGATAGGCAACGAGTTCCTAGACACTTCAAAATATTCACTGTGCTACTAGCAGTTAGCTAAATTTGCATGCTGTTCAAGGCGAACATTACGCTTTTATGCAAATTTATACTGTCATTTTCTATGATTTTTCGCGAATTTTTACATTTTTCAATAAATCAGCCCAAATAACTAACTATTCGCAATTTCTCATTACTGTCCATATCAATATTCCGATTTCCTATGAAAAAAGGATATTGCCAAATAACCTGCATATATAAGCATATCGATATAAGAAGGCGAGAGGATGTGTGAAAATGCCCAGGATAAGCATTACACAATATATCGAAAATATTGTCACACTGAGTGGAATCGAATGTCGTACGCCATTACCACAGACAAACATCAACAAACTGTTGTGTCCATTGTATAATGTCTGTAATTTTTTGAAATGTTTTTTTTAACTGTAGAATTTCCATTTTTCGAAAATTCCATTTTTAATTTTCTCCGGAATTTTTATGTTTTTCGAAATAGCCGGAAAAGAATAGTGATAAAATTTTTTGAAGCAAAAAAATCCGATGGTTTTTAAAAGAAAAAAGACAAATTATATAAGATGAAATAAGAAACGAAAGAAATCATAAAATTTCAGCTTTAGATAAAGATAAGTCTACATGAAAACCAGAATGGGAATATCGATTAGACTTATCGTTTCAATAAAAAAAGGCCTAAAAACTGAAAAGACTAGAATGGAGTAGTCCTCGAGCAGAAAGAACACAAGAAAAAACCCTTCCCCCCCCCCCCCCCCCCCCCCCCCCCCCCTATAATAATAATAATAATAATAATAATAATAAAAGCTGTCACATACCAAATTAAGAAGTGCTAGCGCCATACTAATTGCAATTTCAAGAGCCGATTGTGCTGCTATAATCCAACGATATTGACGAATTTCATGTACTCGTGTTGTACACGCCAAAAAGATGACCAATATATTTGGCACGATACTAAGTACAGAGGTGAGTTGTGCGTTTACTGTTAGAATTGTTTCGATCACCGTCATATCCTATAAAAAAATATTCCATTAAGAAAGTATTCCTAAAAGAAAATATTCATTCTATTCAAATAAGCTTGAGTTGCAATATGCATTCACTAAATTTTCTAGCTATTTTCAATGAAACAATCGAAATTTTTATGAAATATTACAGTTAAAAAATTCATATTTTTATTTACTTTCTATCATTTTAAAGACATGCAAGTATTTATGTGCATGCAATTTTCAATTTTCTAAATCTTTTTTTTATTTGAATAAAGAAATAAATCAATTGCAATACGCAAATAAACATTTCAAATTTGCACATTACGTACTTAGCGATCACCTAAATACTAAGAAAATTTGTTGCAAATATTGTAACACTTATTATAAATAAATAATGGCAATGAATTTATATAGAGGCGTAAAGGTCACAACGTTTTAACATCACAATGAAGTAATCTAAAAAATTTATAATTTTGTTAAAAATTTTCACAAGAAGGATTTGAATGAGGAAAATTTTTACAAATTTTCCACAACAATCAAAAAACGAAAAGAAATGCAAAATATAAATATAAAAAAGTTGAGATGAAAAAAGTTGATTGTGGGAAGAAATTCAATGCGATATTTGCATATGAAAATTCGACTTTCATCTCATTTTCTAAACAAAAAAAAATTGAAGCAAAAATATCACAACTCAGGCAATCATTATAATATATTCGAAAAATTTAACTTACTGCCTCCTTAGAAATCGTTTTCAATTTCGAAAATATCAAAAAATTCACCCATCTTCCCAGTTATAAGTCATGGACTCTAGTATTAACCGTCAAAAATGCCTTATTCCTATCCGAAGGAAAAAGGATAGACAACCTCACGACGAAACACTAGGATGCAGACTATCAGCAGCATTCATTTCATCGTTTATATCTAAAGGCTGCAATATAGGAGCCTATATGATTGCCACGCAAGATCGCGTGCAAACGAAGGTCACGAATAAAACCCGCAGCACCTATTTCAAAAGCAACTCATGAAACTTGATTCGTAGGCACGGATACTATCAACTCCAACTCATAGTATGATAGTATGACACAATAGATCAACTCATTTAGAAATGAGCTGTTAAAGTACTAGTTCTGAGTATTAAATTTACTATAATTATTAAAGAGCTTTTTGTAACACTACAATAAAAGATAAACGCTCTTATAAAAGTGTAAAAATGCTCGCTAATTACAGCTGTCTATCACTAATATTTATACAATACGGAAAAATATTTCAAACTTAATAAGATGGATTTTTAAATACATTATTTGGAGATGAAAAAGCCTAATCACGCAAATATTGTGCATGTATCTATACGTTTTTCTCGATGTCTATTACGTCAACTGCTTTAGTTCTACATTTATAGAAATGAATGTACTGACGTTTTGTTTATTTTTGAAAAGCTATACAGATGAGTGATGATCTAGGTTATTCATGAAAGCTTCCAATAGGATTGATGCCAAAATTAAATGATTACTCTACAGATATTTTCCCCAAATATCCTTTAAAGGTTGCCGAATTTCCATGGCATTTCAAATTGAGCACTGCGATGTAGCGCTAATAGTTGATGATGACACTGATCAAATATTGGGTTCCAGCCTATCGGGAAAGGGAAAAAGGCTACGAATCTCTCAGCCAAAACGTGAAATGCCTTTCTTATATATGGCCTGCACAACCAAACTTTGCAAGTAGCCAGATTTCAACGAGATCAGCACTATGAAAAGGGCTGCTGGTAATGAGACGCTTTCAAGGGCACATCCTCTAAAAACATTGATTTCCGAGATGAATACTCTAAACTTCAAAGAAATAGCCTTTCTTCCATTAAATTCTAAGCTGCCTTGAGAAAACTCACTTGTTGCAACTTATAAGCTTGCTTAATGAAGCATTTTTACTGAACTGCTTTCATGAGTTACGCTACAGAAGTGCAGAATTTCGAAAAACCTTATATCCTTTCGCAAGAGGATATCACGTCATTCGCTTTTCTTTTTCTAAGTGTGTCTTTCACGTGTGAAAATTGCATACCTTCACATGAATTTTTTCTGCTATTACTTTACATTGAAAAATTGAATCAAGCTATAAAGGAGTTGGATGCATATCCTATTGAATAAAGTACTTTGCGTATTTCCTATAGAGTACTTGGATAAGCATAAAAAATGGCGTGCTGAACCACAATCCTCCCACTCTTTCGCAAAAGCACAAACTACAACGAATCAGCAATTGGCAAAAAGAGATCCTTAAAACTTCTTTCAAACCATTCTTCTGATACCTTGATGGTGGGCAATCGTGTTCTAATGAAAGTTGACGGTGATCTAAACACTTCTAGAGCAGCCATCTGGTTGGACTAATCGCACCCCCCCCCCACCAGAATTTTGTTCCTCAGGACATAACTTCATGATAAGGAAAGTGCAAAAAGCCCATACCGGTTTAATTCCTTTCTGAGAGATGAAATTGTCTGCTGCCATCTCTGACGACCATGAGTCTTCAATGATGCATTCAGAAAATTGATCACTCAAGCGACAGTTTGCTGACCATTGAGCTGTTGTCGGATGACCGATAGAGAGTGGTCTACCCTGCAAATGTTGTGTCTTCAAGAAGCCTTTGAAGTCGCACAACTCGACATGAAGTAGTAGAGAATGATATGATTTTAAAAGAATGCCTAAAAAATAAACCAAATGCCCAGTTTTCTTGAGCGTTTGAGTACGGAATTCGATTGAAGCCAATCTCTGACCTCGACTATCAACCTGTCTCTCACAGATAGAAACCTTTTAGGAAAACTTTGACTAGTCTCATCAAACCATAAAATTTTCGAAATCGTTGGCGTCTGCATTGACGCTCCTAATTGTGGCCACATGAAATTAAACACCAAAGTTCTATTGCACTGTTCGAAATACGCAACAACAATGTCGAGAGGTATTTCGACGATTTCAAAGTTGCACTGACAATTGCAGTTGCTCGAAATACCCATTACGCGACACACCTCATATCTAGATTTCTGCTCTCTATATATTTTGCCCCTATATATAAAAATAAAAATAAAAAAATAAATAAACGAATGAATAAATAAATAAACGAATGAATGAATAAATAAATAAATAAATATATATATATATATATATATAAGGGTCCCAGTGAGTCACCGGGTGATGAATGCATGTCAGATCCTCAGTGACCACCCGCCCAAATGTGGAAAGGCAAACTGCGGCTATAGGAGCACGATGGATAGCAACCCGAACGCCACCACCACAAATCCTTATTGCTAAAGAGTCGAATGAGCGAACGGAACTCGACGGATCCGCGTTGACCCTTGGCAAGTGGGCAGATTGTGAGGTGCATCAAGTGAATATAAATATAAGCATAAATAACACAAATATAAATATAAACAAATCCTCAATGTACAGCCTTCCATCTCTACAACGTACAACCTTCTAGCCATATTACCTGCGTCATCTACCTATCCAACTGGCTCTTTCATATGCCATTGCATAGAACAGCTCAAAAATGAAAAACTGTGAGCATACTTCTTCTCAAACTACGGTAACAAAAAGAACACTCTTTCAACGAAATTATTTATGAACAATGAGGCAGGAAGTGACGTCACTGAAATGTCCCTTCAAAAAAAAATCCCAATAATTTGAAAGATTCAATTCCATCATCGAACACAACGACCTAATAAGTTGAGTGAAGCAATTTTTTAAATTGAAAGTTGTTGATAATTTAAACGATAAAATTTGATACATTTTTCTCACATAAAAAAACAATTTTTTTAAAATAATTTCGCTTCAATGCAAATCCAGGAACGTTTTAATCGTTAATAAAGACAGGTGCATTCTTTAAATTAAGGTAGATATTATCAGCAATAATTTCTAGTGAACAATACAATTTTAAATGACGTCATATCATTTCAAAAAAATTCAATCAAATCTTCCTCCTTCATTGTCTTAATGGCTAGAAATGTTTCAGATTTAATATAATTGCTTTGATGATTATTTTTATTGTATCTTTTATTAAGAAAATTCTTGACAAATATATTCCATTTTTGTTGAAAATTTTCAGGGAATTTCTGTAAGAATTGTTACAAGCGATATTATATATATTTAAAACTTTTTTGAATGATAAATTCGAATTTGTTCTCAACGATGACACATTCAAAAAAAAACTGTTTTTATGAATCAAGATATTTCATGAAATTCACAACCGAATATCTTTTCACTAGGTGCAAAAGTAGAAAGAAGAAAAATTCGTTAAGCTATTTTCTGCATTATGAATTTTTTTTTTTTTTTTTCGAATAGAAATAATAATAATATAAAATAAAATAAAATAGAAGGGAAAATAAATTTGCAGTTTCGATATGCTTAAAGCACAGAAATAGTAGCAGCAATTGAAAAAACCTGCGGATAAGATCTAGCAGTAACAAAGACTACAGTATATTTGCCGTAATTTACCCTACTCACTTTAGTTTAAGCCGCTTAAATAGAAGTTTTCTATCGGCATGTTACGATAGACAAGAGGGTTCCCCTCAATGAAAACATCCTTTATATATTAGCCAACTTCTAAGGATCACCAGCAACTAAATATATGCTGCTAATGTAGTGATACAGTGACAGCAATGTGTGGTAATGCATAGCACAGAATAGTAGCATAAAGAATAAATAGTAGTATGTCGTATTAAAAACCAATATATAGTAACATTGAAAAAATGCTGAAAACGAACTCTTGGAAGTGACACATGAACTTGAGGTAAAAAAGTGTGACTTAGGTCCAAGATTTCACACCTCCAAAACGAAACTGGTAAGCAACCGAGAACTGAACTCGACAACTGTTCTAAGAGGTGAGAAAAGTGAAAGGGTAAATGAATCTATCTTTTTGGGCAGATATGTAAAAATGAGCAAAGGGAAGGAAGTAGATGTAGGGAGCAGGTTCAAACAAGGTTAAAAAGCATTTTTCAGGGGTAAAGACTTCTTCCGTGAGAACAAAACGCCAAGGAGTTTCAAACAGAAACTCTTTGGAAAAAGCTTGATGCCAATAGTGCGCATGATACAGACACTTGCAGTGAAGAGAATGGAGAATGAACATATTTGAATATATGCAGTCATGGATATATTTTATTCCAAATAACACGACAATAAAAAGATTTTTTTGAATGAATTGAATGAAGAGAGAATGCTGCACAACAACTACTAGCAGTGACTACTAATAATCCAACAACTAATAGCAATCCTCAAACCTCTGAGGATTCCAGTAAAATCCAAGAGATTCCAGTCTAGAAGGTCCGATTCTCAAGGTACACTGTGTGTACACAAATCTAAATGGAAATATCCTAAGCAGGCTAATGATTAAACGTCAAACTCTATGTGATGCATTATAAAGTCTATTAGTGCAATGACACTTATATATGACAATTCTTTATGTGAAAGTGGCTTTTGCCTTTTTTAAGCTAAAACGTCTATCGCAACAGATTACTGCTTCAATTAGAAAAGAGCTATTATGCTCCTCCCCATTGTCTGCATTCGCTAATAACAAAAAGGCAGGAATTTTAAAACTTCTAAAATGCTATTCGATGGGTAATCGTCCACATTTTTCCAATCTACAAATACCCATCATCACATCTCAAATTGGCATATCGCAAACAATCTTAATAAACTATGCTTTTATTTAAGGCGTTGAAAAGATTCAAAGGCCGAAGGATAGTCGTCTCATGGCCCATCGAACTTATGCTAAGTAGGAATGCTCGTGTTTGGGCAAGCACATGCATCGTTTTAACAGCGTGATCGTGAATGACATTTTCGACACATTGAAGGGAGGAAATATGGGCGAGAAAGGATCGAGATGAGAACTGAAGACAATCGCAGAAAGCGGGGAAGGAACAGGTAGAGGAGGAAGGAGGCTAGGAACTCAAACTGCTCCCTACAAGCTCCTGCAGGTCACTCTTATGGGCTTTTAACAGTATTTTCGTTAATCATCCCCTCCCCTTCCTCCTCTTCCCCTCCCCTCCCCCTCCCTACCCCCCTCCCTCCCAACATCATAAAATGCTAAATAATTCATATGAAAAATGCCTATCAACTTTTAGTAAAGCAAATTTTTTAATGAGAAAAATTTCTACATGTAAAATTTAGTTCACTTTCTAACCTTCCTGATCGTTCATGCATCATCTCATATGAACTGCGCGTTAGCAACAGGTGTTTTCAAATGCATTTCTTTCTACCATTTAGAAGAGTTTAAATCACCAATTTTTCAAATATTCAAAAATTATCAGGTGCTTCATAAATTAATCAAAATTACGAGAAAGTAATAAAAAAATCCCAAATATCTTTTAAAAACCACCGTTGTCATGAATGCACAAATACGTAAAGATATGTTCTAGTGCAGAAAAATTTGCACATTTAATTAATCTTCACTAAGTTTGATCTCTTATTTCATTAACAAATCAATGCGAAATTATAGAATTTAAAAATTCCTTTTTTTTGCCCAATAAATATGATAACCTGTGACGATAAAATTTTTCTGTTTTTTCTCTCTCAAAATGACATCGAAGACATTTAACGATAAGCTTACGAATTCATTAAAAGTGCGAATTTTCCTTAAAATCCAACTGACGTTATGTGAGACAATACGCAATTATGAGCAAATATTACCTAATTATGAAAATGTAACACTATTATTTGGCTATAATTTGTAGGTTTACTTGAATTTGTTGCTGTCTCAAAAATTCGAAGAAAAAACCTTCAAATCGTCGGGAAAATTTTCATAGACCTATAAAACTGGAAATCTCTTAGAAACAAAGATGCATTATTATGCATTTGCCGAAGTGATCTCTGAAAACCTTCGGGAAACAAATATCTCTTTGTTTTGTACCTCTGCAAAGTGTTATTGCTATTGATTCATCGGATAGGGTGACCTCCGTATACGATCTTGCCAATGAACCCAAAATAATTCTGGTTTCTGGACCAACCGTGGATAACCTTGATTTCTGGATCAACCCCAGATAATTCTAATGTCTAATCTTTCAAAATATTATAAAGAAAATATAATTCATAGATGAAAAACGGTTGTGTTATAATAAGATAATACTGACATAAAGCCTTTTATGTGCACAACGTTAGTACAGACCCATATGAATAAAGGAAAATCAAAGTTAGAAGATGGTATGCTAGAAGAACCATTACGTAAAGTAAGGTACTGTTTAGAAATAGAGTGCACGAAAGGATAAAGGTTAATACATATTGAAGCGCATAGCCGACATAAGTGAGCCATAAACCTGTGTGATGATGCTGGTAATCGATAAACCCAATGCAGGTGTTAACGGCATTGACCCTCCAGTGGAAACATGTAGAGCAATATTTATTTGATCCGTGCTTAATACTAGACCTATCGAAGAAATATGAATAACATTGGAAACTCACTAAAACATTCTCAAGACGAAATACTAATATAAATTACTACAACAGAACCCTAATATTAACAAAGAAACCGAAATTAGCATAAGGCCGTTCTACACGGAAGCGTCCTACTGGCTTCTAAGTAGAACGGCATTATGGTCTACAAAGCCAGTCAAAGGCTGTCATGAAATCAAGACTAGACATAGATGAATTTTATATTTTCTGTACCACTAAATTAGCTCTATTCTATGAGAATGTGAATAATAGTGGAAAATCGTTTTCTGAACTATATTTGCTTCATTCTTGTAGTTTCGTCGAGTATAACCTCTATCCAAGTATGCACTACCCACCGAAAATTTTATTCATATGAAACAGCAAACATATTGGGCGGTACTTGCAAGTGCCCTCACGGTCTCCCACCTTGGGAATCTGCACTATCCTGAATCTCTTCCATTCTGTTGGTATCCCCTTCCTGACTGTAGATACCAGGTGAATCCGGCACTCTACACCTTCAGCGCCCTGCTTTTTCAATGAGCACAACATATAGTTTTCTCTTGGCACCTATCAGCCGACCAGTAATCCAAAACTAACACATTCCTTTAAAGCAACTCGAAATTCAATCGATCCTCGTCGCTAATCACCATAAACACGATTAATAAACCGAAAAAACCCCCCAGATATATGACCTAAAATAACAGAGATGTATTTCTCAATCTCTCCTTTGTTTCGGTGCCATCAAAATTGAAATGAGAGGGGTGAGGGGGGAGGAGGGGGGGGGTGGGGGGGGGGGGGGGGGGGGGGGGGGGGGAGCGAAGATTTTGCGGCTCCGAATCAACGAAATTACCTAACATTTCGCCTCCTTGCGAGAGGGATAAATTGTTCTCAGTTCACTATGTAATTAAAAACCCATCCGTGGCTGAATGGAAAGCCGCAAAATCTTCACTTCCACTCTTCATCTCCACTTTCCTCGTTCTAGCGTTCTCTCAATTTGAAAGAGAGTTCATCGATCCCGTATCAGCAATCCCCAAATCCATCATCGAATCAGCAAAATTATCAAAAAAATTCAACACGATGTCTATCCTTGCAAGTTGCTGCTAAATTGCAAAATGCAAAAAACTATATTATCTCCATCAAATGTGGGAAAATTTTCATATTCCTCTACGATTTCTGGAATATTTCCAAAAATTTTTATGTTCCAAAACTCAGCTTTGAAATATGGTTGTAACGAATTTAATCGTTAAATGGATCATAAATGAATTTCGATCGATGATTTACATAAATAATAGAAAATTAAATACTCAAAGTAAAATATTTGTTGCATTTTCTCGAGAGTATAAAAGCGACGTGTCTCTCTCAAGCTTCAGTGTTTCAACGGGCTCATCTCCGAGAAGGTTGGACGGTTGGTCTTGTTCAATCGAGTTTCTTCATCGATGTGGATCGTTTGGGGGTCATAGTGATGTGCCCGACGTTTCTCTAGAAGGAACCAGAAAGTTTCTGGACAATTCTAGCTACTTTTCGTTGAACCTGCACCAGGCAACCACCCGTTGCTGCTTTGCGCTGGCACGGATATGAGGTCGGCATGATTCATTCCGACTGGTAATATGCATCGCATATTGCCAGAACCGGTAATAGGCATCCGATCAGAAGTCAGTCAGTTTTTCCGGTGGGGGTGCTCGAAGTTTGTATGCTATTAATGAGCATCTCCAGGTAAAGCTTTTTTCTTTGTAAGAGGCGTGGCCTAGTCGCGCGTCTGACACCCCCCCCCCCTCTAACGTTCTTTGTATGAGAATGACTGAGCGGTCTCCTCGCCAGGCATACAGATACCTTCGCAGTAACTCAAAGCCAATTTATACCACCTCAGCAACGAGTTGTTAACTGCATGTTTATCGCATACGCTGGGATACCTGCATTTTATAGAAACGCGATCAAAAAACGTCACGAAGATGCACCAATGATTGTGTTCCTCGCAGACTCGGGAAAAGGCGTACATTCTCCTCTCGTTCCCTCATGCATATTTTTTGCAGGTCTAATTGACAATGGGTGACGTTCCTCCACCAGATGCGGCTGCAGCACCGCCGCCAGATGCAGCTGCAGCACCACCACCAGAAGCTGCTGCAGCACCACCACCAGAAGCCGCCGCGGCTCCGCCGGCAGACGCCGGTGCGGCAGCGCCACCACCACCAGGTCCAACAACGCTTACCGCTGACCCGCCTGAGGCAAACGTGCCTGCAGCAGGTGGCGTTTCGACACACACGCTGAACAACCCGAGCGGTGTTCGCCTTGCATTCAAGGTCAAGTCGACGAACAACAACGAGTACCGTCTCAGACCGGTGTACGGGTTCGTGGAAGCGACCGGAAACTCGCCTCTCGAGATCACCCGTTCGGCTGGTCCACCGAAGAACGACAAACTTGTCATTCTGTTTAAGGAGGCGGCCGCTGATGCATCAGATCCGGCCACGCTCTTCAAGGAAGGCGCACCACTTGGAGAGCTCACTCTACCGTTTTGCAGCACCGCCGCCAGATGCAGCTGCAGCACCACCACCAGAAGCTGCTGCAGCACCACCACCAGAAGCCGCCGCGGCTCCGCCGGCAGACGCCGGTGCGGCAGCGCCACCACCACCAGGTCCAACAACGCTTACCGCTGACCCGCCTGAGGCAAACGTGCCTGCAGCAGGTGGCGTTTCGACACACACGCTGAACAACCCGAGCGGTGTTCGCCTTGCATTCAAGGTCAAGTCGACGAACAACAACGAGTACCGTCTCAGACCGGTGTACGGGTTCGTGGAAGCGACCGGAAACTCGCCTCTCGAGATCACCCGTTCGGCTGGTCCACCGAAGAACGACAAACTTGTCATTCTGTTTAAGGAGGCGGCCGCTGATGCATCAGATCCGGCCACGCTCTTCAAGGAAGGCGCACCACTTGGAGAGCTCACTCTACCGTTAAACGCCGCCTAAACTCGAAAATTCCCCTCTCGCGAGTCCCATTTCTAACATCATCTCTTCCCCCCAATTTTAATTATATATTCTCTGCTAACTCATAACTCTTTGTGATACAGTAAACGATCAATGCATCTTATTATACGTACACAAATTTGAATGTGAAATAAGATACGGTCCAAGTCAATGACATAAAGCAACAAGGAATGATGAATTAGAAAAAAAAACGAATCTGTGCTAGTATAGTCAGCCATCGATGAATTATCCGCCAGATATGTATGAGACGGGATAATCGGCCACGATGCATTTCGTTCACCAGACTACAGGTAGAAAGCGAAGATTGCTATCGGCAATTTTCATGGCTCGTCTATGATTTGATTTTCGGATGAGGGAAATAAAACATTGAGGCCGTTTCAATAAGGTTCAGCAAGCAATATTCAAGCAATCCTGTATGATGAAAGCTGAGATTGGCATTTGTGCTAATATTTTCACTTTACTTTATCTTATTTCAATGGTCACAAATGAGTTAATAAGGAGAACATGAGAAAATGACTAGAGAGAACGATAACGTGGCAAACAACTCAAAAAGAATGCAAAGAAGTAAAAGAAGTATAACGTCCACGCAACAACAACCCGTGCGAACGTTCGATACGATAACAGTGGTGATAGTGTGAAAATTGAAACAACCCTCCCGCAATTTGGAAGCTGAAGGAATGGGTAGAGCATGAAACCGAAAACCATATAGAAGAACATTGTTCACTGAGCGGCGGACTGAGATTGATGTCCATTTTGACTATGGGGAGTGGGAAATTGAACTACCCATGAAAATGGAGTGTTAGGAAAGACTCAGTTTTGAAATAAAGAATCAGATCAAAGTTGATATCTGTTAATCAGATCAGAGTTGATATCTGTTAATCAGATAAGAGTTGATATCTGTTAAAAGCCTTTGATATCTGTTAATCAGATAAGAGTTGATATCTGTTAAAAGCCTATGTTTTTCCAGTGATTCTGTACTATACTAACGACTTCTAATTTAGTGGAATAGTTTGATCGGTATAGATAGATCAGAGTGGGTTTTCCAAAAAAAGTGACATGAGCTCAACTTTTCGGAACATTCTTCACCAACCTCATACCGGAGACGAAACAAGAAGACCGGAAACTGCACAATACATCAAAAGGAGTCGAAAAGAAGCAATGAAATCCTTCGACTTAATATAATACAATGGTTCCAGTTCACATGCACTCTTGTGGTCTATGAAAGAAAAAAATAGAAAATATAGCAATAGAGAAGGGAAATTTTAGACAGCGCAGATTATACCTTGCAATTATCGGCAGTCAAAAACCACTCGTTCGTCACTGCTATTAAGGTTTTAAACTTAAAGATATAAATAAACCTCTTAATTACCATCTAATCCATAACTTTCCCACTACCCATCAAGTTCTAAGTCCGATACTTTTCATGCCCCTGTATAAATGTGCATTTTCCTACCTGTCAGGTAGTTGGGAAGTGCCAAATTTGCTGAGCATAATGTGACACTATGATTGGTCTAATTCCTATACTATCCTTGTAATTAATGCAGCAACTCCAAACAAGTTTACGAACATATAAAGAGACCAACAAATTTGCATCGTATTTTTGCACCGGTCGGCTTTCAATTTTAGATTCAAGGGGAACATACCTCTCGGCGATGTCATTCGTCTAGTGATTGCCGCATACACTCAAAAAACGTCGCTACGCATTCCGCTGCGTAATGCGCATTGCCGACTCCGCTGTTTCATGTTATCCTCTTTAGCTCATCTCCTTTCGTCCATTCTCGTTTCGAAATCTTTACTGAGCTGCGTCTTTCTACCATTGATACCTACAAATATGCGGAAATTACGATAGACTTAGCAGATATCATAGAGGAATTACAACAATTAGGTTATTTAAGTAGATCGTCGTGGATACAGCACCAAAATTTCAGTGGATTTTTTATCAGACGATAAGCACAGTCTATGATCTATCAGCTAATATCTAAGATTTTGAAGCGTTATGAATCACTACACTTGTAATGACCCTTCGAAACAAATGGTAAATTGTAGACGGCTAAGAGTTCATTTAGGTGGAATGATTTGACCAGAGGATGAACAAGAGTCGTAGAATCACCAAAAGGTTGCAGCTCATGGAGGATGAGCTGGAGCAGCAATCAGTTACACCCGTCACGGTTACTTTGGCCAAATGGTAGAAATAAATGCCTATAATCATTTTAGTGATTTAATGGCACGAAAGCTTACTGAATGACCGAATGCCGAATGGCTCACATATAGCAACATCTTTGTCATTTGCGGCTTCAGCACAACATTGCAATCGTTAGGCACAACGGAACCAGCGAAGCACGAAATCAGTTAAATAACAGATATATACGACCACTGGAAACCAATTTGGAATGCTTCGTAAGAAATATAGCTGCAGTATGTGCAAGGTGTCTTTGTGCGTCTGGTGCAGCTCTCGATAGCTGGACACATCCCGACGCTCCGGACGGATACCTCGAGACGGAGTCATAAACTCTTCGATTCCCCATCATACTTCGTCAACATGGGACATGGCAGCAAGTTTTATGGGTTGCGATTATAAACTGAGGTTGCTCCTTTGGGCGCTAAGCTCATTAGAGCTGCCAACAGGAGAACGGGTATGGCTGAGTGGACATTCTCGTCCATCAGGAGACATGCACCGAAAATACAGGGAAAAACTTTCGTGGACCGTACATCGCAGTTCGATAGGCAGTCTCGATGACAGCACTGGGATGGTCAATTTCCACTCACTGAGGTACACAAGTGCTCGATTGTTGACACTAGTGTGGTGATAGATCCACCGATAAGCGCATTCAACTTTTTAATTCCCTTCTGTAATTAAAAAGTGGAACATTCACAACTCGAGAAAGCAATTATTTATTTCCTCCGTTGTGAACGGACGCTCTGAACATCAACGCGACGAGAAGTAATAGCGAAATGAGAGGAATGAAGCTGTTGCTAAGCTTAGGCAGCGTTCAAAGGCAGAGTGAGTTCACCAAGAAGTGCGCCTTCCTTGAACAGTGGGGCTGCATCAGGTGCATCAGCAGTCGCTTCCTTGAACTGAATGACGAGCTTGTCGTTCCTCGGTGGACCAGCCGAACGGGTGATCTCGAGAGGCGAGTTTCCGGTCGCTTCCACGAACCCGTACACCGGTCTGAGACGGTACTCGTTGTTGTTCGTCGATTTGACCTTGAATGCAAGACGAACACCGCTTGGGTTGTTTAACGTGTGAGTCGAGACACCACCTGCTGCAGGCACGTTCGCCTCAGGAGGGTTGGCAGTGAGCGTGGTCGGGCCTGCTGGTGGTGGGGGTGCAGCACCCGCATCCGCCGGTGGAGCTGCGGCGGCATCTGGCGGTGGTGGTGCTGCAGCCGCATCTGGCGGTGGTGCCACAGCCGCATCTACTGGAGGAGCGTCTGCCGGTGGAGCGTCGGCCATTTCAAATTACACTGAAAAGTGGGTAATTAGTGGAATGATATCATACTGTGTGCAGGGGGACGCCTGATATGGAAACTGTGAATGATTCAGCAACTCATGTAACGAATCTACCTCGAACATTTGATCTGCTGTCTGTCCCACTGAGCGTCTATTACTCACAACGAGACAGATAGCTATTGGCAGTAATAATGACCCAAGAAACAAACTTCGCTTCAAATCGAGGGTTCAAAGCCCGAGTCCCGGCATGCAACGACTAGTGATCGTATCCAGACCTGAGTACCTTCAGGAAGTCGTTGAGTAACACTTGCGACATTCTCCTTAGTTTATTCTCACATGAAGATGAGACGACGCTTCTAGATGGTCGCTTTGAAGATAGGTCCGAACGCTTCACCAACCTTTCGAAACGTTAGCTGTCGGAACACTGAAAACCGACACCGATAGTTGAGCTTTTATAGGGATTTCATTCAGAAAGTTTGCAAAAATCAACGATCGAAAACATTTGAAAATTGCATACAGATATGCAAATTCATGCTTAAGGTTTATTAACACATTATGCAAATAATCAATGTAAACAGCGAGCAGATTGAAGCTGAAATATATTTGAATATTCGGTTATTTGCACCTACTCTTCCCACGAATGGGCGAGTTGTGCACTACGTTTTCTTTCGATGATCCACAAATGGCAGGTCCACACATGTAAATTTATTTGCATGTTTAATACTACATCGCTCTTCCAACTGCTCGTTTTCTTGGTGGCCCAGATATTTTATATATATATATATATATATATATATATATTATATATATATATATATATATATATATAATGATGCCCTTTACTGTTGCCACTGTTGCCATATTTACGACCAGTTCCAGGATCAGCTCCGGAATTTGTCACGTTCTATAAAACCACCAAACCCGTCCACAGAGCCGGATCTCCTGTGGCCTATTCCCGAACAATGGGTAAAAGGGTGGCAGGCAATACGAGAGGCGCTTTGTGTAACTTTGATCAAGATGTAGTGAATATCTGCCAGAAAGCTGACTCTGACCTCATCTGTCGTGCCCATCAGGTGTTGTTCCCCTTTTATGAAACGTCTACTACACCTACTACCTCATACTGTGCATTCATACTTAGATATTTTTCATGCCTTCATTACTATTATATACTCTATTACAGTATGCTACATCACGCTAAGTAATTCATTAGTAACGCTTTGTTTCCCTGAAAGTTTGCGTGCTGCACAATAATTTACCTATACGTGGTAGGTTAGTGTTGCTCACGAAATCCTAGCTGTAATTGTTCGTTCCGCACGCACCACTGAAATGGTGACAACTGAAAGTCTGGTGACAGACACACGTATAGTTGCGTGTTCTATAATAAATCTACGACTATGGAACAAGCAATTCACATATACCACATTAAAGCATAAACACCCATTAGACGATGTACTTAATATCTTTCAAAGGTGTTTCAAGACGGATATGAATTCTCTGCGAATAGACGACTCGTTGCTGTCTTATTAGCTCCTCACTGCTACAAAGATTTCTGTTAGGCGAATTTTCACACTCATATTCAAAAATTCAACGAACTCGCAAGGCTCTCCAATATTATGCGTTATCCCTCTATTGCTGTTTTTTAAAGCGCTTTAAAGCGTTTTCCTACAAGCTAAAGCGATTACACCGCAAACCACACGAACGCCCTCATATCAGAGATTTTGCGCACAAATCCACACCGGTAAGATGCATTGCTTCGATACTGAGCTGGTGTTTACGACTGCCCTATTGGTGGACGACTGATAATATAGCCGTGAAAGTTGACATATGCAACGTGTGCCATTAGAAACCCTATATGCCATTCAGCAACTTCGGGCCATCAGCTATACTCACTTAAAACTGTCAAAAAATCCATTCACAATCTACGGTGATTGAATTCTTCTTTAAAACCGTTTAGATCCTAAAAAGATAACGTTTCGTGCAGAACCGTTTGAGTGTTGTGTTAAGTAAGAAATTATGAATTACCCCACATATTCCACTTTTAATTATAGGCAAGCCAGTGAGGGAACGAAGCAGAAGTACACCTCTCGCAGTTACTTAGTGGTTTTGTGCTTCCTTAATGACGCATGCTTTTCTTTAAACGAACCGCCCTTTAGTCACTCGTACAAATTCCGGATGAGTGCATTCGGCTGTGAGCAACTTACTATACATCATTGTTTATTGCATCGATTGTGATCAATGTGTGAAGATATGAATGTTTGTTAGCTGATGCATATTTGCGAGCAGTTCGCCTGTTTTGGTGTTTAGGCAGCGTTCAACGGTAGAGTGAGCTCTCCAAGTGGTGCGCCTTCCTTGAAGAGCGTGGCCGGATCTGATGCATCAGCGGCCGCCTCCTTAAACAGAATGACAAGTTTGTCGTTCTTCGGTGGACCAGCCGAACGGGTGATCTCGAGAGGCGAGTTTCCGGTCGCTTCCACGAACCCGTACACCGGTCTGAGACGGTACTCGTTGTTGTTCGTCGACTTGACCTTGAATGCAAGGCGAACACCGCTCGGGTTGTTCAGCGTGTGTGTCGAAACGCCACCTGCTGCAGGCACGTTTGCCTCAGGCGGGTCAGCGGTAAGCGTTGTTGGACCTGGTGGTGGTGGCGCTGCCGCACCGGCGTCTGCCGGCGGAGCCGCGGCGGCTTCTGGTGGTGGTGCTGCAGCAGCTTCTGGTGGTGGTGCTGCAGCTGCATCTGGCGGCGGTGCTGCAGCCGCATCTGGTGGAGGAACGTCACCCATTGCCGATTATCTCTGAAGCACGAGTCAATTCTCAAGTTGCGTCACTCGGCTAGGTGCAAAGACGGCATCTGGGGCTAGGTCAATCCCATTTGAACTCACACTGAAGTCCTAGACACCAAACGATGGCCTAGTAATCGAAAACAACTTCCAAGAGGGTAGTGATATAAGAACATATTCTGGCGTCAAAGAATTCGCCTCCTGTTGCATCGACTAGCACTGGGTAAGGCTTTCTGTTACGAAACGAGTGCGTTAGACGCAAAACAACTGCCACATATCTAAGCTGCCTTAAAATCCTCATTCAAGTCAGTAGATAACAAAATAGCACCTCTGTGAACTTTGGTTCTGGTTGCAATCCCTGAAAAATCTCTGCCGTTGTAGCCTCCTAAGATAGCATCCCTTAGACACACATTAGCCTGGCACACTAAAAAATATCGCAAGTCATTTAATACTCAGGTAACGATATTTCACTATCACAGACATCATCCCGATAACTTCAGCCAAGCAAGATATAGGCATTCCAGAAGCAAACTCGACCCAACCTTCGCCGAAGCTAAATGAAGAACACTACGATTTCGATTGTTTAGCAACACTTTTATAGTGCTTTTTATTGAAGTGAATTTGCATAATAAACATTCAATCTGGAGTATGCAAATTTTTTAAATTTGCTTCAGAGAAATTTTGCATTTTATTTCTAAGATAGCTTTTTTTGAAAGCACTTGCGTTTTTGAAATTTCGTTAAATCTGATTTGGAAGTTTTATTTGATGCGAAAATTTTTACTCACTTAATTGGAGGAATTTTGAAATTTTATACGATATTTATTCAACAAATTTATCTTTTTTTTTCTAGAATGTTTTAAGAAGTAAATGTTAGCAATATCGATAAATGTTAGGAGGGGAGTCTTCATAAAATATGCTGTTCTATTTGATAAAGTACGATATGCAACCTTTTTAGGCAGGTGTTTCATCAATTCGACACTTATTTCAATTCGTTGCAACTGAACTGAAGTTACTGGAGGTAGTGGATTGAGCGTTACGTATAAGCAATTATAATAAAAGTAGTTTCTATGGAAAAAAGCTTAAAAATTTGCATATCCCAGCTGAATTATCCATTACGTTAATTTCAATAAAATAAATCGCTCTAAAAGCGCCGCCTTCTACACCTAGTATTTTTTCAGCTAATTTCTAAAGGTTGGGTGACTAGCTAGGCGTTTAGTGTGTAAGTAACTCGGGTCTAAAACACTGAAATCCTCTCATATGGTAAATTTTGTGCTAAGGAAATCCAGCTTATTCGCAAGTTCGACTCCAATAGGCTAAACGATGTTTTTACTGACCGATATACAAACCAGCCGAAGAAAATCCCCGGATGTGGTCACTCATGATTGGAAATTTGAGGACATGGACATGAGGGTACAGCTTATACGAAACCAACAAAATCCATAATTACAGCTTTTTCGCATAACAAGTGGAATTCAATTTTCATATTTAACCTGTTGGCGCGGTTCATGGTCACTGATCGATAATCAATAGTCTCCTCGATCCAATGCTTCGGTCCGTTAGAAATTGACGATCGACAGCCGACTGCCTATTGCGTCTACTTTACCTATGAAACTATTGCCGATATTTGCATAAATTTGAAAGAACACCTATATTCACTTGCAAAAATAAATAAATAAATAAATATGGCATAAATATATTGCTAATTGAAACATTGTTCCTATGGAATTGAATCAAAAGCTGCAAAAATAAAGACGACATCCGAAAACATAAATCCGATCACCTCATATCACATTGTTTGGCCAACTTGCACGCAACCATCGATGTGAAATCAACAGCATTTTTATTGATTCGTTTAGTGAAAAAAACGATATGAAAAAGATATAAAATGAAACAATAAATTAGACAGTAAGTTCACTTTAAATATTTAAATCTTAGTTAGCAATTATTGTCCGTCGCTCATGCAAATAATTTCTATAAAATTTGCATAAGAATTTACTGCGGAAAATATGGCAAAATTTTGCATGAAGAGATTACGAAAATTTTGCAAGCATACTATCCACTATAAAAGGATCCAAATCAATGAGGAATCCATCACTCCGGCTGCTCGGATCAAGAAAGGTTAGCTCATCCCCGTGGGTTTCTTAGTTCGAGACCTTGGGGGCACTAGTATTTATGTCGGCCTATCCCCACTGCATGATCGTATCATTCCAATGTTTGTACATTTAATGAACCTTCAACGTTCAACTGTGAGAATTGCTCCACGTCTGCCAATAACGCACCTGGTGGGAGACAAGCTGTTCTCGTATTCCGACACACCTCTCTCTGCATTAATACTAATCGATTAGCCATACCAGATGAACATGTGCAGCAAGTGATGTCATATGAAACTTGCAGTTTGTAAGACCGTGCTTAGGCGACGAAAACTTTCTTGGTTAGTGCTGTTCAGGTGCTTTTCACCTGCTTGCCCCATACTCAAATGTTTCAGGGGTGACAAGAAATGGCCGATGCTCCTCCAGCAGATGTAGCTGCAGCGCCAGCACCAGATCCAGCTGCAGCACCACCGGCAGATGCCGCTGTAGCACCGCCGCCAGATGCCGCCGCAGCTCCACCGGCGGATGCGGGTGCTGCACCCCCACCACCAGCAGGCCCGACCACGCTCACTGCCAACCCTCCTGAGGCGAACGTGCCTGCAGCAGGTGGTGTCTCGACTCACACGTTAAACAACCCAAGCGGTGTTCGTCTTGCATTCAAGGTCAAATCGACGAACAACAACGAGTACCGTCTGAAGCCGGTGTACGGGTTCGTGGAAGCGACCGGAAACTCGCCTCTCGAGATCACCCGTTCGGCTGGTCCACCGAGGAACGACAAGCTCGTCATTCAGTTCAAGGAAGCGACTGCTGATGCACCTGATGCAGCCCCACTGTTCAAGGAAGGCGCACTTCTTGGCGAACTCACTCTGCCATTGAACGCCGCGTAAACAAGTCGTGGTTTTACTACTCGTGATCGCAACTTCCCTAACCCTTACCCCACTCGACGATTTGGGCACTAATATCATCTATTGCAATATATAAGCATATAGCAAATCCAATAAAGAGTTAATTCGATTGCGAATGTTAATAATCAAAACCAAGCACCCAGTCAACAGGAATGCCAAACGCAATGTTCGCAGTTTAGTGCTTACGAAGCCTTGTTCGTTTCGTTCAACAAGGGTCTCTGTAACTCGATGAATGCAACGTTATCCTATATGAAACATCGAATGGCCCGTTAACTACAGCGTAATATTCGCAAAAAGCACGCTCATATTTGAGATGAATCCAAGTGTTCCTGCACAAAACGGACCAAGGTGAGTCGCACATTCAAACCATACAGATATAGGTCTGAGCATGTTATCACTTCAAATACAAAGCAGATTTCTGGATGCAATCCCATCACAGCTCTATTCAACACGACAGCAATAATACATTTTATTAAAATTAAGCAAACATCGAAAATAAAATAGTATAAATTTCCAGTGATAGGAAATAACATGAGGAAAAACACGTGAATAAATACTCCTGTGCCCATTCCATGGCAATTTCTACGAACATGATCAAGACCCATCAAAAAAAATTCTCGAAAAAAGTCTGCAGATAATTTTTCTATAAATGCTTTTAGGAAAGATGGAAAAAAAAATTAACAGATTTTCAAAAAAAAACCAAGTAAGAATCTCAATGGATAACATTTTTAAATACTGTTTTCATACATGTGCCGACGACCATCGCCAAACACCAGTAACAACATTTGAAAACGAGAGAGTTAAAACATAAAATCGGTTTAAAAAAGACGAAAACAGGATTCTTTTTCTTGCATCCATTCATTAACGGCTTCTGCTCTTGTTTCGGCGACCAGTCGACGATGACGACGTTGAAGACGACGAACTCGACGGCGATCTGTATTTCATCATTTCCATTACCATTCTCGTAATACTCTATGCAAGCGATCACTGGCAAATTTTCTGTTGCACTAATCACATACTTCCACATTTTGGACTACGTTCAATCCCACTCACAATCGCAGTGCTTAATAAACCTTTTATTACTACATTTCCACCCCCCGCCTTTATAAAAGCCCAGTTGCCTACAGAGCCTCCGCTATGCTAATTAAAGATCAACGTTAAAGCGAAATATGCGGACTTGAACTTTCTGGTTAATATGTAGGAGTACAAGTCAACCAATTCTCTTCCAACCTTATTTTTGAACCTCTGTTAAAATCCTCCCTCACGTCCACAAGGTTTTAAGTTTTTAATTACCAAAAAAACCAGTTTGTGCCTGTTTTGGAAACCCATTTGGGCAGGCAGAAAGGAATGAAGCAGCAGACTTTAATAAAAACTTAGTGATGAATTCACGAAAAACAAATAAGCCATCTATTCATATCCCATAAAAAATATGAGAAAGCATCAACTACTAAGCAGTTAAATTATGAGAAAGCGCCAACTACTAAGCAGTAAAACGTTGTAAGATATCATATGATGATATAAGCTAGTGCCATCCAATATGGCCAACTCATTGACAAAATGGAGTGAAACTACAAGAGGACACTGCCAAAAGGAATCTCCTCTTTTACGTATTACAAGTTTCATACCCCCTTCTAATGTTCGCATTCCCTATAAAAGTGCTTCCTAACGGTGTAAAGCAATCTCGTACAAATTTATGTCTCAGACTCTTCACTAATATTCCAGAATCTGATAAGAGAACTGATAAAGTTTCCTATATAGGTGATAAGAAATCATTTAAAAAACTTTTCCATATCTAGTACTGTACCTGTGAAAGTGAAATGAGATGATGTATTACCTTCTGCGACGCTCCCTATCACGGTCACGACGCGGAGAGCGTGATCTGCGGCTGCAAATACATCAACATTATAGGGGCTGCACCCATACCTCACAGTCACCTATAGTAAAACTCCGAAACCAAACAACAGCGCATAATCAACGTTTAAAAATTCGAAAAATGCTAAAAATTATCGGTCCAAAAATTTAAAACAGGCTCTCAAAAAAGGTTTTACCAATCGCTTTGAAGATACCTTGCTGGCTGATGAAGGACTTTCAAGTCCAGAGTTCCCCAAACACCTCGAATTTTACCAATGAACTCCGCACGTGAACTAATACAGAGTTCCAACCAAACCACAACATTTCTAACGAACAACAACTATATGTTTCTTAAATTAACAGGGGACGTTTAAAAAAATTGCAAGCGTGAATTAGTAGTGAGTTAATGTAATTATGCATCGCAATTAATTTCAGGATCTACGCAGATATAAAAAGGTCGACGTCACAAAAGACACAAATGAGAGGTCACCGAATTCGATTGCTGTCGACGTCATAGAAAACACAAATCATTTCACCATCTAGATTCAAAGCGATGCTAAATACCAGTAATAACAGCATCAACAAGTTGCCTGTACTAGGCATCGAGAGGTGTGCTAAACTTCTACAAGTCTAAAAGCACCAAGCAAACTGCCGCAATTTCTGGAGGCATAAAGCATTTACATTTCCTGATTATTTGCAAAAACATTCGAACTCGTACCAAAATTCAACAATAGCTCAAGGAATTATAGAACCTATTTTCCGCAATGACCTAGAAAAAGGAAAACAAAGCCTGCTCTATCTACTATTGAAAATCTGGAAAGCATATTCGACGTTAAAAATTGCAACTGAAAAACACCTTCAGAACTTCCTTTCCCCATAAAGTGTCTCCATCTCCCTACTATTTAGAGACTTTCCACCAGCTAAAATCTTTCACTACAAACTAAGTAATTTAGCCGCCGAATTACCAGCGATCCTATTCATGCAGAAGTTCAGGATAACAGTAACATCAACAAAACTTACCCACATCCATCTAAGAAGATTCAATGCAAAACGTTCTACAAACAGTAATTATGTTAGAACCCAATAGAAACTATTTAGAACAATACATGAGGAAGAAATTTTCGCCACGATGAGCTGCGCACTCAGCGCAGGGATAAAGCTGACAGGGAAAACGCAGCCACCTAGCAGCAGTCAAAACTTAACAAAAATGCAACCTTACCGTGCAATACCGAAAATAATCTAAGTCTCAATGCATGCAATCCTGGCTGCGTTTTTCCCGTTGCCAGCAATGCGTCTTGCGTATTTGTTGTCGATATCCAAGAAGCACGCAAAAAAAAAGAGATTGACCCTACGATATAGCACGACCGCTTATTCTTACAGTAGTAGAACGATGCGTCTCAAAAACAACGCAAGCATCCCAAAGCTGGATCGCATTCCAATAAAAGAACACCTTTAAAACTTAATCAGTATTACTTAAATTCAGTATCGATTACCATCGATTACGGTGGTACACCGGGATCGACATCACACACACAAATAACGAAACCAATGCGACCAATAGGAACCACCAAATCGGCCACCATGTAGCGCCACCACAAACACAGTGACTAGATCACCAGCGTGCCACCATCAACACCATTCGCTTGGTCTGCCATCAGTTCAACCATGGGATTGCTGATTCCATTAAACCACAACCACTGTTTCCATCAGCCAGCCACCAGGCCTATATGAAATATTAGTTCAACAGAATGCCTTACACTACCCTTACTTACCTCTTCATCACGTCTCCCACCTGGAAATATCGCTAAAGACAGCCCCCCCCCCCCCCCCCCCCCATCGGTCTGAATAGGATGCAAGCGTATCTCAAGGACTACCATTTTCATTCAGCCACCGCGTACACGTCCAACACGTCCACCGGTCGTTGAAGTATTAAAAACTCCTCTACTATAGCGGTCGAGGAAATCTACCAAAACTTCTTTAAAATTTTTTTGTTTCAAATTAACATCTAAAAACAGAAGACGATAAAGAGTGGAGGAGAAAGAAGGATGGGAGGAAGAAGCTGCAGCATTATACTTTTATTATGTTTTAAATAATTTAAAAGTCGACGAAGAAAACGACGCTGCTTTTTGGGCACCGTTATATTCATAGGAGATAATAAGGGTTGATAGGGGATGCTTCAGACAAAACAGGAAACAGGCAAGGAGCACCGACGATTTAACCCTTTCTGCTGTACACTTACGAAGACATCAATAAACCCTAATTTCGCGACCACCGCGGTCACGGCGCACATGATAGGCCAGTCCAAAGGGTTGCCCTTTCGGCTTATCACAGAATATAGGCCACTAGTTCAGGAGCAGCACTCTCCTTCATAACATAAGATGCAATCAAGGACGCCAAATGCAATCTTATTTCTCCCTCTCGCCCCTAGCGTGCTGGTCTAAACGCCTATAATATCACCCGCACGAAGAAACTATTCTAGCCTCCTCCCCCCTACTACCTCAAAACTATGAAATTAGACGTTCCGCTTTTTAAAACCGACGTGCATTGCTGAAAAAAGATTTTATATGGGTCCCCGCATTCAGCCGCTACCGCATTTTACTATTTCGAACTGTACATACAGTATCCTCAACGAAGCAGTATTACTTCATGCAAATCGCTCCGAAATTTTTCCAATAAATAGTCCTTCTTTCAGATGCTATATCACCTCCTCCTGGAAGTCGCCTCCCCTCTCCAACTCTTGAAAATAAATCCCTCGCACAAGCAGCTCCTACTGAAGAATGATATATGTACCGTCGAATACAATATTTCAAATACTTCGGAAAATCCCCAATTCCCGAGGTTTTATTCCCAACCGAACAATGCACCAATTATTCGGCTGAAAATCTTCTGCCATGCCAACATCATCAAGCGAATAATATGACGTCTAATCCATACCGTCTATCCGGGTAATCACGGTATCCACCCCCTCCACCATAACGCCCACCATAGAAGTCGTTGTAGCGTCCACCTCCGTAACCACCATATCTAAATAACACATTCATTAATAACAACAATGCGCTACCAAGCAAATAACAGAATCACAGACGACCTTCCCCTCCCGTCAGTAATTCCCACTGGGAACAATAATGACACTCAGGAATTGCAGCCTGATTTCTGGATGAATTTTTTAATGAAGAGAAAAACGTACGAAAAAACACACCCGGAGAGAAAAAACAATACATATGTCGCATTAAAATTTCTGTGCTCGCTAGTTATCAGCGGAGTCGCATAGACTCTTGATATTAGGATAGGGCAAGAACATCCACAAACTGTTTTTGGCTGAGTAACAGGTCCGCTGAGTAAGAAACTGAGCGATACAGTGTCATAATAAACTTCCAGAGAGTCCAAACATTACATCAGGAATAACAATTTCAGAGCAACCTCCCCCCCCCCCCTTCATCGTAGTGACAATCAAAACCTAACGTACTAGACGCAGATTCATATGCTCAGAAATCGGGCCAAATTCGAGTGAGCAGAACTAAGTCGTTCATTTCATCGGGAAAATTTCTAGTGATCCACTATTTCACATACTTAAATACATGCATTACAAACGAGAGTTAGGCTTAGTGGCAATTTTGCTTAGGATTCTAATATCATCATCACAAAAAATATTACTTTTAATTCAAAATCGAGGCGAAGGAAGAGGTGGATGAGGTTCAACTGCTTGTCACTTATCAACTCTCTTGAATATGGCTGATATAACTCTACTCAACAAACAATAAACGCAACGATTTGAAGGTGAAAACGATCCACCTGCCATAACCACCGCCACCACCACCACCGTAATATCCACCGCCACCACCCCAGGAGCGGTAACGATCGGAGGCTCTCACGCGAGGAAGTGCCACCGAGACTCGCACACGACAATTGCGAATATAACTGCAAAAGTGAAGCAATAGGAACCACTGGGAATAGCATATACAGAAATCAACCACAAATGAAGCAAACATATATCAAAAAACATGACAGCATTGCATAAATGGATAGATACCAAGTGCAGTTCTAGATATTCCCATTGCTTTCCCTGGGAAAGTAACTCTCATACAGAGAGGGGAGAGAAGAGTAGGACATCTAACTACAAAATGAGGAGGCAATCAACCAGTTTTCGAATGACGACGTACCTTGCTCGCGAAACATTCCCTTCATATAACCTTAGTGTCCTCAACCGATCACTACTACTCATGTTAACGAAACTGCCAATGCTTCCTGATTTCAAGAAACCAGAAATAGTCGGACCGATCCGCATCCAATCTGATGTTTATAAGGTAATGTCGATCAACCAAAAATGCACCAAGCGATATAATGCATCAACCAAAAAAAAACTTATTTTAAAAAAATCAGTGCAGTGATAACTCACGTATTATTGATTGCTGCAAGTGCTTGATCGGCTTCGCCTTTCGATTTAAAAACCACAAATGCGAACAACGGTGGATAGCTAGCCACCCAAATATCGATTATTTTCCCAAAGCGTCTGAAAAAAAAGTCTTTTAATTTCTATTGAACTCTAATCCCTCGAAAATAACTCATAATCACGATGGACTTTCCAAGATAAGATAATTTTCGAGACTATTATGCGACTGTGATTACCACATTTAAGCAGTTTAACTATTGCTCCTTATTTTGGATACACAAATAAAACTACGGGATCCGAAATGCCTAACATTAAGAAACTGCCTATCACCAACCAATATAAACTAAAAGGTTTTTTAACAATCACCTTAACGCCGGACTCCCAACGTCCGATATTCTTCGAAACTATTTAACTGTTCGTTTATTTCAAATTGATTGCACAACAATTAATAATCGCAGCCATACCCTTCAACAAGTATTTCTTAAATAACCAAATTTCTACTCTTTATCTCGACTTAATGTTAAAGTCAACAACGAAGCATACCCAAATGCCTCCTCCAAATCTCTAGCACGGACTGATTCGTCGATATTTGTAACGTGAAGACGCCCCTCCTCACCACGATCTGGTGAATATGTTCGGCTACGACTACGAGTCCGCGAACGACTTCGGCTCTTCGACTTCGAGCTTAAAGCATATAAAGCTTGATCAATCGTCAATTATGAAAAGAACCTGAGGCACTTCGTTGAAGACCTTTTTTGCAATAATGTCAGATGCAGTAATATCTGGAGGATAGACGTACGATTACATTTCCGACAAATATGCATCTGCTGTGTACCCACTAACGTTGCAATCAGAAAACCCGTTCAACAATCACATTATGTCGCGATCCGATTTCGTACAGAATTTTCTGAAATATGTGGCTTCATATCTTCAAGATTTTTGGCTTTCAGTAGTGACTTTAGGCCGACTAAAAATAGGTCGGAAAGACAATGGTCCGGGAACTTTGCAATTCACAGGTATCCGACCTCGTTTCAGAGTCTCCAAACTTCGAAGGTGCACACTTTCACTCTGATATTCTCGAGTTCAATACCTTGAAAGAAAAGACAACTTTGTCTGCTAACAGCTTTAGGCCTAGACTCAGGTTAGTGTTTAGGCTCAGGCCACAAAGGAACGATCCTCCATTCCCCTTTTTCCTTGACATTCCTCACATTCAACGAAGCAGCAAATATACAAACTAATAAACAGAGAAACCAATGAGAGAAACTTGTATGGCATCTGCTTTAATAATTCTCCTCACACGACCAAAATAAAACAGCAGCAACAATCTATTCAAGTTTCGGCTGCCCCAACCGTTTCGACGAATTACTCACGAATATTCGCCACTCAGTCACCCAACCGTATTTGTAACCGAAGCAGCTAAAAATTGTGTATTAGTTTTTAAGCAAAATCAAATGACTACAACCATTTTTTAAGTGGATAAAACAATCTCCCTCAGATTTTTCGATTTTCTAGCTTAAATATTTTCGACTCGAAACTATCGAATAAAGAGAAAACTGACAGAGATATATGACCCCGCCATACTGGCCTGCTTAAGCGCATAAAAATAATGGAATTACTGCCACCTGGATATTGACAGCTGCCAGATGAAAACATTACCTGTTACTAGAAGAGCTCGATGAACTGTTTTTCGAGTGTGATCGTTTTCGTGGTGACATAACTGCCAACGAACCGTGATAAAGACTTGCCTTTTTGTAGTATCAAACTGAAAGCAATTCACTCACAGTTACAGATTTTAAATAGGATATCCACATCCAACGTCAGCTATTGGAAACGTATAGTCAACACAACAGAGGAGGGGAGGGGGGAGAAAAGAAAACGTAGCCAGATAAACCGGAATAGACCTGATGCAGCTCCAATTCCAACATTACTACAAATGCGAAATTATGGCCGGGGACAACTTCGATGGACCGAATAAGGTCGACCCAGGGGGATGGAGTTTAGGTCAGATGCAGAGAACCAACGGCTATGACCGTATATCCGGTTACATTTCCCAAATTGGGACACCGGACTGGTGTTGGATGATGCGCTTCGACGTAGCTATCCTTTTCTGCCCTCCTCAAACGTCCCAACTCATAGAATAAAACAACGCTTTGAGATAAACGTGTTATCCTGATCACGTTTGAGGAGAAAAGTTTGAGCCAATCAGCTGCAGCCTTGGCCACATAAAGCAGCCCACCACCTAGGTTGCAGTCGGTCCCCAGGTTGGAAACGAGACCATTCGATCCCGCTCCTCGCCTTGACATAGGTCGCAACCCAGTTGCAGCCACTCCATGTTGTTCCCGAGCCAGCCGCTTAAACCAGCTTGACATATGCCAATGACGCAACCTCAGCCTGTCCAGTTGAAAGGCTTCCTTTGTGGGCGAATACTGCTTAGATAGCAGCCCTCATTACGGGCAGATGAGAGCATTTTTAAGTTCCTTTAGAAAGCGACATCTAACTTCCGCAAAGTGCAGGACTTTATGAGAAGCCCAATTCTCTATGCTTATTTCGGTTGACTTCAGTCTCATGGATTCCTGTTGCACTAATGTACGACTGCAAATTGGAAGGGAAAACTGCTTTGAAGCGTTCGCTTTTATGCTGCCCTCCCTTATACACTTTCAGTTGGCATCAGCAATGGGGCATCGTCCGCTAACCCTATTCGTACAGGAACAGATACAAATTTTACGGATTTCACGGTAACAACATAAGAAACTAAACAGATAAGAGGACATCTCCCCATAAGTAAGTGGGTGACAAGTTCAATAAAATTGTTCATTTCTGCTCGATGGGTTTCAATTCATCGTCTGAATTCCTTGGTGTTTACTTTGAGTGCACATATCTCCAGCATAATGTGGCTAACATCTCGTTTTTTTCTAAATTCCTTCAATTTTTCCTCCTCTTTCCCTCTAGATCACCTAATAATATAGAAAAATGAGGTCCCCGGCGATCTGTGCCCTTCTCTACCTCCTTCGTTTGCCTTAAATTACTGTCAAACCGAATCAATGCTCTACACTAAGATATAGATCTACATAAGATAAGACACTCGCAGAAGTGAACAGAATACTGCAGGATAGAGAGACAAAAGCATTCACAAAAACCTATTGCACTGAATGCGGTATTCTACAAAAACGGAAGCAGAACAATGTCAAGCCCGCATCAGCGGCATCAACTAGGAAAGCACATCACGAACCACTAAAGAGCACACAACGCGCACCTGAACAACACGTCGTATCTGCGAAACAAAAAATGAGGCACGTAAAACATCATGCCTGTGGCGATGCACCACATGAGCGATTGTAACAATCGAAAATATTATGCATCAGCTGTAATAACCCAGGGTCAGTATTTTGAAACCTACTGTATTCATTTTCAAAATTTTTATGCATAATCTTCGCGCATATAAGACAAACCTATCGCGAAAATTTCCATAAATTAATATTGATTGAACAAGACAAGTGGTACATTTCTGCATAAAACTTTACCATACCGTAACCCTTGTCAAAGGGCTCGAAAAATCTGCTCGAGACCGATCCTAAAAAATTTCTTCAAAGAAACAGCACTATTCCACCTCAAATAAGTTCACCGACAAAATCTCGAGTGAAACACTGACGGAAGTTGGCCTTACAAAAACTGGTTATTGCCGCGTCCTGTTCGCGTGTACATATGCCTGTTTTTCTGTATCTATCTGTTGATTTCAAGGCGGAAATGTCGGAAACTGAAGTTGCGCTAAGGGGGGCCCCCCCCCAACCTTTCCGACAATTCGAAAGCACCTGCAGACATCCAGGGAAACCAATAGATATTCAATTGTGCTTTTTATCGATCGGTTATCCTAGGTTTTGCGAATGAGGACTATCAGCGATAACATGGTGGGAGATGCGGTGAGCAAGGGGGGGGAGAGGAAGGGAAGGGGGGGAGAGGAGAGGAAGGGTGGAGAGAAAATATTGGAATTCCGAGGAAAACAAAACTTTCTATTTCATATTAATAGAAGGGGTTACGCTAAGCATTCTTTAATGAAAAAAAAACGGAACTCTAGGAAACTACACTGAAAACAACATAATTTCTCCGAAGGGAGGTGCAGTTCAAGATCTTTCAACTCCCCCCCCTCCCCCCTTCACAACCACCTTTTCCGTCCGCAGATGATTGTGTAAGTTATATATTGCTTGGACATATAAGAGATTGACCAGAATGAATGGGTGCAAAAAGACTGACTGTTTCAAAACGGAACTGTAGAAGAACAGATGCAATTTTTTACTTTAATACCTTATCGGTCATATTAACCAATCTTACAGCATCAATTCGAGCATAAAAATTGAAACACTAATTTTCCACTTAAATAAATATTTAAGCAAGTTGAATCTCGTTGTAGTTTAATGCAACTTGCATAAAGAATCTATATTTAATACTCGAAATGGCCAAGTTTCAGCAAAAATAAAACAATTTTTAATATTACGTCCAATATTCTAGTATTTTCGAAGGTCATATAAGATAGTTGAGTAAAAAACTACCTGAAAGCAACTTCCGATATATACACCCATTTATTCCCTTTATAACCACAGCGCTTAATGCACAAACAACACATCAATATGTACTCATTCTAAGCGATAGAAATTCTCGAAATATTTAGGAGTGATAAGAGATCAAAGCGAAACTTGGTGCAAACATCTGTCGTTTGTAGATCATACCCATCGATTTAACCAGCTCTATCTTTGCAGAATCGATGGCAGAAGATATTAACAGAAGGCAATAAATACATACTCTTATTGTATGTACGATACTCCACTCTTTTAGACCCACTGAAGAAAAAAACTCCGCAAACTATGTGTACTTTTCATAGTTATATCGATGCAATGAGTAAATATATATTCAATGAACTTGGAAAAAAGCTTAAACAAATCAATATACGAAGCTCTAATATAGACTCCCCTGTAAAAACTGATTAGCGTAGAAACAATTCTCGAATGTGATGAAAGTCCCCTCTCTCCCACCCCCTCCCCCCTGCCCTCTTTCCCCTACGGGAAAGCATGCAAATTTCTCTCATACCTCAACAATTTGACAAACGGAAATCACATCACCTATCAGCTCCCCTATTCGTCGCCTTAACACAAACAGAGAAACCATAAACCGATAAACGATGAAATATTACGAAATATAGTGCATTAATATGATCGCTATGGGTTAAACACCTCTCAAAATGCAATAAATAATAAAACCTTCAATAATTTTTATGCATTTATAAGGAAAATGCTACATGAGACGGTTAATAATAAATAAATAAATCGCAATAAAAGGCGTCGCCAATCCTTTCTTCTGTTCTTCTTTCGTGTAATATATCCCTGAAAACGTAATTAATGACAATAAAACAACCAGTGTAATAAATTCCACAACAACGATAATAAACAAAAAAACTTCGAAGGAATAATAAGAGCACAAATAACTAAAATAGCAAAAAAAAAGAAAGAAACTCGATGGGAAAATGGCGGAAATATAGAAAGAAGAGCAAACGCGAACTCACATCTAGATAGCAACAAAAAAGAGTTTATTTTGAGTTTCCTTTCTTCACCACCAATGGTCCAACGTTATCACCCGTCGTTGCGTTGTGTTTATTATGACTTCCATCACAATAAGGGAACTGCAAGAGTACACAATTCATATAAATAAATCCACCTTATCAGCTTATCTAATCAGAATTATTCCTATAGGGTACACTTCGTTAGATATTCAAATTTCTATCTAATAAATTAAAACTGATTTAAATTACAGCGATGAGACCTTCGATTTGACTGAACCACCTGGAAGCTCCCATCCCTCAAACGTAGCAACCTTTGTTGTTCGATCAACACCTGTAACACCCGGTCATTGTTCTACACTTTTACCAAGCGTACTTTACAGTATGATACTATTTGCGCTATTAGACGACACTAAACAACACTTTTTAGCTATTGTTTTTCACATTTTGGTGCATCTACCATATTTCTAGCACCTATATAAGACTATCAAAACGAAAATACGAACCTTGGAACTCTTCCAACAACGACAAAAAACTTTCTTCTCTCCAATATCTTCCACATCAACTGTATCGACTACCTGAAATAGGTCACCGAGAGTGCAATCGGCTCAACAAATGTCCCAATGTTTGCTTTCTGGAACAATGCGATGCATGAAGACATCCTTTAAAGAGCTCCGCTGTGGAGCTGATGGAGAAGAAACCAAAGAAACTTTGGTTTGAGTTGAAAAAACGAGTTGGAAACCAGGAAACATGAGCTGAAACATTCTTAAACCTCGGGTCGTTACTGAAATTTTTCCAGGCGATCCCCCCCCCCCTTTCCTCGGCTATATGTAATCACTTCCCCAAATCGTAATCCCAGTTATCAGTCAGTTTATCACTTCCCACTCCTAAAGCTTCAAATTGAATCGCAAAACAAATGAAACACAATCACGCCACAATAAGATTAGAAAGAAAACTTTGTGATAAGCAAACCTTATCAGTCGAGAGTTTAATATCATTATTGATTCGTGACATCGTTTTTGTTATTTGCACACCAATATAATATCCCAAAAGAATACTTGCAGCAACTATTCCAGCTGCGTAGACTGCTACTTTTGAATGACAATTCGCTGAAACATCAACTTACTTTATCATTGCATTTAAAATACTATTCAATTTAGCACACTTGATGCGTTCAATAAACAATTTATGCAAATTTGAGTTAATGAAAGTGCTTTATGCAAATATGGTTGATAAGATGATGTAATTTGCATATCCTAGAAACAACAGGTGACCACTGAAACGACCGTATATAGGAGTGAACTATAACAGGTTTCGCCAAGATGACGTCAGTTGCATTCTATGTCACTTCACAAGGGTCTTATTAAAAAGCAATATTGAAATATAAAAAAAATATAAGAAAGATTTATTAAAAAGCAATTTCAGTCCACGAACGACTCCTCAAACGGAATCATAACACCAACTATGGTCACTAAGAGGAAGATATATATAGAATCACTCTTATGTTTATGCTTTTTTGTATGGAAGAAATGAGATTAAAGGAATTGCAGGAAAGAGGGATATGTTGGTGGTGGAGATAATGCAGATGAGAGAACGGAAAGAGGTCGGTAAAGGGAAGGAATGATGGTGAAAATTCTGCAGTGTGCTTCCCTTCACTGAAAGCAGTGGCGCACAGCAATAACAACGCAAGTGGATCGTTCTAAAAGAGTAATAGCAACGCCGCAGTGTCAGACCCTTCAGGTGTCCTTAAAAAATCGTGGAAAGTGGCTTCTATGCTGATCGATAAAATGAGTCACACTGTGAAGGACTGTCCTCTATGACAACGCCACCCCGCAGTCGAGCACAAATGATTTGCTCCCACTCTCTGCACTCTAGACGCTGCCCTGTTGTTGAATAAAAAATGCACTTTTTTGACGAATTCAGAAGGAAATTCAAAAAACACCGAATGTTATAAGGTCCATAATGTAAATAGCGAATGTTATATATAACCACAAATTAAATAGCGACTGTTTGAAAGCACATAAAGAGACAAATTTTGCAAGACGCTCAAGAGAATATTGCTGCAAAAATCAGTAATAATCTACGTTAGCAAAATAGAATCGGCGTCATATTTTATCGAATACCTCAAAATGGAACGTTACTGCGAACATGGTACCCCAAAATTTGCAGCGTTTTTTAGCCATTCCACTCTTCTCTAAGAATCTAAAACTTTCAACAATCCTTCAAAGGGAGTCATTTTGGAGCGTACCAAACCCTTAAAAAGAACAAGAAAAAAAGAGAAAAAGGAACAAAGTTGATCAGAGGATGACAATACTGTCAAAAGATTTCAGAATAACCATAGAAATAAAACCGCTTCAAAGTCAGTATCTACGGGTGCACCTCCCTTTCTCCCTATGACTGAGATGATGAAAGACGAGTATCCGCGAATTTCGGTAAGACGATAATTTTCAGCCTCTTTGATGCATTTTGTGGTCAATATCAAAATAGGTAGTGAGTTACCCGTGGGTTACTGCAATAAAAACCATTTCCAGAAATTTTATTCCCGAGTTCCCTATGCAAACATCGACCCTTGCTACCTTTTCGAATCAGTCACTAATTTTAGGTGAAAATTCTAAAATATTTTGAAATCTGGAAAGAGGAGGAGGGGTTATGCATAGTCCTAATATATCAGGTCATTTCATTTACATAAATTTAGTTTCATTTCCCTTTAAGTATACAGTGAATTACTTTTCAAAAAAAAGAAGGCTTGAGGACAACACTCTCTAGCGACCTTTCCAACTGCAAGAATGACACAGCAATAAAACTCAATCAATGACATTCACATACACCTATAGATAGTGCTAGATTGTGCAGAAATAGTTGATCATTGTGAGAGGGCAACAAACGAACAGAGTTTTGCACTGAACTCTTCGAAAGATCAGCAATGATGTCATACCACTATGATCAACACCAAAAACTACACCAAAACTGCTCATAAACCAGAATAAAATATTGCTTCTTAAAAGTGTGAAAAAAAAGTTAGCTAAATTTGGTTAATTTTGGTTAAATTTAGTTAATAAGTCGAACGGATTCCCTTTATACTCCTCCCTCACCTTGCTGCACCTTTAAGCTGTAATGCACCTCGTATAGATCGATAATCTGTCACTACTTAAAGACAGGCATTTTCAGGAATATTACCTAGCGAGGCTATATTAAAGGTATATCACCTACCAGATAACGATTGTTACCACTCATAAGCGCTGATATAGAGCAAAACCTTCGCACTTTTATACAATTCTAGTGCTTCTGATCTCCTATCTTTTGCTGCTTTCAGGATTTTAGACGTATAATTGAAAGCTTATTTCATTGCAAACTAAAGAACTCTTATTGAAGATAGCGATTATCAATTTATTCAGTGAAGTTCAGCATCTTCGATGAATACACAAAGAACGTTGTAAATTACTCATATATTTTATGACAACCGCATTTATTTGTTTAAACATCTATGTAGGCAAATAAATTGTTGGCACTTTCTCAGCTTACAAATAGCTGTCAATAAAAATTATGCGTTTTTGAGCAGCAAAAAATGATTGGAAGATGTTTTTTGACGATTGGGAACTGCAATGACGAGACGTCGCCTTTCAAACATTCTACTTCCTCTCTATCACTATACCTTTTCTTTTCAAGTGTTTCTCCATCAACACTTGCAGGGATGGGAAAGCGGAAAAGAGAACGAATACTTTTTTTAGTGAAAGCCATACCTTTTACATAAATGATTTCGTTTCTATTGATTTCATGATACTTTGCATAATTCCTATAGTTGTTTTAAATATAAAACATTAAAAAAATCCTTTTTAAGGTTGGGATTTGTTCATAAAGATTGAGAAAGCATTTCTAGACTATACAAACTGAAACGATTACATAAGCCGGAAATGTGAGCAAACCGGAACGAACGGATAAACCGAAATGAATAAGCAAAAACTGAAGTGACTTTCAAATATATTTATAAGGAAAATATTATATTTCACTAAAATATAAGGGATCTATCGCAAAATATGACAATCTCAGCTTTGTTTAAATAAAACCCTCCATTGAACGCTTTCTTAAGATCAACTTCAATGATAGAAACAACCATCTATGAAGTGAGAATATTAAACGATGTGTGTGGTTTATACAAAATTTGAGCATAATATAAGCATGAATATTATGCCTATAACAACTTGAAATGAGCAATGACCGAATTGTTGGAATGTGGTGGATGATAGTATGCACAGTGCTATATCCCTTCTTTAAGTAATTAGAGGATCCCTCAGCAGCTAATAAATATAATAGAGCACCTGTACCATTCCCTTTTTCCCACAATACTGGGGAAGTTTAACCCGTAAAAATTATTTATCTAAATTTCAGCATAATATTCCAAATATAATCATCTATAAAGATCTATAGTGGATATTATCATCAACAACAAAACCGAAAAATAAATAATAATAAAGACAAGAAAATCAAGAAAATGACTTACTACTTGTTGGAGAGTCCATTTGTGCAGTGGTCATTTTAATGAACGGGAGTGAATCTGCAAAAAATATTACCCGTTATTGACATATCGTTGGTCTCGGTCAATTTAAGTGATGACAGGGTCAGTAACCAATTAACTTCAGAAGTAATCATCGGTTAAACCTTCAGAGATCATCTAAGTCCATGAAAGAAGGACATTTGCATAAACAGATCAAAAACCAACAATGACTGAAGTTGATTTAAAACTTAGGCTCGAATCTGAGTTAACGAAGCAAAACTCTAACATCAATCCGTTTGCAAAGGGCCCATATGTTGTTCAATTCGTAAAAGATATGAGGCAAATCTGATCGGAATAACAATATATTTATATATCTAATAAAGTACATCAAAACATGGCAAGCAATAGGTTCGTTCAGCTCCGACCATTACCACATCATGTAGGTTGGCACCTTCCCTTACTTCTAAGGATATCGGGGTTATAATCCCCTTTACCCTCTATTTATTTGTTTAGGTGTTAATTTTCCACCTATATTTAAAAATTCACAACTTACTTTGATCCTCTTAGAGGGTATTAATCCCATATCCCTCACATGATTACTTCTGACTTATGGAGCAGTATTAAACCCAAGTTCGAACGCATACAACGTTTCTGTCAAATCGAAGAATCGATATAAACCTGAGTGGAAAAACAGTCGATAAAAAGACAACTATAAGCAGCTGATCTCAAACTTGATTCCTTTTCTGAGAGCAAAATAGATTCTCATTTTTTCACATTAAACAAAAAAAAACAAACAAACAAACAATATACACCTTTTATTTCACCAACTCTTTGAACATTCCCCAGAGATTAAGCCAATGAACTGTGTATGAACTTTGACCTTTGCTGCAACCACTAGATTATTTCATAGAATATGCCTAACTAGATTTCAGCACGCTACAGGCGCGATGAAATCACTTCGACAGCCACCCCTCCCTTAATCTCCCCTCTCCCTTCCCCTCTAGCATCCAGTAACCATGGATTTCATCACATCATATACCGTTTCAAAGATATTACTACCCCTCCCCTTGTTCGATTACATTTCAATGATACCACATTTTCTATGCTGTGATCATTTAAAATAAAACTGATAATAGATAATAAAGGGGAGAAAAAACTCCATCAAGTAGAAATAGTCGCAAAAAATGCAAAGTTTATTTTTAATTTAATCTCAACAAAATAATGACGTCATCAGCAAAATTTGTAGCAAAAACAAAATAAAATAAATAAATAAACAAAAAAAAAACTCATAGTTGCCTAGCTATTCTTGCTCTAAAATATTTAGAAAATTTTTCAATAACATATGATCGGACATAGTTATGACAGAACTTTTGAATCATTCATCAGATCTGTATCAAGATTAACAACGATATTAGAGAGAAACGGAAATAAACTTTGATTATTAGCACCTAAAAAGGTTACCTGGTGAGCAATACAAGGTAGATTTACATAAACATGCCGGAGGTATGATCTAAAAAAGTTTGTCATCTACTTTGGTCATATCACTTACTACGACCCGTCTACATTAATTCTAAAGCAATAAGTATGGTAAATTAGCGCTCATTATTCAACAATATTCAATAGCAATCAAATATAGAAAGCATAAGAACCTTTTCCTACACCCAAATTTTACTTAACGTCACTTATATTTCAATGAATTCTCAAATTCACTATCAACATCCGTCCAACTAAATCAGCTTTATTAATTAAGCTTTCGGAAATCCATTCATACGGAAGTCGAATCTTATAGATTAAAAAAAAGCAATTTTTAAAAATCAGTTTAAAATTAAAAGTTGTGAAATGAGGGCAACTCCTTTAGAAAAATGTTGAAAAATTCTTTAATCACATGGCTGTAAACTTTTAGTGGATTATAAAACACACTTTATATAAAATTGTTAGAAAACTAAGAAGCAACTCACTCCTCCCTCCCCATCCCCCGGTAACACCTGAAATTTGTTGCATAAATCGAGTTCCGTCAGTTAACTAAAACGTTAACGATTATAAACAATAAAAATAATGATAGAAGCATAAGAATAAAAAAGGAAAATAATTAAGGAAAGGCAATCATTATATATGATTACATCGACAAATGAATATTTTTTATGAAACATATATTCAGAACAACAATGGGAAAAAACCGTCATTTGATGCATTTAACTGCCAAAAAAGCATACATCATACGCTCACAATAAGCGAAGAAATACTAGGATACAGTTCACTCCTATCCTACATTCGTTATTAAGTATAAAATAAATAAAAAAACAACTTCATTCGCTATTAAATATAAAGTAAATAAAAAACAACTTTTTGACGGAAATATAAAACAGATAGCACCAAAAATGCAATCCAGAAAACATTCAAACACCGCATTCGAATGCCACAAACCGCAACAACAATACTAGGCAAATAAATCAACATACTTATTATTTGAATAGCGAATGTATTGTATGAGTCGAGGAAATTCCACTCGAGCATGAGTGATGCTCTTGAATACTTCAGTACCTTCATTTTGCTGTAATTAAGCTTATTTGGGCAATAACAACTCGATAACCTGTGCACCTCTCATGGTACACAAGCCGTATTTGTTGCGTCAACATTACCTTCGAAACGATAGAACCGGTTCGACGTAATAGACAGGAGGCAGTTGAGCACAAGCTATTATTCGTCAATCCATTTAGTACTCATGAACACAAAACATCGAACAGCAATCAAATATTTGGCGATGAATCAAACTAATAGACAACACCTATCTCGTAGAACGCAACGATTATTGGGGCCATTCCGGATCCGGAAGCCTGACAAATACTGCCGGCCATTTTGATCCTTCATTCCTTGAGACCTTCTGTCCCTCTTCTGTACTATCATAAAGTAGCTCCACAACCGGATCGTCCTTCATTTCCTCATCTGATAATCGCCTGAATAGAGGATGTTCACTGAGGTGTTTCGTCATCCATAAATGTAACTCCTCAACGTCGGTGATTGTATAGATATGACCTGTAATGAAACTGATAAGAAATGCTTTCCAATAACGCAATATGTAATCAATCAATGACGTCATTCAACACTTCCATCAATCTAAAGGAAGTTATGGGTATCCCCCTCTCCCGTCCCAGTCCCATCAGAAGGGGTTCCATCTGCAACATCTTGAGGGCAACAAATGGATCTTATCTCTTACGTTCGTGAAAATTAGCCACTATTACAAACACGTTTGCCATTGCAAAAAAAAAAAAAAACATTTGGCGGTACGTATGGGAAACCGGTTTGAAATGAATGTTGCAAAATTCGACGAGAAAAGAATTGTCGCTAGAGACGCCTCAAATTTTTGCATTAAAAATACCGGAAACATAACTTAGAAGGTGTGGAAAGGCAATTGCACGATAGTTTCATAAGTGCTCAAGGAATAGCCGATAGCAAAAATCGCCTCTTCAAATTTTAGAGAACGATAGCTGCAATCACCACTCCCTCTCCCAGCGCCACACCACTAAAGACCGACCTCTTTCCCCTGTTACATCACTAATGAGGGTGGGAGGAGGGGGGAGGGAATCTAAGTCACTTTCGAAACCGAATCTAAAGCTTTAAAAAAGTATGAAAAACTAAGAATGAGCAAAAATCTGCGAGGACATAAAATTGAAATCCAGCCCGGCAACAAAATAAATCTTTACTTATTCAGGCTGCTCTAGAACTTTAATCCACAAAAACGACGTATCGAATGGAATATAGTTGCCAACCAAGAAAGTTTTTCAGAAGTGGAAAAGCCAGTTGAAGCAGGAATTTATACTACAACTCAGATATCTTTCAATTAAGCATTACTAGATCTATAAAAGAATAACAAATTAAACTTAATAAAAAATTCACCTCCCGGTTTGAGTACAAAAGCATATTCGGCAATAAGCGCTGGTGTTATAATACGCCATTTATGTTTCGCCTTCTTGAAATGTGGATCTGGATAGAGGAAGAAAATCTTCGAGAGTTGATGACGATTAAAATAATTTGGCAAATATTTCATCGCATTCGTACGTAAACATGCCACATTCCTATAGTTACCTGGCTCGCGTAATCGAAGTGCATTGATTCTATCTTGCACAAAATCGCTTACCTGCAAACATATCAATTATATATATCCAAGGTAATGCAATTTTATTTATTTACTTATTTATTTATTTATTTCAATCTCCCAAAGTGTAAAGACACAGAAATATGACAGCCTGAAGAGCAAACAGACAAGCGTTTATAAAGCCATAATATGAGGGAATAAAAATTAAAGGGCAACTACGATTCCATTTCTTAAAAGGTATTGCTGAGTGAATTCTATTTTATACTCCTCCTTCAAGACCGCCAATGAAAATGGTTCCAAGCTGGGATGATAGAACATCTACAATTTCTCCCGCAGCAAATAAAGCTTAACGAAGCTTAAGTCGATGTCCATAACTAATTACATAGATAAATGAAATGGAATAACGCCCTATTCCATTTTATACTCTTAACGAATATTAAATACTCCGCAATACCTCTGTCGAATAAATAATTTTAAAAAAATCGCCAAAGGTAACGCCTAAAAGTTACACTCACTTTTTGAATAACATTAAAACCATAAAATCGCATATTCGAACTAAATAACAAAAGCACCGCTACAAATACAGCATATCCGCACATCGATGCCGGAGGTAAAAGAGGAGATGAAACAAAAGAATCAGACAGAGGTAAAAGGAGACGGAGGTAAAAGAGGAGATGAAACAAAAGAATCGGGCAGAGGTAAAAGGAGACGGAGGTAAAAGAGGAAAGTAGATGAAAAAATAGGCCAAGATCGAACCAGCAAGCATCCATGGTTTCATTCACGATTCTTTCTCTCCATTCTTTTAATGAGCAGCTCTAGTCATATTAGAAGAAGCACAGCATATTTCCTTCTATGATACTCACCAATCCTTTAAGCATACAATATCCCCTCAACCCATCAAAAGGTCAGCTGTCTAATACAGACTGGCTAACCCATACAGTGAATGCAACATACCTTCACTCGAATTTCTAATCCAAGCATCAAGCACTCGGGAAACAATGGAGACAGTTTTATCAACAATCCACCATAACCACATCCAACATCCACAAAATCCACCTGTCGACCATTCGCATAGTCGCCATAATATTTGCACCAATCAACACTGAAACAATATTCTCACAAACGAATTTCAGATTTTTCATGCCGAAAGCAACTGTGGATTGCAGCTATCGATGAGAACTAACAAACTCAGACGCAATAGCAGATCCACGGGCTCCAATCGCATAGTCGTTTATCCTGTTCTGCGGGCAACTTATCCCCTGCTTTATTCTGCGGGCAACTTATCTCCTGTCCTATTCTGCCGGCAACTTATCTCCTGTCCTATTCTGCAGCTAACTTATCATTAATAAACAAGCATTTCTGGCAGACAAGATTGTGGATCTTTTAAACTGAATATGTCCGGAACACGCCTATTACACTCTGACCATAGATGCTTTCACTTACACTTGTAAAATCATTAAGCACAACAAAAAGTATCACTCTGAATGCAAAAACATAATGAAGGAATAAAATATTTTAGGAAGTTAGGTCATCGCTCTCTCTCTCAAACATTTCACCGCATCGGACATCACTCTAGACATTCTTTTAAAACGATCGTCGAATGCATACAATAACCGCAAAACTTTTAAAAAAACCGACGCCAAGCTCAGAAAATCCAACTTAAAACCAGTGGGAACGACTCCGGAGTCGCATCTCTTTCTCCAACAAACACAAAAATGATCACGATGGGCCGATCGCCCCATTTCGACAACAAAAAAAACGAATAGCAAGTAATACATATCATCTGAATACCACTATTATGAGAATGAAATTCAAAAAAAAAAACTTTAAAAAAACGAACTGAGATGGTGAGATGGGATATTCGAGATCATGATCGGACATCGGATTTGCATGTGCTCGTTGCCGATAAAATTTCTTCTGAGGTAATTGTGGCACTTCGATGATTTCTTTCGTCGATATAACTCCACTATTCGAACTCCCACAAACGTTACTATCCATCATGGAACTTTTCAGAATATCAATCTCTGAAATCTAGGCATCGTGCCAAACCAAAAAACAAACAAATAAACAAATAAATAAACAAAAATGAAAATAAAGACCTAGCAAAATCATGCTTTTTATGAATAAATGAGAACGATACGGGTTTAAACACTCCCATCACCGAGCCCATCATTACTTTCATCTCCAATGTTTACCGCGCTTGGGGGTTGGGAGAGATGTTGCTGTCAAAACTTCCTCAATTCGTACCTAACTCCAAAAAAATTTTTTTCTAAATCTTTGCAAATTATCAGATTTTTTTCTTTTCTTCTGAAAGAAAATATTTGAAACCATGGAAGAAATTTTTCACTTTCCTTGAAAATCACTAATCTTCCTAGTATTCCCCCACTCTTTTCGATGATCACAGTCAATAACTACAAGAAAACTCTAGATATTCCACTGATCAAGGCAATTACTTCACAGCAACATGAATTAGCTGAAAAAAAAACACCTGAAAATCCTAAAAAAGAAACCAATAAGCGCTACTCGCTTATTTAGATTCGATTAACACAAACACTCTCTAAGCGATTATGCGGTATTCTATTCAAAAAAAACTTCCCTAAATTACAACATGATGGATATGGCATACAAATCCCTTTAATAACCACAGCAATCACCAATTTCCCTTCAAACATTTTCATATTCTTCATAAAAAAAGGAAAGAGAAACCCTTAACTCTTCTCTTGTTGTGATGTTGCACGTCTACCATATATTCTAAACGAATCTCATAGAAAACAAAAAAAATTGATTGTTGAATTATTATTAAATATATTTTATATTAGTGGATTGAACCAAATGCATCAACTACGTGAATAATTTTGAATATTTATCGAAAAAAGATAAACAATAAAACCAAACGAAAGACATATCAATTCATAGAAAATCAACAGAAATAAACAGTAAACAACAGAGAAGCGAAAATAAAAACTTTCCCCGGAGTAACACCACAGTTATACAACATTTTAGATAAATAAGAAAAGCAAGTCATTATAGAGGAAGAAAGATTCTTATTGTATCCACAAACTGATAGCATCCTCCAATCCCCACCCTCCCTCCACCTAGTGAGCATTGAGCATTAACAAGTAACATCCTTCACTGTTCCCCTTTCTCCTAGAAGTTTTTACCATTGCGAGGTAATAGTGATTTTTAATAAATAAAAGCTCTCAACACATCAAAAGTAAAAATAACATCGGTATGACATATGCGCCGCCTGTGACACAATACGACACCGCAAAGAAAGGTTTTTAAAGGACCACCAAAAAGAATGATTTTTAAAGGATCCACTAAGAAGACAGGTTTTTAGAGGACCTATTAAAAAGAAAGGTTCTTAAAGGAGCCACCAAGAATGGTTTTTTCCAACCTCAATCAATGACCTCTGCTCACAGGTCAACATCCTACCAAATTGCAAAACATTGCATTGCTTTCGCCTAAAAAAAATAAAACAATAATATTGACTTATGCGATCACAGATACATCATCAATTCTTATCAATTATGCTATCACCGTATCAGTAATCACATCGAGATGAAATTTTTTCTTGCAGAAAAAATAGAGAAAAACTGAATACCATTAAAATGTTGAAAAAAAGATGAATCGAGAAGCATAACTGAATTTTAAGCAACCCATATAATCTTGCCTCGAACATACGCCTGCTCCTGAGAGATATGAACGCTTTAAGGCACACTCCCCTTCTGTTTCATTAACATTTCGAATTACAATGTCATCAAATGAAAGTTTTCTAAGTTCAAAAAATTGCTAACAATTTTGAGAACGTCAAAATACCCAGACTATAGGAATACAATATTCCCGGAAACACACCTTCCCATAATTTTCCTCAACCTGATGCCTCCCTCTCCCTTTTCCATCGAAACGTCCATTCTGAAGCTTGCAGAAGGCATAAGCACCCACCCTCTCTGTAGGCTTTCCACCTGTAATACACGCAAATTTTAGAAAGTCACAAGCGCCAGGCAAACTTCGTGACCTCCAAGCTTATAAACGAACATATTAAATATAAAAAACAACCATGTAGCATTACATCAGTTAATAATTAAGCGATATAGAAATATTCTGCAATACTGATATTTTATGAGGTTGAAAATCCATGTCCCATATAAGGGTCGTCAATGACTCAAAAATTCTAAGCAGATAAAGAAGGAGGAAATCCGCTTTAGCAGTGTTAAATTCCCGTCTACTATAAGGACCACCCATGCGACGAAATGAAATCCCAGTAATTTGTAAAAGAAAGGAATTGGTCATTCATTTGCTTCTGTCAAACCTCGAATCTTTTCTATCTTCTCAATCAACTTTAAGTAAGAAGTATCCTACGACAACACTTTGACACAATTAAACGGCACTTCAAAACAAACAAATAAATAAATAAATACGATGTGAAAATATATATGAGAAAACAAAAAAGACACAGTATCCAGTGGGTGATCCAATTAGGTGAATTAAGAAGTTTATGGATAGGTAGTAAGGATTAAACAGGATGACAGTGTGGAAATGAAATAAAATAACAGAGATTAGATGATTCTACTCGATTATATTTGCGCTCAAAAACGCCTTTTCACATTCATAGCGATCGAATTTTGAAATAAACAAAGCAGTATATCAAAACATTTTAATAAATAAGCACTGGTTTGGTTAGAAAGAAGCAATGCAAGATGCATCGGAGTCGGAGAAATGATCGATGATCAGATCAAAGCTACACGATTATCGATCAGATCAAAGCAAAATGATCACCGACCAGATCAAAGCCATCTCACACTTATGAATTGCTTCGTTCAATATCGAAAAAGGCGTTTTAATATAAAGTGATACATGATACTGTATAGTAGCCAATCCATTAAAAAAACAATATCCACAATCAAAAAGATTTTCTAACACAAAAAATATTCACAATATTATTTCATCACCCGAAATACGTCTGATATGTAAATTCAACAAACTGAAATGAATAAGCGATCAAAGACCATCTTGAACAATTGAGAATAAATTTGACATTTAAATACCAATCACTCAACTACCAAATTTAAGTAGTGGCTTATCAAATTGTTTGAATTCACAAAGACCACCCATATTCCTCTCTTCAACTTCCAAAGAGGTGCTATTAAACACAAAGTAAACCTCTAATTCAATATAAGTCAATACTTGAATATAAGTCAATATGAGTCCTTTCAATTTACTGAAGTAGACTATATTTGAAGACCACTACGAAATCGAATGAAATCAGCACAGGATTATGCTTTAATTCAACCATCCTGCCACCAACTAATCAATGCAATTGAATCGGGACACTTAAGCAGGTAGAAATTAAAACGACAGGATTTAACCAAAGCGGAAATGCGATAACAAATAAAGCAAACATCCATCCCAATGAGAATGAAGAAACAAACCTACTGAAAGATTAATGAATGCAAAGAAACTGATAGAAAGCAAACAGACACCCAAACTATTTCTTTAGATAAATCGAAAATAACGCATCTTGGCCTTTAGGGCTTTCAATTCGAAATTAATATATCGAACACTGCTGTACCCCACATAATGTTCCCGGTTATTTCTAATAATAACTTCACCCAGTTACCTTAAAGGTTAGAAAGTATGCTAGTGCCAAGTGGGCAATACTCAATATACCAACATAATATACAACTGAAAACCCACTTACACCTTACAGTATATAAGGAAATCTCTCCATTACAGCCTCAACAGACGAATACCCCCTTATCAATACTATCAATATTACCGCTTACTTCATCAACACATTACGATGAATATGTTTACAACATAATGTGACTGGTGTTTCAAAGTTGGACATAACACACCGCATAACAACACCATTAAAGGCCCGTCTAAACCGAACAATATACCTCGATCTTAATGCACTTATAACAATGAGAAAGTGGGGAGACAAATAGAGGGCACCGATAACCTTTCTGTCCATCAAAACATCTCAGTAAGATAAACCTCAGGTAAATCGAGTTCCCTGAATGAAAGGAATCAATAACAAACAACCATGGAAGTGAACTGTCTTTTATATATAATACGGCCGAATCGATCGCTAACTCTTTGGGGCATCCGAAAGCATATTCATCTTTTTGCCTTTTGTATAAACGTGATGCTTACGTCGTTGTGATGGCAATTCCATTGCAGCCACCTGCAATAAACCTTGCTTTTGACCAAACCATACATCATCTGGTCATTTCTAAAATTGCCTGAAACTTGAGATTTGCTTTCATTCTAGAATAAATAATAACCAATAAAACTGGGAACTAATAAAATATACCAAAATACCTGAAGAGGCCATCCACCTCCGATGACACCAGCTTGGACTGAAGCACCTGTCACAACCGCTAATTCTGGATCGATACCGTGATTAGCTGCCTTTCTGAAATTGAATAATAAATAAAAGTGACAAGAATGAATCAGAAAAAATAGTTAACCCAAAAACATAACTGGGTATGGAACCAAGAGCCTGGGATGCCTCGTTAGTCGAGCACTTCTTTCTTCAAAGCGTTCCTGTAGCCCAGAACCTCAATGTTGGCTCGATTCCAACCAATCCTTCCATACTGTCTTATATAGGTCCAAATTTGCGGAACTAACCCAAAGTAACTGCCAACAACGCGTCGAACACGTGGAATACGTGTCGATCCACCAACGAGCACAATTTCATCGACATCTCCCGGGCCAATATCTGCATCAGCAAGTGCCGCCTCAATCGGATCCACAATACTCTCGAAAAGATCTTCATTGAGGAGTTCGAATTCGGATCGTGTGAGCTGTAATAACCCTTCATTAGAATGCTGCATGCATGAACTTTGTAGCAATCAAGCTCAGCCTCTCTTTCGTTTACAAACATATTTCTAATCATCGACCAACAAACACTAATTTAAGTGATTAAATCAGCGCTATTGGGGAAGCCCTATGTTTTCTAAATTGTTTTCTTGTTTCTAAAACCTTTTCGCTCCTCGGTCCCTATTATATTTTACCTAAACCTAACTACTTCACTCATTTCGATTAAGGAAGAGAGTGGCGGATGCATTCAAATATTATTAACTACGATCCAGAAAACATTTAAATTTCAATCAAGCAGTGAACGAGAGGACAGATGACAATCAGTATCGGCTTTTAGATAAATGGAAAACTGTGAAATCAAGTTCCACTTGAAAACACCTAAAATACTTCGCATCCATCAAATTAAGACCGCATTTAGTCCAAAAAACCTCCGAAAGGCAACAACGCTATCGTTTAAAGTTGACTGCCACATAATACTAGAGAGGGAGGTGGGAAGGGGAGGGGGGAGAAGTAAGATGGTGGAAACGCGGCATGATGGCTGCGAAGTTACAGTTCTCAGTTATTCAGTTGAAAAATATGGCTCAAAAATTCAATTCGGTCGCTTTCTCCATAGCAATAAAATGGATCAAATATGCTCTCAACATACTCTGTACCGGAATCTACCCATCGACCGCAGATTCAGGTCAATATCGGTTGCCGGGAAGGTTGTCAACTGAATTTTCGCTGTTTCGATAGCCATCCGTAACTGTTGAATATCCTCCTTATCCTCCAATCGCGAACCGAAACTTGCTGAGATTTTCTGAAATGTCAGCCAGCTGTTACGAGGCTACTCGAGGATAAAAACCCGATTTTCAAAGTACCTAAGATGACGATCGCTGAGGTATCAGATCATGAAAATAAACAATCGTCCTAGAAGGATCAAGACGTTCTCTTACTTATGTGCAGCCAAAAACGCGATGACAGAAGCCCGCTCCAGACGATGCACTGCCATAAAATCTTAGTTACAGCTCAAGCTTTTAATGTTCATAAGCCTCATGGCTGCAGAAAAATTGGCTTGAGCAGAAGCCTATGTAAACCATTACAGTAAAGAAATCTGAAAGTGAACTCCCATCGGAAACCTGTGAATGAGGATCATATTCACTTGCTCAGTTGGACACAGGGTTAAAAGGAATATAGGTGGGCGACAGAAGAGTTAGAAGGAAAAATTTTGGGAGCTCAACAGCTCGAGCTAAACTTCATGTGACTTCCCCTTATCTCTTGCCGCACTGAACTCGAACTCACGCTTCGTCAAAGAACTTTTGCCTGAGGTCCTTAACCTACGCTACCTGACCACACAACTCAATAAGCAAACTCCACCACATATTGCGCGCAAAGAAGTATCAACAAAAAATCTGCACAAACTTACTTCGATGAGATGTTTTTGTACACGATCGTTGAAGTCTTGCCCACCAAGACGATTATTGCCAGCCATTGCGAGTGTGACAAAAACACTCCCTTGTAACCACAACAACGATACATCTAATGTACCTCCTCCTGAAAGTAATTGATCCAATTTTGTTCATCACCCAGAGCTGATTGCCGATATTTGTAATTATAAACAAACAAAAAAAAGACAGGTCAAAATGTTCATTTAGAGCATAAATTCGTATTCTTTATCAACTCATATAAAATTGTTTATGGCCAATCCCTCTCGCCCCTCCCCACCCGAAATGTTGCAACCTAACGGAAAACTAAGCAAGATAAATATTTTTTGTTAAAAACGATACCACTCTGCCAATTTTTTCACGAATAAAGCGGATAGATTCACTCTTCAATGCCGATGCACAACCTATGGGTCGTAATATTTTTGAAAACCTTTGTGAAATTATCAACATGAGATTTACCTGATATTATCAATCATACAAAACTTATCATATAGTGTTTAATTTGATAAACACAAAAAAGACCAACGAGACGAGGAGTAGTGACTGTTAACTCGTGTAAATAGGATCCAATTTAACAACAATGGGCGTTTACGCTTATCTTCTCTATCTCTTCCATTTTTAATTCTGCTGTCTAAGCAATCAACCACCCATCCCTCCCCTCCCCCCCCCCTCTACTATAGGCAAATCACACAGCAATGAACGACATTTCCATACCCCCAATTCGTGAAAAAAACATCGTTTGACAACTTCTGCGAAAAAATACCACATTACTCCTAAAAACCACTTTGTTATTTTAATACCCCATTGAAAAAAGGTTTTGACAACCCAGCTAAAGCCATATAACATACTTGCACGGAATACAATTTGAACACACCTTGAAAAAATTTTTAAAAAATTAGAGAAGTTACCTAAATCAACGACGAGTATATATTCGACTCCTTTCTTTTTATGCAATCCATATGCCAATGCGGCTGCCGTCGGTTCACTTATAACTCGCCTCACTTCCATACCTCAAAACAAATTAATATCACTCAAAATCAAAAAGCATGAACAAAATAAAACGTAAATTAATTTTTAAACGCATCACACAAAAAATGAACCACAATTTTGAACAGAAAAAAACTATAAGAAAAATAAACAGAAAACAATTCGCAATAAATAGTGCAAACCTACCAGCCACTTCAGCCGCTAAACGGGTGGTGTTCCGCTGAATTTGATCGAACTCAGCAGGAACGGAAATAACTGCTTGTTTTATGGGCACACGATACTTCAATTCGGCTGACTTCCGCAAATAACCAATTATTATGCCACCTACTTCTTCAGGTGTTATCTTCCTGCAATGCAATTAACTTCATGACAAACCGCCAACTGAAACTTCCTGGCAGGATTTCCTAAGCATCGTTCCTTCCCCGAAGACGAAATGAAAAATGGTGGTGGTTGAGGACGTAAAGATCCGTTTGGCTTAGCCGTTGATAAATCACTAATACAGTTCCATCCCCCTCCTAGCCTTTCTACTTCCCGCTGAAATGATTTGAAACCTGCAATATCAGGTGGTACTGGAAATTGCTGAAAGTTTAGGTACAGCAGTTTAAATGAAGATACCCACAGACTCAGACTGAAGGATGCATTAATTTTGATCAAGAGGTTTGCATATCGCAGATATTCACAAGCGGGATTTCACTACTTCTACCAAACCGTTTTATTTAGTGGCTGCAGAATCCTCATTCTCATGGACAGAGACCCTTCTAATTCCCTCAGATCCTGAGATAAAAGCTCAAATAGAAGATATAATTAACCTACTAAGAAGATAGTATATCTTTCGGCATTTGCTATAACACTACTAAACACAATGATTTCAAACAAAAATCCCATCTCACCATCTCTCCTCATCTCATGAAGGATATAGTGTTAAAACGGAAGCTCAACCCTCTTTTCCGGTGGCGCAAATGTCGCCAGCAATAGTTAACGATACGTTTAAGTGATTAAATATGAATAACTATGAACAAACCTGATTCCTTTATTAAGTGGAATTTCAAAATAAGCTGCACCGGTTTCGTTGAGTTTTATTGAAAATGGATACCTCTTCCTATCCATCTGAAATGGTTTTGCAGCATTCAAACATAAAGCATTTCAACACGATCAACAAAATACATAACTAAAATCAACCCAATAAAATGATATATAAAACGCAATACCACAACAAATTCTTTTATGAAAATATTGTGGTATAGGGTTTTATCATTTACTATACGCATGATAGTAAGGGAAAATGCATCGACAATTTACATTATGATTTCGATCACAACCCCCTCCCCCCTCTTTAAAATTCTGTTGAATTTTAACACTCTCACAAACAATAAACTTCGCATGTAACACGGGAAGATGGAGTAAATTACAACCACATCGAGTGAGGGGCACCATCGGCATATTTCTTATCTCCTCCCTCTCTCTCTCTCTTTAATGTCAATTTTTTCATCGTCTAGGTCATTGTAAATGTCATAAAGCCATATAACACAAAGATGACGTATTAGAATCGTCCCTACAATCTGGCCTACACTATCCGGAATAGTTCATTTCGAGGTATTTCACAAACTTAAGTCATTAAAACTTCGGTGACGATTAGTTACAGAGTCAGAAAGTACCATCCGACCAACATGTTCCATAATAAACATTAACTACCCAAATAAGAGCAGCAACTAAGTAAAATTGCAATAATATACTTATATATTTTAACGTTGTCTATCACCACAGCACAATGTAAACCATCTCAGTATCATCATTGCTGATACATGCCACAATAACGTCATAAACATTCGTTAACACTAAGTAACGCTATAAACCTTTGCCAACTTTATTACGCATGAACTATGCTGTATATGACGGTTGCCATTTCGGATGTTTGGGCAGACAGATTTACTCATATCTCAGAAAGCAGAGTTCAGAACAGATAACCACTAAAGCACAAACCTGAAATTGAGGATCATCTTCGTCGAATGTACGTCCTATAAACCTTTTCGCATCGTAGATTGTCCGCAGTGGATTCCTCTCTTGTTGCTCAGCAGCCGCCGTCCCCACCAATATTGTACCATTTGGTCTTAAAGCAACAAAAAAAATCATTACTTGAAAAATTAAGAATATCCAGGCAATGGTACTTTTTTATTTTAAAAAAAAAAACGAGAGTCTAGCAGGAGGGATTCCGGGTAAAGTTGTCGCAAAAGATTAAAACACCGGAATATAAACCTTTAAATAAGTCAACAAAGCCAATTAATCTCTGCGATTGCAGGTATTTTCTAGTTATGAATACAGACTATGCAAAGATTTATTGTTATTTAATGGCAAATCGCTAGAACATGATCAACTAAAGAAATAGAATATGAAAATTCCATATAAAGATTTTAGATGCACAGTGTAAAAACACGTTTTCATTGTTCTAGGTTTTCCCGTTTCATAAGTAGAAATTGCCCGAACGATAGAAAGACACATAGGCATAGAATCCGTCATAATCGAGGATGTATGAACTTCATTTGAGTGGAATTCTTGTGAGTTTCAGTACGATTTCTCAAGTCCTAAAAATATCCTTCCAATATATGTAACTCTGAGTACTCTTACCCGGGAAACAAAAATACCCCGCAATGAAGGGGATGTTACTTAAATTAAACAAAACAAAAACAAAAAAGGCAATTCGAAAAAACTTACAGGAAGGCAATAACACTTGGAATACTCTTCTTTCCTCTTGCATCGGCCACAATATCGGTAGCACCCGTAATTGCTTGATATATGCCAATCGATGAGAATGTAGTTCCCAAATCAATTGCCGCTATTTTAGGTGGTGGAGGAGGTAATCCATATTTTTGAGCATAATAACCCGCCAATAACACAGCCAGCACAGCTGTACCTTAAATAGACGACTTGGATAGACACTTTTCAAAACTCATCACCCTCATCTGCTGGCCTCAGAACGACGAAATTAATTAAAAAGGCTCCAGCAACCAACGATGCCCACCCAAGTTGCTATTTCTTTCTTTCTCTTCTAAAGGTAGAACGTCATTTCCCCCCCCTTGCATCATTTCGGTTCCTATTATCGAAGGAAGATGCCGAAAACGTACGATGATAAAAAATGCCGAAACTATCATCCAACACATTCAAAAATACCCAAAAATTTTTCAGACAACCTCAATCCTGAAGACTGACAACTCGAAGGACGATAGCTAAGAGGTTATAGCTTTAGAAACTGTCCACAAGGAAAAACAAAGTCAACATTTGTGTTCAAAGTGCTTGAAAGATCTTTTAATTAACTTCTGGTGGAAGGTAAGATCCTAGGTCCCGAAGTTTAGATCCACAGACGAGACTCAAAAAATGCCTCAAGGGGCAAAAAATGCCCGTTGACCTGTTTAAAAACTGATCTTCTCATTTTTTATGCTCTAATCGCCAAATAAAAAACAAAAAAACGTTAAATATGCGCAATTCTTACCTATTATAGAAATCGTCGACGACATAATCGACTAGAGCAAGAAGTTCCACTGTGTTGTTACCGTACCTTGTAACAAGAGCAGCAAATTTCCGGCACAGGTAACAAACACGTGTACAACATATTGGTTAATTCCATGAGTCAACCAAACATCACCTAATATTACGTCATCGATCACAAAGCCCAACACAAAAACATCGTCACCAATTGCGTTCCGAGCAGTCGCAATTAGGCTCCCACAACGATTGAGCGCGAATTTAAAATTGCACTATTAAGAACTTCTCAAACCCTCACCGGGATACCGGAAATGAGCCAAGTTAGACATTCAGGGTTGAAATGATTCCGGTCTAGTTTCTACTACCAGTTGCAGTAATTCTCTTTTCTCGATAGGAAAGGAAATGGTTAAGAAGAAAGGGAAAAGAGGACCGATGTCGAAGGAATAAGGCTTCGTCAAAATAGGTAGGTTTAGAATACTATTTCCGAGCCTAGTGATAGGATGTCGTTAATACTAGCGAATCTACGTTTATGATTCAATAAGAAAACTGCGGCTGGTCCTTGCTACCTCTTATGACCTCTGTTCAGGTACAGTGTTCTATGGGGCACTATCCAGAACGTCTTGAAGACCGCAACTGTGGTACCATTACCGAAAGCCCCTAAACCGCGTTTCTGATAATCACTTTATTAGTCTTACATCGACATCCTACAAGATACTCGAAGTTATCCTAAGGAAACCGATTTTGAATCACCTCAGTCCTTCTGACATCATAACGATAATCAACACGGTTTCCTCAAAGGACATCCTAGCGCAACTGGTATGAAGCACCTAGCCAAGATTTCTGTAATGATGTGGTCTATATTAACTTCGCCAAGGCTTCTGACTCGGAGACACGTTCGAAATGTTGTTGAAGTTGAAGGCTTACAGAATAAGTGGCGTTCTCTCAACCTGGTTGCAAAATTTTTGTGCGTAGATAGATTCAGGATGAAATTTGGGAATACTTTGTCTTCGTCTGATTCTTTACTCAATTTTGTGATGTATGGTAGTATCCTGGTGTCTCTTTTATTTCTGCTTTATGTAAATGACTTTCGAGAAAACTGGCTAAGTCATTGCGAGCTTTACTTTGACGAGGTGAAAATATATAGATTTATTGTTAGGGCTCGATTTGATTAAAACATAATTTCATGAAATGGTCCACAGAAGTGCGTTGGACGTTTTAAATATCTTTGTGAATAACTGAACAAATCCATGAAAGCGGAAACTTGCTCTAGGTGATTCAATATGAATGCGGTCCGTCATATCTCGTGGATTTTTTTATTAACTTCTTTTATATAGACATAGAATTTACATCAAATATGGGATGTGAATGAAATTTAAGCAATCATTTCGATCACCATTCCTCAACAATAAATCTGCCCCACGATTGTAAGAAACCCGATCCAAAATATATACGTACTTCTCATATATTTTTACAAATATATTTTAATTCATTTTATTAGAAAATAAATCAGCGATGATACTATAAATTCATGGTGGACAGGAGACATACCGACCGTTCAGCTTTCTTTAAGAAGAAATAATGCCTCCGAGTACAGAAGTCAGCCTGGTCTTTTAGAAGAAATAGTCTATTCTTTTAGGAGGTCAGTCTAGTACTTAAAGTGATAATCCCTTCGGAAGGAAAAGTCCGCCTGGTCTTTGAGGAGGAATAATGATGCCTTCGCTTTGCTAATCAAACGATTACTTAACAGCGATAAACAATACTTACATGTAAATAAAAAAAGTTGCGATGACCGAAGAAAGACGTTAACAAATCCTTTGGAATTTAAGCACATATAGATATTCGATACCACATTGCCTTTGCAATAATATTTCACCCTTCAACGATGAAGAATATGAGAGGAGTTGAGGAATATTGTTCGCCTTTAATGCAACGATATACATAAACCCGGTTGGTGATAGTAGATTCGGCACTTGTTTCAACAATCGATCAACGATCTCACGACCTGATGCACCTCCAGCCCAACAACGTGACTGCAATAACATAACTCTACCAATCATTGCAGCACTCTACCCAAAAACTAACCAAAAAACAATTATTCAGATGACCTCTCTAATTTAATAATAACTGTGTGGCTGAGGACCCGCAACAGAACGAACGAATGAACGGACGAATGAATTTACTGACGTAAAGTGGCGCTTTTATAGAGCTTTTACAAAGACAAAGATTCTGACAGATAATTCACATTTTTGTTTCGAAGAATTCATAAATGTGAGAAATAAACACTTTAAGTCAAAACGATTTGAGAAAGAGAAGAGTTTTGGATCTTATCATCGATTGTTGTGCGAACGGTTAGCCGACAACGGAATCTTCGGAATGTTCAGCATTTGCTTCTTCTCGACACTCCCCGCGGGCAATTTCCATCGTTCGCATTGTTCTGGTCTTCCGGAGAATCGATCTCCTTAGTGGAGAGAAAATCATTTCTCGTTTACTTTCCGCTCTTTCCAGAAATTGCATCTCTTGGAGTGTCTTCTGTGGAATAGTATGGCCTCGTGTCGTTTTCTGCAGTTCCGCTCCTGTGTCTTCCATCTCTGGCAGTCGAAGTTGCACCTTCACTTGTTCCGTCCGCCGTTTAATTTGGCATCTACACGCCAACATTGCGCCTATTCCAAGTGCGATGAAGATGGAGACTGTTNATCGATTGGCATTGAAAACGTGCTCAGCGGAATGTTGCCTCTCGAGTACCTCACAGACGGTGCTATCGACAGCTTTGGCACCGCTTGCTGGATTTGGATCAGTTGGTAGTCCAGTTTGATCAGGCCAGTTGTCCGGTGCTTTTGAAATAAAAGAGGGTCCTTGCCACCACTGTAAGTTGTTAACGAGTTCTTCTGGTTTGAGACCTCGTGTTGCCAGGTCCGCTGGATTCAGATCTCCTGGTACGAAGCGAAATTGAACATTCTTTACGGCTCTGATTTTTTGTACTTGGTTTCGGACAAACCGATCTCGCTCATTGTTGAAAATTACCCAAGATAATGCAATTTGACTGTCGGACCACAAATACAGTGGAACGTTTAGATTCATTTGCCTGCTAACGTAATCGATTAGTCGGGAGCCTATAAGAATTCCTAGAAGCTCGAGGCGCGCAATTGTCATCCCTTTGATGGGCGCTAGACGATTCTTTGACATGACAAGAGAAGAACCTTCTTTGGAGGTAGCGAACACTACAGACGCGTATGCCGCTTCAGAAGAGTCGACAAAGCAATGAAGAAATTTCGGTTGCCCAATTTGCCGTTTGATGCTAATAGGTTGACTATGCCATCCTTGAATAAGTGTTTTTGCTCGTTGAAACTCGGCTTTCTCGAGCGTATCGTCCCATCCGTACTCCATATGCCAGAGAGTTTGGATGAAAACCTTGATCGGCAGCGTTGCTGGTGCGAGATACCCAAGTGGGTCGAATACGCTGGCTACCCACGATAGCAACGTTCGCTTTGTCATGTCACCGAACTCGAATTTTTTGAATATAAACGAAATTTTGTCTGTGCGCACGTCCCATGGGATGCCGAGAATTTTTGCATTTGTCTCGTTTTGACGATCCTCTACTTTCCAACGCTCTCGAAGTGCTGCGGAATTTGAATTTAACTCTCGTAGATTCATTCCCGCAAGTTGGAACAGTTTCTTGCTTGCATCGCATTTCTTTGCAGCCTCGTCAATCGTTGCTGCTGTGAGCATAATGTTGTCCACGTACATGTTGTGCAGCAGCTCCTGTGCAACAGCTGAGTCGTTGTGGAGTTTGAGGTGATGGCGAACTGTAGTCGCGAGAAGAGAAGGTGAAGCGATCACGCCGAATGGGATTCTCGCGAACCGAAATATACGTAGATTGTCCCTCGTCAGTTGGCTGTTCAGATTCTTCAGCCATAAGAAGCGTGTAGAATCGCGATCACTCTCCCTCAAACCGATCTGTAAAAAGGCTTTCTCCAAATCTCCTATGACTACTACTGTCGGAACTCGAGACCGCAGTAAAATACCTGTCAAATCAGGGTGATATATTGGTCCTCGTAAGATCGCTTCATTCAAACTATAACCGTTTTTTCTCATTTTGCTCGACGCGTCGTAAACGAGTCGAATTTTCGTTGTGTTGCTCTTTGGTTTTACAACAGCTTGAATGGGCATATAGTACGTACGTTTCTGTTCGGGTTTGTTTGTAACATCTTCGATGATACCTGCCTCCAGCTGCTGCTTGAGAAGTTTGTCGCATTGTAGGAGCAGTTCTGGGTTCAACTGCAACCGCTTGATAGTCGAAATGAACCTCTGCAGGCAAAGTGCGTAGTTATCATGAAAGTGAATTTCATCCTTCCATGGCCACCCGACACTGTAACGACCAGCCACAAATTCAATGGTGTCCTCGAACTTTTGCAAGGCCACGTCGTCATCCGTAGTCGTTGGATCTTCCTTGATACCAATAAGTTCCAGATTCCAGAAATCTTCTATAGGGTCATTCGTTAGAATAGGTAGCGATGTAGAAGACGTTGAGTAGTAACAGCCCGTCGCTGGTAGCAGTTGGCCTTTGCCGCATAAGAGGGGGCCAACTATGGATTTGATTAGGGTGAAGCCCGATGGCAACTTCTGGGCAGAAGAAAGATCAACGAGCTCACTAAATTGGTCTATTCCAATTAGGAGTGATGGAGTTTCGGCATATGTACATAATTTTACAATGTCTTGTTGTAAGGGAACGTTTGCCGTCAGTTGAACGGTTTTAAGTGGCTGTGTAAGCTTGGGGAACACGTATGCGGTAAGCGGGATTGATTTTTGTTGCTGGTCGCTCAATAGGAGCTGCACCACCTTGGTGGAGAGCGTTTGGATGGGTGTTGCTCCAAAACCGTTGATAGCTAAACGCTTTTTTGCAATAGTAGGTAACCTGAGTTTTTGCGCGAGTTCCGCAGTGATGAAAGTACGGTCACTACCAGTGTCAAAGAGAACAGTAACAGACTCACTGTGAAGCGTGAAGCTTGGATTACTGACCTTTGCTGTAACCGTAAGCAACAAAACCTGTTTGTTGTCGCCTGAAGTGTCCTCAGTGAATAATTTTGGACCGAGTGTCGCATGGTTGGCCTGAATAGGTTCGCTAGTCTGTTGAACGCTCTCTTCGGCAACACTGACCGTTGAGGAATCCTTGAAATCAGTGCGCTTCGTCTTAGAATTGCAAAGTGCTTGATGATGACTGGTACTGCGACAGTAATAGCACGGTCGGTGAGACGGGCAGCTCTCGGAAAAATGGCCCTTGCGCAAACAGCGAAAACAGATTTTGAGCTTCTTCGCACGGCTCTTGCGTGCTTCGACATCTTGAAAGCGAGTACATAAGGCAGCCCAGTGAGGCGAATTGCAGAACGGACACGGCGGTGGTTCCTTTCTATGCTCGAGAGTTTGTTGTCGACCCTTGCGATTTGGGCTAGTTTGAAGTTGACGCTTCTGAGTTGAAGTAAAGGCTGACGACTCTTCAACCTTTTCTTTGGTCAAAGTTGGTTCGTCATCTTTTCGTTTAGTTGAGCGGTCTTGTGACCATTTGAGTTGCTCCTGAATTCGGAGTGCTGTTTGCAGATGCGAGCATAGGGATTCGACGTCCCATCCTGGATTGCGTTCCTTTTCCTTGTATATTTCCATCAAAATGGAATTCGGCAGCTTGCTCTCGATTATTGTCTCGAGGAGAGGATTGTTGATTTGCTCGCCCATCTCCTTCAATTGGCGTACGATCGTAAGAATTGTGTTCACATTGTCATGGAAGGAACTTCGTTCCGTTGGCTTGAGTGCTTGCAGTTGTGAATGCAGAGTGCGACGTAGTGCGTTGAGATTGCCGTAGCGCTGCATTAATGCCTCTTTGATAACCGAATAGTTGTTCTCATCAAACGCGTACCCGGCTACAGTTCGCGCCGCTTCACCCTCAAGGGTGCTGAGAAGGTACGATAGCTTGTGTACCGTTGGAATAGGAGCTTCATCAACTGAATGTTGGAATGAAGCCCAAAACATTGGCCACGGTAACGGGTCTCCTTGGAAATGGAGTAATTCCAACTGAGGCAGTCGCAAATTTGGAGCATATGTGGTTGACGTGGCACGTGCAGGTGTGGGAGAAACAGTAGGAGAAGCACCCGTAGTGAAATTCTCGCCGGAATCGGTCGGCGTGTGAAGGGTAGAGTCAATATTCGTCAGATTTGCGTCGATTTGGTCGAGGAGATCACGGGCTTCAGCTACACGCGCGAAAAATCCCGTTGGATCGGTAACTGCATGATGGTAGGCTTCCTGTTCTTGTTGGTCGGCTCTGCTCAGGGCCTTCCTCCACGCTTGTTCGAGTACAGTTATTTCTTCGACCTGGCGTTTGAGGGTGCGTGACGATAATTGGTATTTCTGACGAAGGTCGGATAAATAGGTCGACGGGTTTTCAAGTGCCGCCGGACATTGAAGGTCGAGCTTGGGCACCATGCCGATTGCATGGTGGAGCCTATTTGCAAGGGTTTGGATTGGCAGGGCATAAAGCCCTGTTAAGGCCATTTTAGTGGATTTGCGGCGGTGGGGTTCAGCGACACTCCACCTCACCGGCTGAGCCCCCAAATGTGGCTGAGGATCCGCAACAGAACGAACGAATGAACGGACGAATGAATTTACTGACGTAAAGTGGCGCTTTTATAGAGCTTTTACAAAGACAAAGATTCTGACAGATAATTCACATTTTTGTTTCGAAGAATTCATAAATGTGAGAAATAAACACTTTAAGTCAAAACGATCTGAGAAAGAGAAGAGTTTTGGATCTTATCATCGATTGTTGTGCGAACGGTTAGCCGACAACGGAATCTTCGGAATGTTCAGCATTTGCTTCTTCTCGACAAACTGCCAACACATCGAGAACACAATGCGTTATGAATACTACTGCACAACGAAAACGTTTCTTGGCCATTTTCAGTAAAACCTCAGATGCGAGCGATCATCTCGAATGGGTGAAAGATAATTGCCTAACAAAAACTATGCATATTTATAACGAAACATGGTCAGCTAGGGTGTCCTTAGTGGAAAACATCGTCTACGATCAATTATTGAAAGAGAAAACAAACTCACAAAAGTACATACAGTATCATCGTTTCCGATTGTCGTAGTAGGTACATAGGGTGGATTGAAGATAAGCACATCAATCATGCCTCGTAGACGATCCGATAATGCAGTAACTAGATCGCATTGCACTGTATCCACATCGATCGCGTTCAACATCGCCGTATTCTTCGTACACTGCAATTTTAAAATATTGCTCTATTCTTTTTCCCTACCAAATTACCTGTGAACACTGCGGGTAAATATTTGTGGTTGAGTTTTTCCCAAAAACAAGGCATCTAGAGTAATTGCAATTTCAAGTTGCCAACGCTAGAATATTCAAATCCGGAAATCGAATCAACAATCCATTGAACCCCGACTCAAGCCTAATTAAAACAACCAAGTTCCACACCAAAAATTTTTATAAAAAGTTTTATTTCATGCTGAAATTTTAGACAGGTTTCATTTCAGTTTAGATGCAAAAAACCGGAAATGCTATCGATATACGATATGTTATAAGATGCAAATGTAGTTAAATATCATATATAATGCACTATTTAGTTATTTTATAGTTGCCAAATATAAATGGAATATTCAAAAAAGCATTGCGTTGCATCAAATAAAACTGCTAAAGGTCTCGTTTCTATAGGTAAATGTTATGCGTTTCAATCGAGAGTGCTTAAATCGTTTAATTGCTCTTATAATATTCTCTGCATACCCTTTTTGAGCCAGAAATTTACCCCCTACCCTCTTTCCACTACACATTCGTTGTGGTATTAGTAAAAAGCTGACCTAGAGAAAGCTTTCAATTTCCTTCTCTCTCCCCCTCCCCCTCCCCCCCCCCTCTCCCATCTGCCCTTTCCTTGTGTCATTCTTTTCAATACCAAGCATATTTCCTTTGAAATTCGATCATTTGTTGTGTTTTTCACTCATGAAATGAACAATAGTAGGAAATGGTATCCACATCTATGAGATAATGTGATCTATATAAATTTATGTGGTTTTCCCGCATGCAACCAAGCATTTCTATGTATTATTTCCATAAGGACCACAGTGTTCCATTCTCTCCCTTTTTCTGGCTGAAAGTGCTTACAAGCAATCTTCCAAGCAAGCAAATGCGCCTTATCGAAACGACTGCTTTCGAGCAGAAATAGGAACACTGCTTCTATGTAACCACTAAGCTGTGTTTTAACGAATTAAACAAAACCGTATGCAGTTCCAACACAACTAATAGATGTCCTCTCGTTAAAAGTAACAATCTGAACCTTAAGGGCCACAAAGTTGACATCTGTGGCGAGTACACAAGTCGGTCGTTGAAGTAGTTGCGCACAGAAGGCCGAAACCACACCCGAACCACAACCAACTTCAACAACGATGTTCACGTCACCACCTCGCAGGATGTTTACGTCTTTCTCGAGTGCATCCAGAAGAAGGAAAGTATCTTCGGCCGGTTCATAAACACTTTCGCGTTGCTCATCGCTTATCACGTACGATGGAGTTGGTAGCATTGTCTCATTAAGAGTTCGACCGACAACTACAACATAACCCTATAGACGAGTATTGTTTGTCCCAACCGTTGCTTTCAAACGGGATCCAGTTATGACTGCATCTCATCCTTCATCCTTCATAAACTATACGCACCATACGAATGACCCGTATGGGTAAGTACTAATAGAAGGGAGAACAGCTGAACGTGGTGCTGATGGTGCTGCTTGGCTGCGATAAATGTTCTAAGCCACAGTTCAGGTGTGGTCACCTCGCAACTCACCTTCGCTCATGCCTGTATCCTCAACCATTGCCCTCTACTTACCCGAACATGACCCAATTTCGTCTGAATTCTCCACTGCATCCATCCCAACCTCAGTCCTATTCCATTTGAAGTCACATATTGATCGCTGTCATTAAATATTACAGTAGTACAACCGATACAGTATGAATCGTCAATAAACTGTAGAACTTAAGCAAAGAAAGTACTCTTCAAGGAAATTGACATATCAAAAGCTAATAATTTGTTAATAATCGTTGAAATTTATGCATGCAAATTTGATCGATATGCATGCATTCATGGATACTTGGGTAGATCACATGGATTCCCGTCCTTTCCTCAGAGATTCTATGCTTCGGAAAAGAAAGATCACCTAAGATTTTCTAATGAAGCTAGAGGGTGAATTATATTTTCAGTGAAAGGTATGTCATGCTACTGCGTTCACGCCAGGTTATAGCTAAGCGATAAGATCTAAATTTTAGAAAATTCTTAAAGACTCGATTTTCTTTCTCTCTCTTCCTTTCTCCCTTTCCCTCCCCCTCCCTCTCGCTTCCTCTTTCCCCCTCCCTCTCTTCCCCTTTCTTCCTCTCTCTCAAAACATCATTCCTAAATGAAGCATTATAAAATCAACCGAAACTACGAACTGAAGAATATTACAGCACAATAATTTAAAATAAATATAAAATAGAAACATCAATATTCTTGCGCTATAAAGATAAACACTTCTATGGGGAAAAAGAGTCGATATGAAAGAAGTGATTTATCATCGAAATCTGCTAGTGATAATCAATTAAACCTCATAACGGCTACAACCATTGCACTCGAAATATAAAATCACCTCTCTCTTCTCGAGATGGCAATAGTAACGCATATCATCAAACCACAACAGAGATACTTATTCGAGACAAGAGAGTTCAAAGATATTCGCGATTCCTACGTGTTTAGTGCTGAAACCACAAAGAGACAGCCATTTGCGCCACGATGCAAATTGCTCTTTATTATGGATCACTTCTCTGAGTACAGAAGAGAATACAATAAAGATGTAACATTCGGACAGATTTTAGTGATGATAAAATGAAGGCCCATCATCCGGAAAGATGGTGGACAGGACGCAACGATAGTCCGCCATCCGGAAAGATGCTGGAGAGGACGCAACGATAGTTCGTCATCCGGAAAGATGCCGTCTGTCTCCCATCGTCCTCAGTTTAAAAATTTTTCATGAACCCAGTTCTCCCAACGTTTTCCTCACGTTATTGATGTTGAGAGAATTCCTTGGGCCATAATTGACGCAATGACAGAAAAAATCTTTGGGCGCGCTCAATTGAATAATTAAAAAGAACAGCAGCTAAAAAACACTCGCATAATCTATATGAACGATTACTTAAGAGTATTACCAATATTTGCAATCAACTCATGAAAGTAGGAAGTGGAGAAGTATGCAGTATGAGTATACGATATGCAGATTCATCAATATTAATCACCTAGCACAAATGGTAATCCCTAACGTTCATCTTTCGAAGTAGTCCCTCAAAAGTATATCTCAGCACAGCAAATACCTCCTTTTTATGTACCCTCTCAGGGAATGAAACGGGTATATACCTGTAAAATAGTATAACACATACTTTTCGTTTAATTCAAAAACCATCGACAGGTTGTTCGTTCATATTCACATCATTCAAGCAAAAATTATTCATTCAAATACTGCGTGGTGAGGATGTTTTCCACTCACATTATGGCAGCATCACCTTATAACATTGGATGAAGCAACTTCGTTGAATAACACGACCATCTTCTATAATGCTTCATTTTGACCTATCAAACTTGGAAATACCATAGATATTTAAAGGGGGAAAAAATGCGCAAATATTTCACACCGAACTGACCACCACTTTACTCCGGATGGATTGCAGAAAAATGATTTGTAAATGCGATCGGTTTAGTTAAAAATAGGAACGTACTATCCTGTACATTTTCGTAATTGATGAAGCTAATTTACATATTTCGGTAGTTGTACAGGTAAGCTATACCCAGGTAATGACACTCATATCATATCAGCTCTTGCGGTATACTTCTCCACTTATTACGACTATAAATGCGTAAAAAAGCTTTCGAAGAATACATCACAAAGCCATGACCACTACAATTAACATCGACCATAAAAACGAATGCTCGCTAACGACAACGAACTATTCGATCTAAACCGAAAATAAGCAGACAAACACAAATATTTATCTTAGAAACGAGAATAAGCTGCAAGTTCAGCACAATATTCAGACCTGATGAAACTATTGACCACCGAGCGACCAAGTAATGTGGACTAATGGAAAAACGGTTCGGCAGTCTCGAGGACGCTAACGAATAAAGGATTTTCCTAAGCTATAAGTAGGCCATTTCCACATGAATGACAAGTCGATTGTGGATGAATTGCACGCCAATAGCAATTGAAGTGAATATTGTCGAGATGTTTGCATCAATCGTGCAAACAGAACAACACCAGAACACCTTAGAATTAAGGTATTACACACGACAATAAACTCTCACTATAATGGACAATCTCTGTTTAGTCACCTGGCTTATCCTTTCAAATATTTACACCTAGACATCATATCCCCATCTCCCATATAAACTCACACCCCTAGGTGTCATACCTAATCTTCCTCTCCTTAAAAAATTAAATGTGTCCACATTAACTGATACAGAGGACAACAGTACCATCAAGCAGCTATAATAGAACTTAAACAAGGATATCCTTTCTTATTACTCCTTCCTCTCAATTAGAAAGTACTCCCTATTTGTTTGTCATCTACAATGATGAACAAATAGAAATATCACTGAATGGCGAATGAATCTATAAACCTTCAAATGTAATAAGCGCAATAACAACTCATCTTAGACAAATGATCCACAAATAAGAAAAGAGACAATTCAATTCATGTGGTACATGATTTGCACATAGGTAACTTTATTCCATTTGTACTACCGGTAATTGCAACCATACTAGGTAACTTATTCGTTGTAACTTCGTGGGTTAGTGATGTGTTCATGTAGTATATCCAGGGTTCCTAGGACTAATCCTTACACTTCCCCGGCAAATATAGAGAACTTCATAGCTTATTTACCTACCCGTTTGGGCAAATCAATCATTGTTGGTGTACGATTTCCAATACTTTGACAACAATCCCTTTGAAATCGAGTACAATACCTAATTGCCCATTAGGCAACTTACTTTCACAGGAAAAACAATCCTTACGCTTCCCGGCAAACACAGAGAATTTCATAGCTTATTTACCTACCCGCTTGGATAAACCAATCATCGAAAAAAAAGGAACGGCATTATTTAGTTATATTCCATATATTAAATTGCTTATTTAAGTGACGGAAAATTTTTTTGAAAGAGAATTTACAAATTTATGAAGAAATAAAAAGAAATATAAACGCAATATATACATAAGTTGAGCAAAGCAAAAAAAACTTCCAAAGAAAACATAGAAAATATATTCAGCAAACGCAAAAAAACATTCTATGTGCCAATAAGATAAGTAAATCTTTTTAAAAAGCTCTCACTCTACCATGCTTGCAGAAAAAAATAACATGATCCTCTTTTAAAGAAAAGGAAGAATCCATGATCCCCCTTCCCCATCCTCGTTCAAGATGCGTACCCGTTATAGCAAACCATCATCCACCTAACCAGTACCTGCAATCTCTCCCAGTTCATATTCGATAATTATACAATATTCTGCAAATAAAGCAAATTAAACAAAGAATGTGAGTGCAAAACTGCCAAAGCGGAACATAGGCAAAAGGTTCCACCGATTAAAAACAGCTGCTTCTATAAGATAGGGAAATTCCACAAATTTCTGGGAACCGATGAGGGGATCAGATCAGCAATAAAGAGACAGATGAACAGCTGTGGGATGGAATTAGCGGTAGTAGGCAATTCGTCGGGATGAATCCGCTTAATGCTTGCTAAGCAATTTCGTTGATCCTAGATTACAATGAAGAATATACCCCAAACCTTTAAATCCAACAATAAAACTACAATCCACTAATGCCAAGTCTTTACATCAACGATCGTATACACAACCAGTCATGACCGTATCACTTGTGAAAATTAGAAAGCACTAAAGGCTAGTCCTAAACGCTAATCCTCGAAAGACTCACCAATCATGGATAAACAAAATCCCTTCACTTATTGAGTTGATTAACAATATTATCCTGAGGGATTTGAACGTTTGAAGAAACCATGAAGATAAAGATAAAGGCAAACAATGAAAAATATATCGAAACCGCTCCCATCAACTAACAACTCCACCACCGAATTCAAATCAAAGGTTTATTTAGAAGTTTCCTCATCTCAGAATCACTCATTTTACTCATTATCCATCGAATTTGAATATGAAACTAAACAGTTCGTTCCCCTCACGATTCAAACAATGAATTCATAGCATTTTCCACGATTTGACGAGCTGTCCTCTCGCCAGCAATAAGTAAAGGATCATCGATTGCCGTATCCAACTCAGATGGCCCGGATGTCCACTGCTCGGAATTGCCATTATCATCCGTTGTTAATCGTTGTTCACCACTTGTTGACAGCTGCTCATTGTCGGCCGACGACGATGAAGGCGCATTCGTCGAGATATCCGTCACTGTGGAAGTGTTTGTCGCATTTCCATCGGCCATCAAATTTAACTCCACATCAGTGGTATTGCTTTGTGGCTCATCACCTGCTGCAAGTTGCGTATTAACGTCTCCTGTTCGTGGTACAATCTCAGCCATATCTGTTGCAGCACCTTGTTGTGGCCCCTGAAAATATTTCATTGAACTAGCTCCTTACCAAACAAACATCAACAATGATGAATCCCTTTTCCCTCACCGATCTTCACAGTAAATGCTCATTGCAAAAGTGAGTAAACTCGAAGAAAACAAACGAGAGGAAACACTGAATGAAGAAGAAACCCAAACAACTACAGAAGAAAGTGGCCACGATTGCTCACATCGCCATCGTTTAAACATTAAACTGAATGCATTTTTCTATATAAAATTCCACTATTTTCGTAATCAAAGAAATTATATTCATTAAAGAATATACAAAACAAGAAACTTCCATATTAATAACAAATTTAGAACTCAGTTTTAAAGCACAGAATAAAACAGCGTAAAAGCAGTAAATTAGCAACTTCTCATAGAACATTAAAGTTGAAAACAGCCAGTAGGTATTATCTTTCTAGCAAGGTAAACAAATGTATAAACAACTACTAATTCCCATGTTTCAAATCTTCCAACGAAGTCCTTCAAACCAGCCAAGACCCACCAGATGCATGAACATGCAAACATATTCTACCAAATATAAAGTCCTGCTATTCAGCAAATATTGGTCATTTGACAATGAATAGCAAACTGCTGCACTATACCACACTTTATATATAATGCACTATAGCAGGTTTCTATCAATATGTCAACTAGAAAATATATCATAGGAAATTTGCATACGACTCCCCACTTGCTATGTCATATCCGTGTTATAAATAAAACAACTGCATTAAGTTCACTCAAATGAAGCAATATTGCTGCTGCAAATGCTTCGCATCCTTTACTATCATCGATTCGTACAACTGTTCAACAATATTCGTTACAATATTCGAATATGGTTTTGCGAGAAAGATGCAAGGTTATAACGAACCCCCCCCCCCCAAAAAAAAGCATACCGGAATTAAAGCAAATCAGAAAACATCACCAACCGGATTATGTTGAAGATCACTGATAATTCTTTGAAGTCGTTCGTGATATAAAATCAACGGCAACTCATAGTGATGAAAAAAGAATATCATTGAATGCTGCAAATATACCTTATCTACTTTAAGAACACAATAAATTAGCTGAAAATTGACAAATAAACTAAAACAACCAACGAAGTACAGATACCACGGGGAAGGGGTGAAGCCAGAACTCTTCAATTTCAAATCCACATTAATGATAAAGATCGAAAATCAACGGCACATATCAAATACCAAAATATAAAATATCACTCCACTAAAATTATCACTACCGATATGCAACACCCCAATAAACCTCCCTCTAAAAGGTGCAAAACAAAATCCTCTAAATCTTTCTTTATCTCTCTGAGATCTCAAGCACAATTATATCGCTAATTACATCTTATAAACTATAAGCATCTAATTGTTAGATTTTCAATGATATTACAAATGAAAACAATGCAGTTTATTATTTAGGTGACCGTGCCTAACGCTAATCATCAATACTCCACTATTATTAAATTATTGCTTTTACTCATTTTCTACATTCTTTATCTAATCTGCTCAAGTGTCGGCATATGACAGAATGGAATTATAGGATGGGGATCAATATGTCTGCGGGAACGAAAAGGCAGCAGCCAATTTTCAAAGAGGAAATCTCACAGTTCATCAGGCATACCTCCTCTTTGATCGCGAGATAAACGGAAAAGATTGATTGCATGTTCCTACAAACTTCTTTCCTTTCTCTGTACCTGCCCCCCCCCCCACTTTGCCAAAGGAAATCGAACAGCCCCTGTGGCAAAATACAACGGGAGGAGCTAATAGGGATGATTCATGAGGGACAAGACAACGACAACCAAGGTGTTTTCTTCGACTCCGCATCTGTAATTATCTCCCATCATTGTTACTTCGAGGATGGGGAAGAGCAAATTAGGAAAATCAGATGCTCCGAGCAAATTTCCCCAAAATGAAACCTCACAATCGGAAGCAACATCCTCACGGCATACTCTTCCCAGTTTCATTCCTGTCGATCAAATATTGCCGTTAGTAAAATTCAAAAACTTACTAAAATGAAAAAAGTTGAGGCCAACAGTGCAAGTCCTCCATATTGTCCGTTATATCGATACTGATATGCGTAAAAAGCGTAATGATATAAATAGAAGAATCTGCAATGCAGTTCCCCTTTAGAATATTGTTATACTTAATAAACAATAAACGCACACTCTGAATGAGCTCATTTAGCGCGCAAATTTTGAACAAATTTTTATAAACGCAAAATTTCGTATCACCCATCATATCGAAAGCGGAAAATGGCCATCTTTTCCTCATACTAAGAATCGGCTGGTACTAAAAGTTTCCATGCGGCCAAAAACTGTATTCCACATAACCCGTACTAATTAACTAGTGCATAAAAAGTAACGCATATAAAATAGTAGAGGCAAAATACCCAGTTGAATCGCATCTGAAAAGGTTAGCAGAACCTTCCCCCCTCCCCCTAATAAAAATAAGTTCTCTAAACGTTTCCAGAAGCATTCATCACATTGTTTTGCTTCGATGAAGAAATATAAATGACAAGAGTTGCTTTCAAAATGCAAAGAAGCAAAAAAATAACACCGAAGAATGAGAAACTTTCCTATCGATCCTCATGCTCGTCGGCTATTAAACGGGATTCACTATCCAAAGAAAAAATGATTAATCGGCTTTAAATAATAGGCAAATACAGCCTAGTTTGATTGTTTGAAGTAATATTAAGAAAGAAACAAACGCACCAACAGCATAAACAAACAAAGTTCCCAACAATAACGAATAAATTGGCGCAACATTGCCACTCATTGGGATTCTCAAGAGAACGTTAAATGCAAAAAGGACAGTGGAAACTAGACATGCGCTCCAGGAACACAGCAATCAACGCCGCTTTCGGCTTATCCGTTTGGGTGGCATTTTAATACCCTTCAAATACATTAGGTCGGAATCTCGAAGTGTTAGGAATTCGTCAAAAAGCATATGGAAATGGCTAGAAATCAAAAATGCAGCCATCTTGGAGAACAACAGGAAGCTATTGCCTTCCGGCTAACGGATTTAAGAAATCTTGCGCTGGATTAAACCGGATAAGCAGACAGCCGGATAAATCGGATAATCGGGTAAACGGTGGTTTTGCGCAGCAGTAACACATCTTTCAAATACAACCATAATACAAAATGTTATACTTATATTCCTTCCCAAGCCATTACTACCTATTCATTCGACTAAAAGTCCTATCCCATAGTTCATGCGAATCCCCCTTTGCCCATTCCGGAATCTCTAATGAAAGTCATCTCCCAGTTAATCAATAACAATTCCTATCACAGCCATATCAAATCATTAATATTAAATGCAAACAAAAAATGCTACCTCCTCTTTAAGATAAAAAAAGCCTCTTAAATCATCTCCTCTATGCGAAATTGGTCAAAATGTTCAAACGCATTAGTGCGAAAACAATAACTTTAATTATTTTCTAATAATTCATCAACGCGTTTTTAATTTCCTATCATGGTCACGCATCACAACAATGGACGGCGTAGTGAAATATTTTGGTGGATCTAAAGAATAGAAGATCACTGCGGTGAATCGAAGAATCCGGAAGCAAAACGAAGCATAAGTATCGCCGTAAAGCTGACACGAAAAAATGAGGGAAAGAAAGAAGTTACCAATGCCCATGGCTCCGTCTACTATAATATATCCCCACTTCGACATATCCTCTCCTCAAGAACACATAGTGATTCCTAGATGGCGTGGGCAGACGTTTCGACGGATAAGTTCATGCCTTAATAATCAGTTAGAGCTTCTAATGCAGGCATACTAAGCTCGTAGAGGAAGCCACTGCCGCTTAGAAATGCGGAAAAAACATAAGTGGCTTACGGTGGTGCCGTGCTGTGCACAAACTTCCTGAGGAATAATATTGATGTTTAAAAATTTAAGCGGCATCGGTTTCAAAAAAGTAACGCATTTAAAAGACCATCAACATGAACCTACAAAAGAAACATCGTATCTACAGATACTGATATCCTTCCATAGAAGATTACGACACATAACAGCAAAACTATTACTTCCAAATATGTACACAAAACGATACGCATACATAAAGTGGAAAATATCTAGCCTCATTACAGGATACTAGCATTAATCAAGGATCAAGAGAACGATTCGATCTCCTCTATCCGTGATCAACGAATGTGTCCCTCCCTCCCCCTTCGATACGAAATGAAAGAGAACCAGTTTGCAAAAGAAATCTACAAAAATAAAATCCTATTCACTTGGCCTGTAAACTGAAGGGAGATATGAGACCACAGTATCGAACTGACTTGTACCGTTACGACCACTCAACTTTGACAGCCACACAGGGCACCACATCAGCCTTCAATGAGTTCAATCCCATCCGATGACTATAAACCTATCTTTTCTTAGTCTGCATCTATCGAGATGACTCATTATGACTGCTACTCACCTTAATAATAGTTCATTAATAACACAACAATACCACATTAAACCGGAAGATGTGACATATCGCAAAAAAATGCATTCGCTGTGTTGGACTGATTTCTATAAACTTTTATGCATTGGTTCACCGCAGCTGCAATCAACAGTCGTGCCACGTGAAGCGATTTACGCCGATTAGCTAAAATGTGGCATATTATGGCCATAAGCCAGTTTTGATTGCAGATCGAGGATGGAACTGATGCAGAGAACTTGGGATATAACAAAACGTGCACCAATAACCATTAAAATAACGGTTGAGGCGTATATTCATCGAATGAAATACTTGATTAGCTCAGTTTATGAAGCACTATCTTGTCCGAACACTGAAACACAACCTATCTGAAACGACATCCACCGCATGCATATATATATATATATATATATATATATATTATATATATATATATATATATATATATATACTAAAAAAATAAGTACATATATGAAACATAAGCAGCCCAGAGAGAAAGGTATGCCAGGATATAATATGTTTGCTTACGCTAGATCGTGCTACGACCTGCTCTATAATTCACCGCGTCTGAAGAGGTTCTATAACAGCAAACTATTGCAACAGGCAACAACCTAACAAACACTCGTATTTCGCTATTTCTTTTTGCTTCACTGCAGCCAACCAAGTCCAATATAAAAATAGCTTTTAATCACTACTTGCTTCAGACCAATTCACCAGTCAACAATGCTGCATTCATCCAGAAAAAGGCGATTCATGTGTAAAAAAAAGACCGATGCACGAAAAAGCCACTGGAGATGGATGGTTAAGAAAAAATTTCAATTTATTTTCCTTTAGAAGAAAGCCTAATCCTTAAAATGCAAAATGGTTATTGCGCAAGATCGAATATTTTTTAAATAGTTTATAGGATAGTAATTCCTAAGGGAATGCGAAAAACGATTGTGAAAATGTAGCCGATGAGACCAGTTGAAGGGTTACTTAATGAAATGAAACAGCCTATATGAAGTATTGTTCAAGCCGAGTTGCAATGCTCGAGTTGGCACTCCCAAGTGCAACACTCGAGGCCACCCCCTCCCGCCGCACTTCAATTACCACCTCATACAAAATCGCTTACGTTCAATCTCGAAAAACCTAAACTTTCCACTGCGGTTGCAACAAATATAAGTGAAACAACATCCACATTAGCCAAAAACTACTCAACTTTCAACAATTAAAGGCAACTCTCCACAACAACATTTAGAAGAACCCCCAAGGTAATCAAGTAGCAAAGGACCTATTTTTGAGCAATTCCAATGATACATCATAGAGACCACAAGGATCCACAAAGTTACTAATAGACAGTTCGTCAATCTATAAATATACTTTTCAATTTTGCAAAAAATCGAGCATCTATTTATCGAATTGCAATGAGAACTTCTTGGCGAAGCACAATCGTAAACATCGAATGGCTGGAAATTAAGCACAAAACGGATGATGCAGAAGGTAAATAAGAAAACTGAAATCTTAAAGCTTCGATCTTCATTGCAAATAAACCAATCACCTGCTTAAGTGATTAGCATAAAGACGATCGATGATGGAAATAAGAGCTCATTCCCTCAAAAAACGATCGTTTGAATGTTAAAGGGAAATAAAATAGCAACTTTTATAAATGTAAAACTTCAGTCATAACACACTCATATATAAAGGATTCGATTTGAGCATTAAAAGTGAAATACTGGAAGAATTTCACTAGAGAGATCTTCCCCCCCCCCCCCCCNCCCCCCCCCCCTCTCCACTCCCTCTATTCAATTATTCTCGACAACAATGCTACCAGTTTATCATTCAAAATCTAACTATTATGATTCTTATGTTAATTTTCAATGAGTAACCTTCAGCAGTTCCTGCCTATCTTTCGTGATGCTAAAATATGCCGAAATTAATTAAGTAACCAACCTTTGCATCAACACATACCTGCACGAGGATAGATGGACGAAGTTCTCGTCCATCATAGATAAAGTGGGAAATTCCAGGTGGAAAATTTTTTCAACACATGACTTAACGTGGATTATCAACAACACAGCCCACAGTCGCTTTGTTTATCTAGAACTAAAAAATCTTTAAGCGTCCTCCCTTTCATATTTTTTCTTCCAAAACTTCCCCAAAATGAAACCCTATATGTCGCCCTAAGAAAAATGCTGAAAAATCCCGATCCACTTACCCTGTTACTGAGAAAAAATTAAACTCTGAATATGCTGAAAACCACTTTATCCTTCCTTAATGAATGTAATGAAATTAATAAAAGGTAAAACGTAGTACCAATCCTACCCATTTATTAGATCGATGAAAATAAGAAAACATTCATTCGATCAATAGAGCAGATGGAAATTCAAAAAAAAAGTTGATTGGGATGATGTAGTGAGAACACAGCTGACATATGCAAAGCGAATGCAACACATTTAGTTGTCACATAGCAAATTGCTGAATGTTGAAGGAGTGACGACAGCCTAAGGCTTTCGAGCAATTACGTTGATCGCACACACATATATCTGCTCTCTAATTTACGTCAATTCAACATGTCGAAATAAACATCACAATGATTGCAGTTGAAGGTCTTAGACATTTATGTAAATTAATTCCCTACCCGATACTGATAAAGTTCAATGCATACGACGAAAACCAAAAGTCCCACTAAACCTTCCTTGAGGGCCACATTCAATTCTCAGTTCTTTTTCATCCCCATAAAAAATGACGCATAGTTGCCACTTAGACTGGTAAACTATGCTTCGTAATCTGAAAAACTATAGCTGCAAATCGAAAAATAATGCAACCATAATCTGCTCTCTCCTCTCAGCCCAACCTAAAATACCAACTTAAACAACAATTTACCAACTGAATTCTTAAAGTGCTCCAAACAATTTTGTCGTCACATAAACTATCAAAAGGGTAACGCATTTTTCTAGCCCTCACCGAATACTTCGAAGTTCGACGAATTTGCACAGCGCAAACAACAACTACAAGACCTTTGTCTAGCGCAACTTAAAAGCGGTACAGCAAATAGTGCAAACCAACAACTTCTAAATAATGGTCAAATGGTAATCGATGAGCTAGATGCAAGATGGATGCACTACAATGAAACGATATAAATGGATATCGTTAATAAATTGAGGCATATGAAGGGTTATATATCGTCAACTCAAATCGAATCATTCCCACCAATATTGCGATGAGATTCGCTGAATTTAAAAGATTGATGTCTCCTATCACGCCTCTAGAAATAGAATTGCTGAAATAAATCAAGTATATCAATCATAGCTTCCTAATCAAAAAGCTTCATTCTGGGACAGCGGGGGGTAGCAGAGGGGCGGGGGTAGTATAAATAAGAGTTGATGGAATTTCCGCTTCTTAGTATTTCATCATCCTCATGTAAATATGAAAATAATTTGACAATTTTAGAGTGATCGTGCTAGCTGACTGGCTGGAAGAATCATGACTTTGATGAAGGAAACTAGCGGCATCACATATTGAAAGATAGTTACGGAGATGAGTTCTTCATCGACGGCTATCACGGAAACGGTAAATTACACGCAAAATCAGGGAAATAGAAAAAATTAGGCAAGAACGTCGATCACCAAAAAGGAGAACAATCAACGAGAAGATCGAATCATCCATCGTTTTTCGATGGTCACAGAAAAAGAGGACAACTGAAATCCATAGGGAGGCGGTGAAGGATTCCAAACTGACAACTTTAAACTAAATATGTGCATAAATAACGGATCAGCTAATAACGTTCGCAGTGCCAGAAAAAAATTGTTCATTGCATTTCCTTGTGACGGAAATCGAGACAAGCCTTTAAATTAGATCGCAAAAAGGTTTAAACTTAGATGGTTTAATTGTAATCCAGTCATTGTAGATATTGGTTTAAACTAGTAAATATCCATCTGCATAGAACAGGTTATTCATCATTTTTACACATATTTCGATGAGTTCACAATCGAAATGAATGCGCTAAGAATTTAAATTCATTGTTAGAACTGATGAGAAATGAATGAGCCAACTAAGTAATTCAGTAAAACTCAACTGAAAGACGATAGAATTGTGAGACAAGAGATGAGAGGAATACAAACAACGGTGGATTAATGCTGCAATGTTGCTCCTTTAAGGTTTTTCCCTCACCGAAATGATAAGTCTTCAATACTTCATTTGAAAATGAAGAAAGAAAATAGCTACCGCTGAGATTAACTTCACAAATGTGGAGTGGATAAGTCAGTTTGGAAGGGAATTTGAATGTGATTAAATTACATATATTTTTATATATGAATTATTTATAAGAAATTGTATGAAAAAATTCTATAAAAAATTATAATTTGAATAAATCCATCCAAACTGATGGTTTAAAAAGTTTAAACCTTAAAAAGTCGCAACAGTAACACTTATAACACCTCTGATGAGGGGTCCGAACATAACTATCAACTTTATCTCATCAACAGAGATAAAGTTGTGCCAAACAAAGATAGATAAAAAGGGTTGAGTTTGCATGATCGACTTAATCAACTCGACATCTGCACGATTTCGCCAGCCAAACAGCCTTTTAATATAGAGCAATTTCACAATTATATGCATAAAAATTTCAAGTACAGGTGTGATACTTCAAAAGACGAAAAGAATACCAATATACGTTTAATATCACCTGCAAAATAACTCCACATCTGTGCACACAGATAGCAGCAGGACACACAAGTGTGCTCGGCATCTACTCTAACTGCACACCTATCAATCGAATCATCCGTCAAAGACTTTCTTCGGCCCACTTTTCGAGTCAAGTAAAAGCGTGTTATAGAATGGTGAATAGATACACTTATGTGCAAGGTTATAGCATCAACACTGCACCACGTCTGTAATCCAATACTTTAAAAGACAATCGCATCTAGGTATATTTGAATGGTAAAGGAGCAGCACCAACCGGAAATATCACCACGTTTATACTTTGGTTACATATAATTATCAAATAATATACTAAAACGTAACTCGATAAGATTATTCAAGGTATGTGAAAGTGTTAACAATGCTTAAGGCCATCAACAGTGCCACTGATCGATGCTGATGCAAGAAATGGCCGCGTGTGTGTTTCACAAATACTCTCTTACTTCGTAGTCCACTTAAGTGAAAACAGCTATCAGCAGCATGAATCCAGAAGATTTTTGCATGTAGAGCATCTTAATTATCAAAGCCTATTGCTCAAGTACTTATCGATCCTTACTCTCATTTCAGCCTCAAATTATCACACATCGAAACAACTAATCCATCCAATCAAAAGGCTATCCCAATCGATGACTATAAATAGCGCAATAATTTACATGCATCAATAACGAATAACATCAATGGAGACTTAAAGGCAAACACAGAACAAACGATCATGCAACAAACAATGCACCACAATAAATAAAGGATATAAATGGGAAAACGCATCAACCGGAAGTTACTAAAGGTAATAAACAAAAAAAAAACAAAATGAGAGAATATACGCATGGTGTGTTGGGTGACGAAAAGCACTGCAAGCCATCTAACATAGGCTGAAATCGATTTTCACCTTTGTGAGCTTGGCAGATGCGTTGTGGATGACCACAGAGACGACTCTCATTGTGAAACTACACAAGTTTAACAAACACGAGATAGTCTAGCTGAACAAAAAGAAACGAAATGAAAGGAACACTAAACTTGCCTACCATCATAGGATCTGGTAAAGAAGTAGAAAAAATATTCCTTGGAAAGACTAGCAAATAGCAATGAGTATCATAGTGTTCAATTCCAAAATATCCATATATCTTGGAAGTGGGGGGGGAGGAGGGGGGGGAGGTGGAAAGGGTGCCAACGAAGCGAAATCTTTTTTTAAACACCACATTCCACTTAAAAAATTTCAGTTGTTTACCTTGAATCTTTGAAAATGGAACATTTTTTCTGTTATAACAATTACCCCAAATCATGGTAACAATCATTACTGAAGGAAGTTCCCCTCAATTTAAGGAATCCGCTATCGATAACGCTTTCTTCTCACTCCCACCTTAGTGAAAACAAGTAAAACACAGTTTGTTTTGTTTTATCTTCAATATATATGAAAGCGATCTCTGCAATATTCAAGCCTCTATCTAACACATTCACAAGAAATACGCTCATATCCAACATAGAAATAAAAATAAACGCTTCAAATAAATTAAATAATGCAAATTGATTGACTCATTAAAAATAAAAGAGAATATAATTTCATTGAAGTTTATAAAATATAACACTACAATTTATATGATAGTTTCTTTAATTCTTTTTTCATTGATTTCTTTTCTTTAAAATCTCTTTAAATTTAAACTTCCCTCATACGAGTTAAAAACTAAACTCTACACCCCTCACAGAATAGTGAACACTAGGTCAGCCAGAACTGACCAATCCATGAAGCATCTAAAAAAAGCACTTTCATTTACGCACAAAAAATTTCAGAATTATTCAAAAAAAAAAAAAGAAAAGACAATGATGGGATTTAAAATATAGATCGAATTGTAATACTGGTAAAATCTCCCTCAAGAATATCGAAGTATCGAATAACCATCGTTTAGGATAGAATCCAGTTTACTTCCAACTTGCGACTTAGAAGAAATCACATTTTATACGATGTGATCTACTACTATAATGCAAAAACATTTACTCAATGTTTCAACAAGGAATTGAATTAAAAAATACGCGAACGCCAATTCTTCGTATCTAGGCGTCAACAAATCAACTGCTCAACTACATTACAACTTCAATATGCAAATTTCAGCAGTCTTCGTTGTCTTTAATTCCTTCAGAAGGTTGTAGGTCGATATGAACCATAATATATTGCAACCAATTGATTCTATAGTGTCTAGATATTGCTCGACTTCATTTTGTCACCACAGGTTTATTTGATTCCCGATTGCAGATGCCCAACAGAAATGAACTGTATACCAAACAGCGGCTCTATAATTCCCTCTTGCGAATAATTCCAAAAATATACAACTAAATAAACTGAAGTGAACATGGATTGCATAAGTGACACCCGTTTTTGACTCAAAAGAGGAAATCGAAAAAAAGCGACCAAAGGGAATGGGCAAAGGGATAACGCACCATGACGCGCAAATACGAGTAATTGTGTATTGGCTGCTCAGATGGCATCCCACCCACTAGCACCGCTGATTACATCACTGCGTCTATGACATAAAAGCAACAGTACCACATCATATGAAATCATATGTGTCATCTTCTAGAATATTTCCACACTGAACAAACACAAATAACCATACAACCCCCCCCCCCCCCCCCCCCCCCTCTCTTCTGTGCGATACCAGCTCATCATCATCTCAGACAGTGCTTTTGGGAACTCGTTTTTATCATCACAGTTTTCATTCTGGGATGTTTGGCTTTATAAAGTGTAATTCTTGCCCTTTGTACAGTGCACACAACTTTATAACCCCAACTAGCGCGAGACCTAGGCCTCCGGCCCTATAGCAGTCAAGTTTTCAGCTTAAGTTGTTTTGCAAGGAAGCCAATTTCCTCTAATCACCCCCTCCCCCCTACGGCCTCAATTTAGTGCAAATGAATATTGAACTTTCTAAAGTTTTATTCGACATATCACACTTAAATAAATGTTTCACTAAAAAAGAATTCACCTCATCTTCAAAGAATGTATGCAATTACATCTTTAGAAATGTTTCGTTCGCCTCTTTCAAAAAAGAAACAAAAAACCTTCGGATTTAATTATTGTCAATCACTTTCGTAACTTCTACGCAAATGAAAAAACGAGATATTCATTCACCCCCTCTCTGTTTCTCTTTCTTTCTTTCTTTCTCTCTCTCTCTCTCTCTCTCTAAGAAATTCAATTATGATGGGAAAGATAGTATCTATATAAAATTAAAGGAAAGCCTTTCAATAACGATTTGCACTCTCTCAATGCACTAATCTAAAATATAAAAACAAAGAACCATCTATCCTAAAGATTACTTCCCATTAGCAGAATCGACGAATTAAACCTCTTCAGATTGAAGTCAATGAATCTCCTTCAATCAGTTTGCTGAAAATGCAAATTGCAATGCAAAATGCAAACTGCAATATAATTCACATGAATTTCAACATTGCAAAAAATCGATCCTTCAAATATCAAACGTGACAAATAAACATACATTTCAATGAGACAAAAATGAGAGTGAATTCAATCCTACAACATCTAATCATTTATCATCTCTATAAAAAAATTTCATTATAGAGTAATTCATTATAATATATATCACAGCAATTCCTCTGCTACCTTCTTTATTAATTCATTTCTTTCGTTCAACAGTGTTCATTCAATAAAAAACGACCACTTTCTATAAGCATTCTTCCTTCGCCTCTTTCAGAATATTCAACTAAAACATATCGAAATATTTCACAGCTCTATCATTCGAAACAAATAAGCATCTCCACCCTCCTCCTTCCATTTCTGAATTTTTAGTTATTTCCCGATGTCTATTAATGTGCAGTCTCGCAGAAAATTCCCATTCGCTTTGAACCTTTCTGCTTTCCAAAGGCACGGATGGCTTCCAGCGGGCATCATTCTTGTTCCCAAAATTTTAGCAAGGTACGACAATAGTGAACTGCCGATTGCAGAGGGAAATAATCGACGGGAAGTAATTGTTACGGATTTATTCCAATTTTACAGCATATAATAGGTCATTCATGCATCTATTCTCAAGCTCACTTATAGTAATAACGAGTGCGATAAAAAAGAAAGGAAGCGTGGTCAATAGAGGATGTGAGCGGCTCAGCAACCATGAATTGAGTACTACTGCAACAATGACCCACCGATAAGGGGACATTATTGGTAGAATCATTTTAACCCCCCCCCCCTTTTTAAAATGAAAGAAACAAACAAAAAAAAGAAACGGCATAAAACGTTGCTGGTGTTCAATGTGTTAGAAATCCATTAAGATTCCACAATATGCAAAGCACTCCTTTGCAACTTCCCACTCAAACACTTCTTTCAAAAAAGCAATAAAAATAAGTCAAAAAATTATATCCCATTAAATGTCAACCTTCTCAACGCAAACGATCAGTGCCTATTCCTCACCCATCCTTACCCCCCCCCCCCCCCCAGGATGTATCGTCCAATAAAGTAATCGTAATGGCACAGGCCTAATTTTTCGACTACATCAATAAAAAAGCCCGAATAAAGCTTAGAAGGCGATTATGCAGGCATAATTTATGAAACAATAAAGTTCAACCTACTCTCAGAGCAAAGCAATACCGATAAGTGCAACAGCAATTACGGCGCGATTATCCTGTAAATGCCCTCTTGGATCGTGGATTTCACTTCAAATATTCAACGCCAGCAGGAAATATTATTTGCAATGAGCATTCATTCCCTTTTATCGATCAAACAGATGGGCCAATGCTCGCATTTAATTCCCTTGTGAAAATCCACTAATGCATTTTTTTACTACGGAAAAAGGAGATAGGCCAAAATTATATTGGAAGGAAACAACTCGAATATCTTTCTTTGGCCTTCTACGAGAAAAAAACTATTCATTAAACAATTCTCATGTGCCAACTTTGTTTTCATACGCGTATCTTCTTTAAATCCCTAAATAAGAACTATTCCACCAATTCTTTTGAAATATCCTTCCTTTTCAAAACATCACGTCCGTTGTTCAACTCCTTCACTCCTCCCCCCTCCTCCCATAGAAAGGATTATGTACAAAGGCGATTTAATCGCCCACTCATAACGAATTTCGTTGAACAATGCTGTGATTTACCGTTACAATAGGGATTCACATAAACAAAAGAACAGATGATGGGACAAGTAGGAGTGCTGAGCATGAAACGCAAACAACGATGTTATACCCCAAGAACGTCGTTGAGTACCTTACCAACAACTTCATCCTCAAGTTTAGTGCTGTTAACATATGCCAAACCGGTTCTATCTCAACAAAATGGCGCATCACTACAAGCCAAGTTTATCACTGACGGCAGCACAATAAACGAACGCTGAATAAAAGGGAAAATGCTCGAGAAATAAATAAACTTGGACTTCCAGCGTTTAAAAATACACCTTTATATACCTTAATAATACCTAGGTAACGCATTCGCTTCAAAAATTGTGCAAAAGAATGGCTCGACGATTGCTTCAGATGTGGAGGCAGTAGAAAAAGAAAGCGGAACAAGACAATGCCTGCCATTTGCACGGCCTGTTAATATTAAGAAGAATGCCTACCTCTGCCAAACGATGAAAACATCACGTAAATTCTTTAGCTAGTACCAACAGTAGGACTGATTCGCAACACTTCCTTCCTCCCACTACGCAAAAATAAATAAATAAATAAATAAAATAAAAAATGAAATAAAAAAGACACCTCATTTACATATCGATCAGGTGTGAACCTCCGGTGGTTGCATTTTGCAGCACCGTAATTTGAATATTAAATGCATCAGCCCAACGGAATTAAATGAGTATACTAACAGCAATCGTTCTACGACTATTACATGCATTTGCAATATTCAAAATTATATATTCAAAGAACGTAGATAATAAATGATAAAAATATCACAAATGAAATACACTCGAGCATTTGACATTTTCGAAGAGGAAAACTGCTTACACAATTTGCGTTTCTTTTTTTTTTTTAAATTTCGCCAATCAGACCGACCGCTTACATAAATGCATTAAAAACATTAGCGTAACGCCTAAAAAATCGTACTGCTAGATGTGCCTTTCCGCATATGTATCATCTTCAGTCAATCAAATGCACCTATCTTCTGCTACATTCGCATCGAAATTATTGACGCTTTTAGTATCCCCTTGCCCTTATTTATATGCAAATTTGATATTAGTATCACCAATAATTCAAGCCTCATTTCTAGGGAAAAATGCCTCGATTAAGTAACTACAATTTTTATCACTAATGAATTTTCAAGTTCCAATGCTGCTGCCCGCACCCGGATTTGGATAAGTAGTACAAACATAAAGAATGTAAACAAAACATCAATCAGCGAATTGCTTCTCTGCAGCAAAAAAAAAATAAAAAATAAAAATAAAAACAAAATTAATAAAATAAAATACACGAGCTTTTATTCACACAAGCAAGGATTACTATTATTGGCATCCTACCAGCTTTACAAAAGCTCTGATGTTGTTGTAAGCTTATAAGCTTTGTAAATAACTACCTTATAAGATCTCTATTGTTGTTTGCAACCATACTTCCTGAACGATAATGATCTAGTTTGTGAAAAATAAACAAAAATTCCAAAACAATGATGGAAAATTTCTATGCAAAGAATTTCCTCTCGAGACCGAAAAACACTTCGAATTACATCAAAAAGCAACACAAAAACAATTTACGCGACGTTTGAGAACATTTGTTAGGTGCTGTTCACTACAGTAAACGCCTTCCCTTATTTTAGGTACCTCAGAGAGATAAGGGGAGGGGGAGGAGAGGAGGAAGGCCCATTTCCAACTCGTGAGCTTGGCAGTAAACGCAAACAAAGCTTTAGATTGCCCGATACGATCTCGATCGAAACAACACCCTCTCCCGCGTCTTAATTCACCTCACTCCCACATCTAAAAGACCCGAAATGCAACCAATTCTTAGGGTTTGCAATCTCACGTGATGCGATTTAACATGAGCGCTGTGTATTCGTTCTGAACTCGCATTGGGCGGGTCCCTTATTAAAGACACTGAAAGTTCCCATTCCACACGCATATTCCCAGCTAAGATACGTCCCTGATCACTCTTTTTTAGCTGGAATACATTCAGAGATATTTCTTTTAAGCGAAACTATTGCCCGCTATGAAGTTCGAGGTGACAGCATCAACTATCCCCCCTTCCCACCCCTCGTCAGATTCCTTCGTGGGCGATCTGCGTGTTCCCACTGAAATTTCACAGCCTATTGCACCTCCAATATTAAATTTCTAAGCGCTGAAAGGAATATCTGCATCAATGCAATTAAAGTATACCTCAATAAAAACACCAACCTGAGCCAATGTCGCTTACTTATCGGTGAATGACAGCATATTGCATCGTATTGATCGGCTACCCACACCAAAAGAATAACATAAAAGGCCGTCGAAGTGTCATTGAATACCTCTGACATTATCGCTTCCATCCCTCAAATGCAAACCCATTACCTATAATTCAAGCATCTCAACCTAAGCTGGTTAAGTCTAAAGCAATAACTCCATTCCCCATCACAAATACGACATAGCGCACTATCCAGTGATCCAGAAATGCTGACTCTGCCCATCACTACTATCGACTGTTACCTATATGACGAATGCACCACCTCAATATGCACTTCATGGAACTTGAATTAGCATCCACGCTCGGAAATGACCACTGAATTAAGTGACTTTCTCCCAACTATCACACCTATAAGGACGAACATCATCTCGCATACGCCTCTTGGAACAATGGTGGAAGAGGGGGGAGAGAAATAAACAGTCTGAATCTTCAATTTTAATATCAATATCGGGGCCAAAAATCTTTATAAACGGCCAAACGGAACAAATGATTGCTTCAGCGATCCCAAGAATTCAGACTCAATCACGAGTGACCTTCCCGTCAAGTTGACACGAATAGACCAGGCTTCAAAGTCTCGGCTTCTGATAACAAAATAAACTTTGTTCATAGAGAGTTAGTTCGTATTCATTACAAAACTTGCTCATCATAGATTTCGTACTGTAACTACGATAATATGAACAACCAATTCTGAGAAAAGAAAAGATTTTTGGGATACTAGCTTCTACAATGAAAATGAAAAACAATGCTGAAGTTGCTACAAGTTAGGCTATTAAATAATTCAGCACATTCACGACTTCGTTCAAAGGGACATAGCTCATACAACTTCAACCAATCGGATGCTGCAATCTTCCCCTAATTAACAACATAGTCTGATCCCGTTCAATCGAAAAGCGCTCGTTCCCTTATTCCTTCATGATCAAATCTTGCGGCATCCCTTTTCCTTTGTCGGATATCGCTTTAGGTAGAGTGGGAATGCAGATACGGTAATAACATTCAACTAACCAACAAGAGCTAAGATAACGGTAAGCAGAGGTGCGGCTGGGAATACAAGTGCTTGATTCAACTCAAACATCTGAAGTAAATCGACAATGAAGAGAAATATTTGATGATGCGAGAAGCGTAACAACATCGAAATAGCGAATGTCTGAAATCAACAATATAATAGAAAAAATTGCTACTGTTTATTTATTCATTCATTTACTACTTACTACCTAATTATTCAATCACAAACTATACATATGTTGCATAATGGGACTTGCTCACCATCCACAATATTTCATTAATTTCCAGTCCACGCCAGAATACCAACCTTCTATATCTTTGGAATACGTTAGTGACGGTCGTCTACAAAGGACTTACCTCTTAACTTTGCTAATTCCTTTACGGACGAAGAGTACTCGGCTCAAACCTTAATCAGCATGACTAAATTTTAGTAAAAATAGAAATTGAATTTAAAAAAATACATAAAACTAACAAAAATAAGCATCACGAAGAGTGCAGTTAGATAGCTCGTCTTTGCACTGCCCATCGTCACGAATCGATAATGCTCCCCTGTTATCATATCACGAAGATAGCCTTAAAATATATTTATATCATTATGCAAATTTCCTAACACTTCAGTAGTAATGCTTATTTCAGCAAATTCAAATTATTCCATTGCTGCTATCCAATCTGTCCCTTTTCCTCACTCTCCTCCCCCTCTCCCACACTCAATGTCTGCTTACTTCAATGTTGATCGGCTTGCTCTTTGCCTTTACAAGATTCTCTTAATGGTCGTGACACCATAAATTCTGTTGTCGAATAGATTCATTCAGATATTCGCATCTTCCAAGCGGCAATGAGGCAAAATAGAGAGTAGGAGAGGGGATGGGGGTCGTAAGATAGACAGTGGGGGAGAGGATGAGGATCGTAAGATAGTAGAGGAGGGGATGAGAGTCGCAAGATAGTAGAAGAGGGCATGTGAGGTAGGTAGTAGAGGAGGGGATTAGGATCCTAAGATAGATAGTAGAGGAGGGGATGAGGATCACGACAGTATCCCAAAGCCATTAATGGAAACGTTGATAGTAAAGACACTAGAATAGAAAAAAAAAACTGCACAATAAAAATTCAACACAATGGACTGCACAATGCCTCATAGCTAGTGTTTACATGAAAAGACACTCTTTTCTATCGCCATCCCACCTTGTCGGCTCTACGATGACGTTCAATGGATCACACATCTAAAAAACTAACACCCATTATAGATTAAGTAAAATAAAATAAAATAAAGTAAAGCTCAATCCCATCTCCCACTGCCTCTTTCCAGGAAGCAATCGACAAAACAAGTGTAACTAAAAGCATACGCTTACCTTTATCAGTTTCATTTTCAGCAAGAGCTTTAACTGAGGCCATAAGTACGTCTTCATAACCGATCAAATACTTCATCATTCCTCTGCTCAACCAATCACCGAAGCATTCATCTTTTTCTGGATCTAACTGCAATTCGAATATCTACTGCATTATGCAAATCCAAATTATTGTTATTATTATTATTATTATTATTATTATTATTATTATTATTATTATATTAATATTATTATATTATTATTAATTATTGTTATTACATTATGCAAATATAATAACAATTAAATACGTTATACAAACATACAGCCTCACTTCAAGGATAATAAAGCTACAGCCGGTAGAATATGAACACTTCAACCTATTAATGAACTATGAATATTTTCATAGGGTTCTTTACGAACGCTTAAGTAAGGATCGACTTATGTTACAACAATTCGAAGTGAAGCTTCAGAATCCTTTTAAAAACTGACAAATTGTTACTAGCCAAAAATTCACAAAGATTTTATCCAATTTCAACCAACAGCCTATACTGATAGAATTTCGTGACTGTATTTTGTTTGATTTGCGAGACGAAAGCGACCAACGGAAGCGTATATATATACATATATATATATATATATATATATATATATATGTATATATATCAAAAGGAGGCACTAATGAACTCCCTTTTATTCGACATCCTTCTATTACTTTATACAGATATCTCCAATCACAACAATCGTCAACTTAGCAGTAATAAACTAAATAATAAATGAAATATTTATCTAGCGCAATATCTCAACATCTATTTCAATAACAAATGCAAGCTCACCCTGACAAGATGGAATGGAATATTGTGTTCGAGTCGATAGGCGTGTGGCAATCTCAAAAGTCCATAATGTAAAGAATATTCCACAACATACTCAAAAGTTGCTTCTGATTCCGCATCTAAACATAAAAATCTTATAACAATTCATATAACGAATGGTCATTCCATATAACAAATGACCATCGAACAACTACACTACAGTAAAATTGCGATAACATGTAAATGAGCACACTTTTACTGGCTCTCTCCTAAATATATGTATGGGATCAACGATCTGAACAAAAGTGCAAATACCCGCATGGGAGATGATCCTATCAATAAAAACATAAATTGCCACTAAGATAAATTTTTTTAATAGAAAAAAGTTCCAACAAGAGAAGAGATGGCAATACAAAAATTTAAAAAATAAAAAATAGAAATCGCGAAAAAAACAGAATAATAAAGAAAAGCAACTTAACTATGCTAAGAAAACATTCGGCGACGGCAACTGCACTAATCATTATAACCGGATTTAAAAAAGAACCAAATTGAGACCTAGGCTATGATAAAATATTCCTAATAACTGATAAATACGAGTTCCGTCGTCTCATAAAATCAAAGCGTTACCATCGAAAAGCGCTTCGTCGTCATAGTCGAAAGTTTCTCCGTCCTCTGCACGATATTCCTCCAAAGAGAGTCGTTTCTTAGCATTCCAATCAGGTTTCAAAAACAGATTGAAAAGCGTCTCATCCGGTGAAAGAAAACTGCTCCAATGATCGGATTTTCGCCTGAAAAACTTTCCCAGTCGAAAAGATTTAATCACAACTTACCCTTTTATTACTTATAACGTCTCACCACCTAACTTCTTTTCCCTCATCTAATTCAACGTTATAAAATTCTGAGGCCGAAATAAGTAGGTGCTAGACACGATCCAGAATCAACTAGAAGGGAGTAACGGTGGCTAATTTGGTGCAACATAATGATATGACACATACAGCAGCACACAGTTATTAGTCTAAAATTTGGCGCATATGGCAGAATTTTCGGGAAGGGGATGAGGATAGGTCATGCTGAAAGGTTCTTGAAAGCGTAATTCAAAGAAAAGCAGGACGCTGTAAATTCAAAGGTACCTAATAAAAAACAGATCAGTGAATATTAGAAACTAAGTGGATGGAGGAGAGTAATGATAAAAAAATTTCACTTCGTACCACATTCCTCGTGAATAGAGAATAACTTGTACTGACTTATTCCAAATGCACTTTTTGGAAGAGGTTTGCAACAAGCGGCAACAACCTACACTTTGCACCACCTGTTATTAATTTGATGGTACCAAAAACTCATTTGCAACCATAATGCACGAAAGAGTGAAAAATTATGGAAGCAATCCCTCTCATGATCCATACTTTCGATCGACTATTCTTCATAGTTGCCCTAAGAGGGGGGGGAGGGGGGGAGGGGATGGAACGGGGGTCCATGAAACAACAAAAAATCACTTCTCTAGAATCCAATGCTGTTATAGGAATTGATAATCTCCTCATTTCTCACGGTGAATGCTTCCTTCTGCAAGTACGGTGGCTGCTTAAGAAACCTTCCCTGAAGTATAAAACTAGCTAGACGAACGGAAATAAACCTCGAAAAATGCTAGATAATGGATCACTGGATATCACGGTACACCACCATTCTCAGAATGCAGGCTGAGTGTGCCATTATCACTTAAACACATTAACTCGCTCCTTTCTGAAACTATTTGATTCGGTTTACTTTATCGGACTTGTTATTGATGAGCGCAATGATAATAAGTTCATCATATATAGTGAAAATCGGCTCAATTAAACTGATAATAAAGACTCTATATGTGCCACGATAGGGTGTTCAAGGCAATTTATATTTTAAAGTCTCAATGAAACTTATTATCGACGTGCGAATATGCATTTTATCACTACTTTTCCCATCCAATTCCATCACCGAAGTGCGAATACAAATAAAAAGATTTAAAATTGTTTGTAATAAGAACAGATGTCATTGATGCAGCGTGTCATTCGCAACCATCGATCATTCAAACATGATGTCGTCTAAAGAAGAGAAATAACAAACCTGCCCGGATGTTTTGGTTTACTCCTAAGTTCTTTAGGTAATGCGAGAGGTCCCTCAATGAGAATGCGCTTCAAGTCGAATGGCGTCGAATTGTTCGATTCCGCGTGTCGATGCTGCCATTCTTCTGTAAATTTATTATTATTACAAAACGAATAAAAAAATGCGCCATCGGCGCCTTCTTCATGTCATCTCATACGCATTTCAAGTTTTTCAAGTTTTCCTACTTCAAGTTCTAGCATAATTGCGCGAAATGTTGATGTAATCAATATCGTACCCGCTCCTCCCGGCAATAAGATAACACTTAATGACTCCGATGATCACATAGAATGCTGGTATGGAATGAAATAGAATTATGGAAAGAAATGAAGAAAAACTTAACAACCGAGGCGAATTAACGCAAATAAATATGACGGCATATCAATTATGCACGTTTTTTATAATGAAAAGATGAAATCTAAAAAAAATTAATAGTTTTACTAAACATTTATATCTGATCGGACAAGAAAGGGAACCGAATTGATGCATCCCCCATTCTTTGAGTATTCGGATAGTAACACTACGAGCTTTCCCCTTATAATACATATCTGCACTTGTTGTATATAGATAAATGTTTAAAAAGAGATAACGTATGTAGATAAATTAAAAATAAAAAAGCAATAACAAAAGAAAAACAAGCCCTCTTTCATGCTATGACACCTCAAACGCTCCTCCCTCCTGATAATTTTCGAGCCTGAGTAGTTTCTGGATCGTTTTTGAGCAGTATCCCAAATTTATAAACGGCCATCTATGAGATTCACAGCTTCACGCCCTCTGACAGACAACAACATGCATAGCCGTCCATGCACCACATACATTTTATACACTAAGGTAATACCTTACCAACAAATTTAACGCAAAAACGTTCATTCGATGTTTATATGCTCAACTCGAACATGCAAAAGATATTGCCAGCTTCTTCTCAACACGGAGAGAAATTCCATGTTTCCTTTCGCTAGAAATACCCATTATACGTCCCCTTTATAACAAACTGATTGACATTTTGCGTAGTCGTCGCAAGGAAACGTCCGCTTTTTTTTTTCATTTCACTGTGCACATTTTCCATTCTTTGTTCCCTCTTTATTTTCGATCCATAAATACCTGTTTTATCAAAATTGCAACCGTCACAACTTGAGACGTGGAATTAAGTAAAAAAATTTTCTAAATGAACAAAAGAATATTAAATAAAAAAATAATTTTGAAAATACTTGCCAGCTAATTTCTCCTGATAGGCGTTAAACTTATCGAGATTGTTGATCACTTCGACCCTGAGAACGCCATCCCTTGGCCATGTGTCCACCAAATGTGTAAGGCATGTACTATCCGCCTTACCGAACATCACATGCACGTACATCATTAATCCTAACAGTGAGATCGCCTGCAACATCAACTATCACCACAACAACTGAACTGAAAGGAGGGAAGAAGCAGGCTGACTCGTTTGACCGCTTGACCCATCTGCCTTGACCGTTCCTGCCCGCACCGGCATTCCACGCCCCAGGCACGATACCAACAAAGGCTTATATGTTTCAATCAAGAGAATCGATTTCAGCTATCATAACAGTGATGATCTACAATTTGTTTCTTGCAGTAACCTATTTCGAGGGACTACCGCACACGACAAGTAATACCCTCAGATTCGGATGTGCAAGTTAAATCACCCGAGGCAGTAGAGGGCTGCTGCCCACCTGTCCAATTCTGCCAACCCTAGATTGTAATCATCAGAAAGCTGTAAACATGCGTTATACAGACACGTGTTTTTATGACCGATGGAAACGTTTCCTGCAGACCCGGACGAACCCTTAGCCTCTCGTTTGCCGGGCTAGCGCTCCACCACGGAGCTACCGCGGATGGACCTACCCCCCCCTCCCCTTATTAATGTTGGTGGAGGTGCCGTCAGTCCACATTTGCACCCGATTCGACACTTCTGACGATCGCATTACGCCAACAACCACTCACCCAGTTAGTGAGAGGTCGCGGGTTCATCCCAATCTGCGGACATTTCACTAGTGATTAAAAATATATATCATTACTTCAATCTCGCTAGACTATGACTGATTCCAACATGAATACATTACCTACACGCAAACAGAGACAGTAAATACGATCCCTTCTAGCACAGTTCGCCGATGGCACTTTCACGTTCTTTTCGAAAGCGGGACCTCCACTAATACAAAGAACAAACACTCTGCTCAATGTGACGCAAAATGACATCCCTCCCATTAAAGCTTCAGTGACCTGAAATTAATTTTTTAAAAGTGGTACTCAAATATCCATTCTAACAGATGAGGGCTTAACTTGGATGATGTAGAATCACATAGAATATAAAAATAAGCATAAAGATACATCAACACAACAAAAAACAAATTTTCTTCCGCTCTATGAAAGGCATCGATAGAGATTATCAACAAATAACTGCAACGATGTTCTTCCGCACATACATCAAGCACACTCCTCCCGTCTGTATTATGCTCCGAAGAATATAACTAAAAATAAGGGTCCCAGAATGAAGCACCCATTCTTTGCAATACTTGCAAAGAGGGGGAGGATTAAAATATGAAAATAAAATGAGCATCACCTACAGTGAGTAACGTCGAGAACTCAACGAATCGTCTCGCAGTCCTTGGCACATGTCGGGTATAGCTTAATGCAACACGCACCAACATCGCATGGAATAATCGATCCCTCACCGCACCTTGAGATTCAACGATTAACATGGCAATAAATATGTGTTAGCTAATTATTATATACAGAAATGCTTCGAATCATCAAAATCAGTCAACAACACTTCCGCCATGAAGATAAACTGTGTTGCCATTTTACTCTATTCGATAGTATTTCAATTTCCCTCATTACATAATAAAGACATAATCTAAAAAGATGAAATCACAGGAAATTCTGCACTCTTTCTGGAAATTGTAGTTTATTTACTGCAACTATCTCACTGGAAAAAACCTCCCTCGCAGAATTCAAATGAAATGAGGGGTGCAAACATCTCAGAGTATGCTTCCTTCATCCCCCCTCTCCCCCGTCCCTCAGCTCTCCCTTCCTCTTTGCTAACTTGAACTGGATTCCAGTATCCTCGAATTAAAAAAACTGGCAGCAAGACTCAGGATATGAGGTGTTTTACTCATGACCACTTTTAGTTAGAAGTACTTCAAGAAAGAAAGAAAGAAACGAAAAAAATAAATCGTGATAAGCTAAAATACTACGAGAGTTCTGCAATATTCTCACCAATCGGTTGCATAAATAATTCGAAAACTTAGTGCATCACAACAATTCTTCCCTTAAAAACCGACTGTTTATGTGCGAATAAAGAAATCTGACTTTTGTCGGCACGTAATCGATTCAAAAATTCAACTATACAAGCTGGCTAGTACTTTTAAGCTGCCGCAATTCGTAATGCAGAGATTCAAACGGAACGAAACAAAGATTCGACGTTTATCATACACTTACCAAATTCCCCGCTACACGTTTTTGGTTCAAAGATTGAAATAAATGAGCAGGCAGATGCGTGCATATATTTACGAGTAGGCAAAACGTTAGACAGTTATGCCGAAGCGCATAAAAACTAATATCAAACAATGAAAAATTGCTGGAAGAAAAAAAAATGCACCGACGAACCAACAAAGATGACCGATAATAAGTTTCGTTCTCACAATTATTCTATCGATATCTCTTTCATGGAATGAGCGAATTGAGAACAGAAAAATTTAGAGAAATTTCAAAGAGCACCACGCTCCAATCGGAGTGAATGCGGAATCGAATCAAACGCGACTGAGAAAAAAATGTTAGTTGCGAACATAGCAGATGGTCGGGCAAAGAAAAGGGAACGGAAAAGAGTATTGGGTAAAGATCCAATCTCGGGAAATTTTTGTCGATGACTGAATACGAAATGCCGGAAGCACATCATGCAATGCTTAAGTTAATGATTCGTTTGAGACAACACAATTGTAGACATTACCCGAATCTGTGCGGATAGCTATTAAAACAGCATGTACATCATCAGATTTAGAATAAACCTACGGAGAAGATCACGCTTAGATATGGTTGACAGACGTTATACTATTATATTTATGGCCTGAGATCTCTCTCCTCACCTCGCAAGACTATCAGTGCTAAGTTATATTTTACATTATTTCATGTTGGTGGTAAAGGCAAAACATAGATGGTTGAGCAGAACGTTGACGCGGCGAACATATCAAACAAAATAAATCAATAAGTCTTAGTAAAGTGAGTGCCTATTATGTGAAAGTTAATTGATTTGGCATTATAATACAAAAAACAGGCTGCTTCTATCTGTACCGTTTGAGTGGCCACATTCCAATACATGCGTACAGTAGATATTCCCCGGAAAGTGTCACTATTTCATATAACCACATTTCAAAGAGTTCGTTTATTCGCCTCACTCGAAATGAGACCAACAAACTGCTGTGTGGCAATGCGACAACACAACCCCCATTACTATAGATGTTTTGCTAATTCATCACAACGATGGCAACTTTAATCGAAACAAATGAGAACCTCTCAAAATTGAACAACGAATGTGCACATTCTTAAGTGAAGTAAAACAAAGACGACGAAATATTTGTTTGCAGCACTCTTGTTCGATTCCAATATGCAAACAAAGATTCTATTTTTTTGCATTTCGTTCCTCAAATGACTCGAATAAGTCACATTGCATGCCAAGGCTCTCACCGGAAACAATGCAAGAAATAATAATAAATAACAACAATATTTAAAAAAATATTCAAAAATGCTTACCGAATTGATTGTTGGGTTGTTGCTGTTGTTGTTGAACAGGTTGTGGTGTATCAACGGCAACCACTTGCGGTACGACGTCGTTTGGAGTGGCGCGCTGATCATTGCCGCCACGTTGTTGTGTTCCGTTTGCGGTTACGTCAGCAACGCGATTCATCGTTTTCGAATTTATACGTACGCTAATTTAAATAATAGCAATCGAAATTAGCATAATTATATCCGTTATGCAAATGCGTTTCACGTCACTCCGCAAACACAAGTCGTACCTTAATTTGCATTCATATAATACGACTTCATAGAAAATAATCACAACGTAAACGAGTGATTTTATCGAAGATACTCTTATAAAACCTTATTTGTTCTTTAAATAAACTCTCTTCTAGCAATATAGGACTATTTTCTAGTATGGTGATTTCATTTCAGTATCGACTCATCTGCACTTCCAACAAATGTATTCACCCAATTCAGCGATCCTTTCCAACATAAATAAGAGATAGAAATACATTAACACTTCTCTATAAATGGTTTCTTTACGGATATATGAATAACTAGTATCATATCTCCGCAGAATGGAAGCATCTTACCTGTAATCATTCACCCTATTTAAATGATGAGAAAAGCATCTAGAAGTAAGCAATTCGCAATTCATATTACAATCTTGGCTAGCTGAAATGAGGCAACATAAACTCTTTTTCATAAAATAAGCATGAATTTCTAATTTATTTGAACGATTTTTGGGTGAGAAATTTACAAATAGAATGACAATTACTGCCCCTTTAGAATGATTTAATGAAAAGGATATCACGCTTGGAATTTCCGTACCTTTTCTCGAGAAGAAACCTTCGACAGGTACTGCCATCGACTAAATATGTGGTGCCAACTTTTGATAGGTGTTACTCCGAGATTATATTATCCTCTTTCAGTTAGACCCCACTTTGTGCAGCATCCACCATCCCTTTCTGCATGCAATTTTCGCCTCCACTACCCCCAGAGACAACCCACCTCAGGCAGAATAATTCGGGCAGCAAAACCACGCTCCAGTTATGAACAGCTTTGTAAGCCCAATTACTTCGACCTCAATGCACATGAACCTATAATCAAGAACTATTTGTTGCTATTCTGTACAGGTGCACGGGTAAATTTTCGTTGCAAGCGAATTTCTTATAGGTATGCTTTCAAAGTTGTTGACTTCAAGACTGTTTTTGAAAATAAAAGCATTTCGGTTAGAAACATCTACAGAGGTAAAGCAAAGCAGCTGACGAATGGTTGAGACTCATAACACTTTGAAGAGGGTTCCCTAATCAAAAAGCATGCTTCGGAGGTGTTTGCCACAGTTAACATTTTTTTCAAACAGCCCCACCTCCCCCTCCCCATTTATACAAGAACTAAAACACTCAGGAAAGAAGTGTAATAAAGATAACCTAGCTTGCCTCAGGTATCAACTGATAAGTATGTGTTCGGGAAAGGAAGCACTTTGGCTGCATGGTGGAAGAGAATATGCACGATTCAAACCCACCATGTTCATTCGCGGGCATATATCCTTTGGGAAAATTGTCGGAGATTCAAGTATCATGAACGAAGAAAACTTCCTATTGCTAAGTTGTATGGTACCCTATTCGAATCAGCAATCTCATAAATTTAGCAATCAATCAACAACTTTAACGAAAGGATATTCTGCACTGGCAATGAGCCAGCCATTCGAATGAAGAACACAGAAGAAATTCTGGATTTTGTGTTCAGTATGTTCGATAACTCCTCTCAATAATTTTTGGCGAAAACCTCAAATCCAACGTTGCATGAACATATGCATAATGCTTAGGAGTTTAGGGGATTTAGGAGAGCGGCCGAGATTTAAAAAAAGCATTGACTGGATATAAGGATAAAAAGCTGCATCCGGAGACGTGTACAGGCACTCCGAAATACTGCTTTGAAGATAAGCGATAGTAGCGAAGAATGACAAAAAATGCCAATAAAATCAAGAACACAGAGAAGAAGGATTCGGTTTCTGTTCCTTTCTAGTTTGAGGAAGTAGTAGTCCTCCGACCGGGATTAAGTTTAATCCATATCCATACAATCAAAGCTTAGATCTAGCTCCGGAGTCGGAACAGAGAGGGAGACTCGATTTGCCTAACAACCCAAAAAGTTGTTGTATGGAAATAGAATCATAAATATGATCGTGAGTTCGTTAGTTCTCAAGAGTCAAGAAAGGATTTTATAATCATAAGAGATACAAACATTTAAAGCTTAGACACGAATAAAATATCAACAATAAGGATTAAAGTTGCATTAACTCCAAACTCCACACCAGACTACACCTAACCTCTAGTTTTGCCCGGATATAAAAAAAAACAGGTCCCAACCCTACCGTCGCCTCTGATCTGAGTTCGACTCAGAATGAGACTGTGACCCGATCTGACCCGCACCTCAAACAAACGACCCATCCAAAGAAAATTTTGAAGGAACTACAGTGGCAGGAAATCACCATTCGGCAATTTTAAAGTATGAGTCTTGAAACGAAAGAGGTGGGAAGTGGGAAATTTGAAACGGCGACGGATATAAGCTACTGTTCATGTGGGTATGGAGGTGATTAGCAATGGTACTATACTACTTAAATGCACCAATATTTTAGCAATAGGGCTATTATGCATTCAAACCGAAATGGGAGGACAACAAGGGGAGGGAGGGGGTATTAGATATCGCAACCTGTGGATATAATCGATGCGACACAACGATAGGAAGCGTCCGCGCGGGTATGTGTGCACAGACCCAATCTCTTTCTAATGTACATATATCAAGAATTTCAAAAGCATTTAAAAGTGAGGCAAGAATCACAATTTTGCAACCACTTTAGGATATGAGTTGTAATTATTAAGTTGTATTCCTTTCAAGTGCACCGCAAAGCAATAGGATGACATCCCCTAAAGACCCGAATTTCCGATAGTACGGCTTCCACTCGAAACCGTAAAATATGTTGTTAGCCGTCTTGTGGATGCGTCCTTATCCAGAACATTTATCGCTTTGGGCTTGTATAATTGTGTCTTGTACTATGAAGATCCTGTGTTTTGATTTGAAGAAACAACTCTAGCGTTACTACTAAACGACAAGCAAGTGTAGCCTCAGGTGTGGGCTCAGGTGCAGCTTCAGGTGTAGCCATCATCTCACCTGGACCTCAGTGAAATCAATTGAATAACACTGAGATGGACGGTTGTTTTCGCACACGCGCTTCTACCCATACGCTCCAGCGGTCGCAACATGCAACCGCATCCTGCACTTGAGGTACTACCTCAAAGCGACGCCTATGCTGAGCGTTGTGTAAGTTCATGCGCCAGTGAGGAGTCGCCGTGAGGTCGTTCGTTCACGGCTGTCAATAAAGGCTGTAAAGCGGGTGGACGACGTAGAACGTTTCGCAATCACTGCTCTGTTGTGCTGTTGCGCCGATGAAGTCGGTTGCCTTGCAGCTGCAATTAACCTTTATTTCAACTTTCTTTGCACAAATTAGTAATGCTTCTTATGGTCGTTAGTGGTTATTAATGAAGACCCTTCTCCTCCATTTGTTTGCTTTTCGACATATCTGCACAATATTCCAAAACCGTGTCCCACAGAAGCCTCTAAAAAACAGAGGATTTACGTATATTCACTTTGACTCTCCGATTAATAGGTTACCAAGTTAGTCCTCATCCCCAGATCCTCAAAAAACAGCAAATGAAAACAGACAGCTGGGTCCTTAAAGAATCTCCTTTCTGCACAAATTGTGATACTTATTTGGTTCAAGAAATTCGCTGATGAAAAATTAAAAATTCATTTCCTTTCCTAGGCGAGAGGGCAGAGTTCCGGGTACTTTTTACCCGTAAAGTTGTTTGTTGTGATTGCCCACATAATAAAGCGTATTCCAATGCAAATACTGCACTTTTTTTTAGTTTCTCTTGATTTTAGTGGCCGGTAAAAATTCCCGATATTAAATAGTTGTCGGTGACTTGACGTTTTGAAAGGTAAGCACTCAATCATTTAGAAAGAAGTGTTCAGAATCGTGGAAAAAGAGTGCACCAACATACGTTTTTCTTGAACTTGGTTCCCTGTACAACTAGCAAACGGTTCTCTTAACTTGACAAAAGAACCACGTAACTCATCTGCCAAGTGGTAAAATTACTGAACGGGTTTATTCGGGGGGGGAGGATTGCTCCTTTCTGGAGCCTTCACCATCTCTCCACCAGGACATGACGTCATCAAAAGTTTTCTTAGCTGTTGTTGTTGATATGTGTTTATATGTCAACATTTGAAATGGTTTAGATATTTATCGTGCATAATGCCTAAATACTCTATACAACCATTATAATATAAATGTGCGCATAATCATCCTTTTCAATGAAAACAAATAAACTTTTATTCATAGGAAATCGTATCTGATGTCAGGACGTGGTAAAGGCGGTAAAGGTCTTGGTAAAGGAGGTGCAAAACGTCATCGCAAAGTACTTCGTGACAACATTCAAGGAATCACTAAACCAGCTATACGTCGTTTAGCTCGTCGGGGTGGTGTCAAACGTATTTCCGGTCTTATCTATGAGGAAACTCGTGGCGTGCTAAAAGTTTTCCTCGAGAACGTGATTCGTGATGCGGTCACATACTGTGAACATGCTAAACGCAAGACGGTTACTGCTATGGATGTCGTTTATGCACTTAAACGTCAGGGCCGAACGTTGTATGGATTCGGTGGATAAGGTAATCCCGGATTACCTGTCGATCCATCATTACCGGTTCGGTGGAGGACTCCACGAATTTTGTGTTACAAGTGATGTTCCAATGCTATAAATAATGGAGTAAGCATTTCTAGGGGTACCCTTCAGAAGGAACTCTGCCGATTGTTGTAACGGTCAATGGGTCACCTTTGAGCATTGTTCAAGGATGTAATATAGCTATGTGAGTGATTCGGTACGTCTCAGAAGGTGCGATCCTTACGGGCATTCAGAATCAACTTCTGTACTTAAGTGAGCTCTCAGTGACAGCGTGAAGAGATAGATCAGTGTGAAGGTACATCACTATTAAGCATAACACAGCCGCTTTTCTGAAATATGGGTGGACGATTAATGGCCAGGATTAAATCCATTCCGGATGGCAACCAGGATCATACTTAACTCGGACCCGACTGTTAGTGGGCTTTCCATCACAAATGGAGAATTGCTGATTTAATTGCCAAGAAAATACCTAGTCGTGGTATGCCAGTGGTATTGGTCTATCAATGCATCGTAGGTAGTGATTGAAGCAGTGCAGTAATTACGACCCACTGATTGATGCTTGAATATAGTTTTTCCTCTGGCATATGTGTACCTCATGACATATTACTACCTTATGTGTTCCATTTTTATAAACCACAAAAAATTCATTTTCTTTATCGCTTTGCAGTAATATTTCTGTTCGAATATTCCCGTCGTGTTTATGTGTTCCACCATTCTGCTTATACTTTGTCAATTCCAAATTTTATAGTAATGTGTTGTATTCGAGTTGTACTCTCTAATAGATGTAACACTTCATATATTTCATCACCACATGACGTTCTATTCCCAATAAAACTCTTAATTTGAAACCTCAGGTTTACTTATCGTTTTTGGGTATAATTCTGTGGCATCAACAACATCGGTTGCATAACTATGTGACCGTTTTTAGTGACACATTATGTGAGTTGTCTCAGCTACGCTATCGTCTATGACACATCAACAAAGATAAAACTTGGTGCAGCATTTTGAACCTTGTGAAATACTATCACTCCCCCCCCCCCCTCTCCCCATCCCTTTAGGCGGGGGTAAAAAGAAAAAAATTCGGGTCGTTAGTGCGCTTGCCGATCGATGCGTTTCGGTTCCATCTTTCCGCTGATCCTCAATAATGATGTCACTTCCGTTCATTCGATTTCACTTGAACACTTTGTGAAACGCTTGGTGTATATGCATTTGTGGCACACCTATTTTTGGTGTGGACAAAGTGAGTGACATCACATCGAGTACGAGGGGATCGAAACCGAAACCATACCCTAATGGTGTTTCTCACCAAAGCAAACCAGATTTGGGCAGTGCAAGTTTGCATATTGAGTGCAAAGTAATACATACTAAATTCTGGATCAAATGTTGATTATGGCATTTGATACGACAACAACTGCTAAAAATATTGGCATTCGGGATCCTGAACAAGATCCGGAGGTCTTGAACTTGAACTTGAAGGTATTCGACCGGAATACGGCTGCTTAAATGATTTTTTCTATACATCAACATTACATTCAATCAAAAGAATATTTACTTGCACTATACATGAATACTTCTATTGCAGCTATGAGCTCCACCCCGGAGCTTGTACGACGGTTGACGCCACTCTGTTACGTGATGCCGATGAAAATAAAACAATATCCTGCAGTTTGACATAGGAAGATCGATCACCGTCACAGCTCATTCACATTTGCGGCACATTTTCTAGTATTCTATTACGTGTCGAAACGGAAGCCTTATACTGATCACTTTTGCCCTTCTTATTAAATGACATTCGTTTGTGCGTACTGCGCAGGTGGCATTATACACACATGAGGGGGAGGGGGGGAATGAAAAACAGAACAGCAGAGGTCATCGATCCAGTTCTAATCCAATCAACCCTACCTTCTCCTGTCCCCATCCGAAAATACGGCCCTCTCCAACTCATCCTAAAAATAAATGCATTTACCTTTATACCTGAAATGAGCTTCTAGTGTTTAAAGAATGGATTCAATGGCACTTCAATAAAGCGCGCTTTGTGCTTTTTAAATCTATAAAATATTTATGGCGGGGAGTACTGTCATAATGCCTTCAATTACAGTATCATCACTTTTATGCGACGTATCTACAATGCTGATAAATCATTTATTCATGCAATTATTTCGATTATTCGGTTATTCAATTATTCAAATTTTCAATCTAAACTTCATTGATTTCTATCGCTGTATTTGTTATATCTTATATGAGCCGATCCAATAAAATAGCTCTCTCGATTAGTCAATCATTAAAAGGGTACAATTTTCGCGCTGTAGTTTCTCGGAATTGAGAGTGCAGCAGAAAGTGGATCCAAATCAGGCAAATGACCATCAGGTGGCACCTCAAGTCGATATTTACGTAGCAGATTAATGAATATAAGGAATAGCTCGACACGTGCAAGTGGCTCACCAGCACATTGACGTTTCCCCATGCCAAATGGAATAAGTTGTTCCACTCTCTCCTGAATTAATTAACGCTTACTGATATTTGATTCTGTTATTGAAAGTTTCTTGAAAAACAATAAACGCATCTTACCTATAGAGAGGGGAGTTGTTCGTATCCATCCCATTTGTTCAGGTAGCATAATGCACCTGCGTGTCCAATAATCCTTATTCAATTCAGTTATATTATTTCATTCCTTTAACCCACCTATATATCCTCTCCAAGGTATTTCATTCTATTTGGATAATCTTTAACGTTAACTCTACGATGCCACGTCTTTATTGTCGCATTTTCCCTCGCCCGCGTCCCAGCCTTCGCCCGCGCCCCGGTCCCTCGCCCTTAAAAAGGGATAGCAAATGCACGGATTCCATATCAAGACGACAAATAGCACTTACTTTACGAAACGTTTTCCCATCCTCATGAAGAAAACGCATCGGTTGGAAGATATGTGGATCTTCGAATACAGGTGAACTCGAAAGGATTGTAGAGATCTGTGCAAGCACGAGTGTATCGCTTGGAATTTTTTTATGAGCGATTGTCGTCTCACAGAGTGTTCTATGAAGTACATTAAAAGGCAAAATATTTGCGATACGTTGTACCTCCATAATTACTGCACTACAATAAGGCATATTCGTTTTATCTGCCATTCGAATCTCTCGTTCTCGACCAACAACAGAGAAAATTTCTTTACGCATTTTCTCCTGAAAAGCAGAGGCAACAATGTTTTCATTAATAAATATTAACACTAGTGGAAGAAAACATGAAATTAAAGAAATATTATTTAGTGATATCTCTGAAATTTCTCAGAATTTACTTTTGCTTTTATTACGTTCAGCAATAACGGCTTCACGATTACAAAACATCGATCGCCAAACGCTTTTACTATGCAACATAATTGAATAAGAGGATGGTGGGTTTCCTTTGAGAGAAACCAAAGGAACTTAAAAAGATCAATAAGAGTACAGAATCACAATATCTCTAAGATCTCTATGAAGTATGCAATCTGAGGATATAAAAGTACTGTTTCTAAGGAACACTACAATGCTCTTAAAAGAGAACTAAGCAAAGACCATATCACTTATACGATCGTCTGTCGGATTACACTTCAACAGGTGCTGTCAATAACGCGGCTTACTGACAGCTGACTGACTTGTGATAACTAAGACTTCAAAAACTATCAACAAACAGTAAGTCTCGATCATGCTCAAGAAAAGTGTTTAATCGATTCATCGATGCAAATATATCAAATAAAAATGCTGTAATGGAATTACAAACCTGAACATCATCATGCCCTACCATTAAGAGGACACCCCATCGAAGCGTAGTAGTTGTCGTTTCCATTCCCGCCAAAAAGAAATCTGTTGCGATGTCTACAAGTTGTTCATAACTGAAAAAAACAACCTATCAATGCTCTAACTGAAAACCTCTTTTACAGTAATATTAACAACAGTATACCCATTAAGTAATTACAATTATATTACATATTACTAATTATATTAAATAAATTAGTGATAATTATAATAAATCATAGTTACAAGTATATTACAGATTTATAATCGATATTCCCATAATCTGACTGAAGGACTGGTGATTTCTGTGTCCAATTTTTGGCATTACAGCAATCAACGTGCTAGATTAATAGCACTTCGAGTACTGTAGATTTGTAATCAACACAACGCATTCGATGTTGCTCTCAAACTCGAGAGATACGTGTTTACAAATATGATAATAAAATCGTTTCCAAGATTATCAACTGATAATAACCCATAGGTTTATATATTTTGCGTCTTCTTGTGTTACGTAGACGGAGAACACTGTCGCATTCATATGTGTAAATATTGTTGCACATTTTGCAAGGTTATTTCTCGTTGATTTTAGTCTTTGATAGGGCTCATCTCTCAATACCTTTAATGAACATCATACCATAAACGCTTACACATTTTAATTTACTTGAAAGTTACCTATTCGTTAGTTTATTACCCATAAGTTACCCATAAATTTCACCCATAAATTGTCGAGGAAATCAGAAAAAACAGACGATCGAGTCAGTCAAAGAAATTATTAGAGGAAACGACTGCACGAATTGAATGTTCAATAATCGTTTTTAGATAGCCAAAAATAAATAAATAAATAAAAACTACCGCCATAGATTTATCGCATAAAAAGTGAATTATTTAAAAAAAAACTTCTTAAAATGATTAACAACTAAATAATAATAAATAATAAATCATACTAATAAAAAATACTCAACATATTTGAATATGAATATTCTATATCGTCAATAAAGGCTCAAACAATTCATAGTGAAAGCAATGACTTCACCTAATATAGTAAATCCCGAGAAATGTTAAGAATTCATTTAGTAGTGGAAATAAACTTTCAAAAAATATTTTATCAGAAAATAAATATTTTTATCGAATCTCATAAAAACATAACACAATTCATAGAATCTCACAAGAGGCGGCTAGTTTTATTCGATTACGTTGTTGCGAACAAAAGGAACATACCTCAGACGTTTGCCAACCTTAACCATCTCATTGAGGTAAGCATGAACGAAGGTTTCTGCTCGATTGTTTGAGTCGAATTCACGAATATGTTTATCAACCTCTGATCGCACATATTCTTTCACCTAAACAACAATTGAACCAATCAATTAACAGCATTCACCTATAGAGAATGAGTGAACGGTCAGTAAGAAAATCGAAAGCCACAATATTGCCACAGATGAATAACTAGAAGAATACGATCACGTAAAGGTTGTCCTTTTTCTACGAAAAATTCCTATTTGCAATATAATTTCACTATGGAATGTGGAAAATGGAGGTGAAAAAAATTACTATAAACATTTATTAATCGTATATGAAGCATCAAATCGACATATCTACTCATCTCAAATTAAATGAAGCTGTTCCTCGATAGAAAAATGCTAAACAGAATCCCTGTAAAGGAGAAAACCAACGCCATATGATCGCTTTTATTTCCAAGAATCATCGGAATGACATTTTTCTTCATTGGGGGGGGGGGGGNGGGAGGGGGAAGGAAGGGAGGGAAGGAGAGGGGCCTCACAGCTGATGAGAATAACACGTCGAACGAAAACTCTGAAAGTTGAAACATTTTGATTTGCAACTTAACATTCATCAAAAACTTGAGCCTTGGATCATTTCATTTTTTATCTATAGTTTAGATAAGAGATAACCTTAAATATGTTTCCTGTTATGAAGTGAACTTCAATGAAGTTTTCTCAATAGAAAATAAAACTTTGCAGAGGCTTAAAAAATATTCCACTCACCTTTTCAGCTTCATTGGTTACTCCACGAACACCGAATCGATTAACGATCGGAATCTTCATAATAATAGGAAACTGTTGTGCAAGATAGATCATTTTATGCGATCTCATACCACCCACTACGCTTCGTACGATATCTGCGATACGTTTGAATTCTGCACAATCGTTGTGATCGTGGTGATAGCCAAATAGTATTTCAACAATAACATTCGCAACACACAACTGCAATTAAAAATTTTTTCTCATTCAATTTGATTTATGTATTCGGTTTCAGGAAAAATTCGGATGAAGTATAGATTCTATAGACAACGTGGAACAAGTCGTGATTTCTATCAACCACTCCTCGGAGCGATATGCAATAGTGGATCAGCTTATAATATAATCCTGAATAATGTCTGGAATTTGGCTCAATCTACTTTCATCTCTCCAATTATATAATAATTACTATAGCCATAAACAGCCATTCAGCCGAATCGTCTATAAGACGCGTCGCCCTTCATCAGTATCATCTATATAGGGTGCAGCATCCCTATAAAAAAGAGTATTCTATGGCAGATTTTTATATAAAAAACGGGAAAATAGAAAGAAAAAAGTTTGCTATTTCAAGTGGTCAGCCCCTAAAACAATGGCCATTCACATGTTTTTTCGTGGTAAATTTAAGAAAATAAGCTTGAGAAAAATGACTTTTAGATATGTTTTAATCGAAATAGAGGTGTATCTCACTAGAAGAGGCCCTACTCTGTTACAATTCTGCAACCAAGCATAGAAATGTCACTGCTGCTTGCAGTATCACATTACTACTCTATGCGAGTTGTCACACTTTATCATCCAAAAAGTGAAAATATCCTTCTTAAATATATCTAAAAACTTCTCAAAATATGAAACTCTCGCGCGTTTTTTGTATACCACAGCAATAACCCTATTTTCCACTATCTTCAACAACAACACTATTTTGCCGATGCCACAGCTTAATTCCCCGCTGACTATAATGAAATCTTACTGCTTCTCTAAACTCTCCAGTTTTCGAATTTCGGGATAGATTCTTCGAACAAACCAATAATGCACTGACCATGTGGGACAAAGAACGAATTCAGTCGCATTCCATAGAAGACAATTCGGAAAGGCGATCTGAAATTCCTATGAGAATAAATGAGTTACTTGAATAGGCCAACGGAAATCGACATGATCCTTGTCGGGTTCAGCTTCTAATTGATGAAGGAACCCATCCACCGATCTTAACACCTGCAAATATTCAAACACTGAATGATTAAAGAGTACAATTGAAACAAATCTAGTGGGAAAAGCCCTTCTTATTCATTGACGATTTTTCAATTTTTCATTTCCTCCCTACTATCGTATCCTTCAGTTATTCCAGTTTTTGTCGGTGAGGCATACCGTTATGAGATAGGCAATCGCTAGATTACTGTAAGAAAACCTGCTTACATCATTCTGTTCTGAATCGCTAAAAAACTACAATAAACAAAGAAAAACTATATTAAACTAGTAAAAAACATGAAAATCATCTTGACTTTTTTTTCATTCAATTGTTCCATTGGAAAATGCATTCTAGAAACAGCAAATAAATCTGACTCTGCTATTAAAAATTGCCCACCTGTTGTTCCACAACGCTCTTTCCCAAGCCCAAATCTCTAAGGATATGAAGTGAGGTCCTTCTTTGCTCCGTCCAATTCTCACCTTGTGAAAAGATTATACCTCCGTTTTCGGTATACTGAAATACAACATCTGGATATCCATTAGGTCGACCAGCAAAATCACTACCTAAATATTCAATTATATATTAAAACCGATTATACATTAGAATATTCACGAAAAAAAAAGATGAGACAATGTAAAAGAAATATCCCTAACATAACAAAAGTTTGTCACAGCTAAGCATCATACCGCTGTTAACTATGGCAATATGACTTTAATTTTCTATCTAGCCTTAGATTAGAATAGTAGTCATAGATATTGAGAAAAAATTTGTTATTGTTTACAAAATCGATTTATTAGCATCAGAAAAAAATTAAATAGTATATACTTTATGGAATACTAAATAAACTGGGTGACTAAAACGTTTATATCCATAATTCGCTGCTTAATTTTCTTATCACTAATCACCGTTTAATTAAATGATTCAATTAACTATAGTATTGAGAAAATGTTTTACCTAATAGATTAAGATTGTTTCCTAGAAGTGAATAAACAGTAAATAATTTAACAAAAAACGAGAGTGGAACACATAGGCAAAATATGGTAATATAAATATGGTAATAAAATATAGATAGAATATGGTGATATGAAAACAATGAATTCTTTAATAAGGAGGTCATAAGTTTATTCAATGAAAAATAATAAAAACTTCCTAATAAGAAGAGAGATAGTTAGTTATATCTACAATACAATATAAATAGAATCGGTTTTTTGTACGGTACCTTTCTTGAGGAGAGCCTCCTTAATTGCGTCGAAATGTGTTATAACGACCGTTGGCTTCGGCAGAAAGATCGTAAAAACAGGTCCATAAACCTTGGAGAGTTTTTCGAGATATAAGTGGGTTTTATAGGTTTCTATCTGCAAAAAGATGTCATGTAGCAATGATAAACGAGACAGTATTGCAAATGGGCAATTACAGTAGTCTAAACATTGCTCATTACTCACCTTATATACCTGTAACGCCTGATGGATATGCTTATAAGACCCTTAAAAGATTGCCTGGGAAGAAATCGGGATGAGGGGCCATGGGTAGGGTAATTCAATAAATGATGAAGGATGGGCAAGTATTTCTCGAAGGAAGGTGGAGGGGGACAGAATGGGAGTATTTTTAACGCATTGGTGAGATCATCGGTAATATGGATTGAGCAGTTCTAGATTTTAAAAGGAAATCTTTCACTATGGTCAATGAGTTCGTAATGCAATCGACACACCAAATTATATCGAAACAAACAAATTGGCATCATTCATCAGTCCTGATGATCTGGCTGGTCATGTGCTCCAAATGTGGAGTTTTTTCCATTGGAATACCTTTCATAAAAATATCCAGTTTTCTATTAAAAGCTCTATTCGAATAGATCTTGTACATCATTACCGTAGTACATCACTACCGTATCAACGACTACAACGTTTGTCGAGATACTGCATCTGATTCGAACCTGACTGTGATCGACAGACATGTTTACCGTATTATCATCGATTCTCTCATGTACCTGTCAGATCAGGCGAACATCGCTATAAGCATTCTCTACTCAAATGAAATATCCTATGGGAATAATGGATGAGGTGCATCTGTACGCTCACGAATGAAGTCCCCCAGTTTTCGAGAGGAAGAATATTCTACTTTTAGACAGATTTCTCTCATTTTCGAAACAGATCTTCAATCCAAATATAGGAAGAAGCAATTTGCTTCCAAAAATTAGGAAGCTATATATTCTTGAGTAAATGTTGCGATATTTACATCGATAGTTACATAGGCCCCAATTGCAAAAACATACCTGATGAAGGTTTCCAATCAACGGTAACGGTAGAGGTCCTTTCGGATATCTGCTCACATTCTTATAATAACTGAGAACATAAAGAATTAGCAACGAAAGAATTGCAACAGCCAGCAAGATCATACTGACGTAAAGGTGCTACAACAGAAGGCACTTGACTCTGAAGGGAATTTATATCTTATCTTATCACACTCTTATCACTCCGTCGGATCGTATCAACTATGGTGATACTTATATTCACGAGACTTTGCAATTAGCGAAGAGACGTTTTATCAGCAGACAGTTGCGCCTCGGCTGCATTACACTACAAATACTACAGTACATAAAGAGAGGATGACTTAATCATAATTTGTCTATATCAGTCTTCCCACAAATCCCATAGAGATGAGCCACGAAAATATCGAAGAATGTATCGTCGATGCGACTGGCAAAGACTCATGACTTGTGGGCACAGACATATTATAAAATGATATCAGATGGGATCATCTGCTTCCGAACATTCATAGACAATCGAAAATAAATAAAAACTCGCAAAGCAAATTCCGACGTTCCTTTCAGATGCATCCTAGGTGAGGAATTCTTTAGAGCATGGCCCTTCTATGACCTATCAAGGGCAGAGAACTTGTATTACCGATATTTTGCCTCTTGATCTACATTACCTTAGAGATCGCATTCCAAAATGCATTAGTATGCAGTTTGTTCACTTTAGGAATCTATACCCGTATCAAGCTCACCGCTGACGCGTTTTCCCGCTTTTTATAGATAATAGATTGAAAATCTGAGCACTCTTAAAAGTAGCAAGAAGAGCGCTTTTTAAGGAATATTTCTCGATTGTGAAGCTGCATACATTTCAGTAGATCAGAATGCAATTTATAAAAGTGAACTCAACAAAAATAGATCTTCAATCAAACATAACATCTCACGAATCGTTGCCATTTTCGATTCAAAAATAAGATTTTATACCTACTAATTTAAACAACATCAATTGCATGTATTCAATATATAAATAATCATATAAGAGAATAGCAAATATTATCCACAACAATTAGTTCTACAAGCAACTCACACCTATACTCAAATGAAAACTGTTGCTTTCCTTTCCTTTGATTCTTTTCAAGTTTCATAAACGAATTGCTGATTAGTTGAATATCGTTGTTTTTGAGTATGTTCCTTATCAATGGGTTATGTTTATGGTACCGCTACAATTGCCTCTCAACTAGGATCAACAATAAACTCAAATATGCGCAATATACAAATAATAGCCCGACGAAACATTTAGTATACCGACCTGTTCAGATACCCCTACCTGCACTATCAATGGTACCAATTTTTCTTTCACAAATCGCTAACGAAAGTTGCAAAAATTAAGCAAAAACCATAAATAGGTAATTTCGAATGACTACAACACACTACAATTAGAATAAATTTCAAACACTATGTCTGCTCAGTGGCGTTCTCTCAAAAATACTCGACAATGAGTTAGAGATTTTCAAAAGGAAACAAAACTTTTTGTTTTGGTAACATCATAATCGAAGTCGATAACAAAAAAGTTAGAAGAATAAGACATAAAATATCGAATGTTCAGCCAATAGATTTCAACTTTATAGGTAATTTGTGAATCGGAATTCGCAGAAATATATGCAGACCTCGAAACAGGAGGATGCCAACCCCTCCCTTTCTTATTTCTAAGCGACTGTCCACCGTCTGAAGTCACTGCAGCAATATACGGCTAAAATAAAACCCACCACGCTAACCAAGGAAGATCCTATTTGTTTAATGTTCAGTGCGTCATTTCCATATGCCTATAATCGAACTTTTCCAAAGCTATGAGTGGTGCATTGAAAATTAGCTAAAAGCGGTCGACGTAACAGCCAATGACCACATCTGACTGAACCTATAGGAATCGTTTTTGCTGCAATGGCTGTAGAAGATTTTTGCTGCAATAAAGATCACTGTAAAAGAAACAATCAGTGGGTATTTATGCACAACCCAATCTTTGACCATTTCCAACTTAAAACAACTCATAGGCAACGAATGATACTTGCCCACTAGTCTCTACTCTGCTTTACTACCCTCCCCAACCATTAGCACCACCCAACTCATCGTGTGTAAATCTTTTGCTGATATTATTCACTGGGTGAAATAGCTGTTAACTACAGGAAATGTTTACAGCATTTCTGAACTTACTGCATAAGCAGTCTCAAAACTGATAAATGAAAACGATGTAAATAAACACACACCAATAACATCACTGTTCAGCAACGAACAACACCAATCAGAGCATTCATGCGTCAGCACAATGGTAATGTTGATGCCAGCCCCTTAATTGCATCGCAAATTAAGACCCATTAATCAATATTAGGCGGCATTTTTGACCTTCAACGCTCAAACTCTCTTCTAAATGACAAGTAATGTTGGCCCTCCGTTTTTTAACGTCTAAGATTAAACGGTCTCTTCAAAAAACAAAAAATAAAAAAAAAGTAAAAAATAAAACAAACAATGAAGAAGTGGATGGTAACAACGATCCTGTGCAAAGAAATGCAATTTTTTAAAGCTTTCAGATTCGTGTCATATTATTTCTCAACTTTTATTATATATGAGGATGCATAATAATTCATCATCGAAATGCAGTGCAAAAAATAAATAAAAGAATAAATGAAGTGAACTGTAATAGCATAACTTCATTATGGAAAGCTTTAAGTTTCACGAAAAATTCAAATATCATACAACATATGCCTTTGCAAACGGATGATTAAGAAAACATATAAATGCATTTCACCTTTACATCAGCAATAACCCCCTCCCTCTCCCCCACAAATAAAGCAACCTCGATAACTGATTACTTATTAACCTTTATTCTAACAAGTAATTTAAAAATATGAACATAACTCAGACCTGAGAATACGGATACCCTTGCAACTAATCAAAGCACTTTTATAATAAGTAGCCTTTTATTTCTGTTTGCGATCCCCAACGCTCCTGCACAACCTTTGCGAGGGCATACTGACCTCAAATTTTGCATATGACAACTCTCAGTGCTACGAAAGGAACCAATTTCTGTTTGGAAAAGAATTTCTTCTTGATAGAAAAACTCCAAAAAGCTCCACTCTTGGATAATTGTCCCCAAAATTCCCCAACCTCACTCATCGTCTCTTTACTTCTTTATTCACTTATTACCCCAAAAACCACAGATATATTAATGAAAAAAATGAGGTAAAAAATTAAAAATAGCCACACTGCCATCCACCTACAGCAACTAGTGGCATCTCCACCTTCACGATCGGTAATTTGCCGTAGAATCTTAAGCAGAGAAAGCTTTCCAAACAACATGCAAGTCGAGAATGCATCTTTCCTATTTCGCCCGACTCAATAACTGTTTGGACGCTTCAATCTGCATGAGTAAATTGCAGACTGCGGCTATACCAAAATTACTTCATTGAGCCATAAAACAATCGACCGTCAACAACAGACGATTGTAAATGAGTGAAGCGAATGGGTGAACTCATTTCGTTGGATTCTTGCTTGTTGAACTCTGAAAAAAATAAACAAATCAAAGGTTTTATTTCGTCTAAACCAATACTGCTTCATAATTCTAATTGATATTTTTACTGGAACTATTTTTTAAAAAATTCAAGAAAAACATTTCAGCAGTTGCCAAATTGCAAATCACTGCCGACGTTTTGAAGGGCATAAAAAACACCTGATTACCTCAAGTAAACTTCGCACCGGTGAAAACCCTTTTTAACTTTTGACAGGACCTATCCTGTCTCCATCATAAAATAAACCTCCCCACCTCATCAAAGAGATTAACAAATTGTTCTGTCCCCCTCCCCTTTCATTATCTATATCCTATGTTGACTCCGTTGCTTGTTAAAACTGCAAAGATACCCCCCCCTGCCCCACCCCATAAGGCTTTCAGCAATTCACAGCCCAAACAGGCCTCCTTTGACGTTACAACGCATACCAAAAACATGGCGAATCACATAATTTTGTTGAAATCATGTTTCACTAAATGTCTTGTTTTCCATTGAAATCTTATAAGTTTCATCAAAAATAATATCTACTCTATGCATCATAACGCAATTAGCTCATATCCCCATCGCAAAAATATCAAGTAAAGATCACACAATATAACCTTCAAAGAAAAGATGCACTATTTGGAGTGGAAGAAATAGCAACAAATGTGATGTATATCGTTTACAGAATTGCTTTTGTGGCTAAAACGAATTAAAACAGTGTTACTCGCATTTGAAAGTCACTATAACATAATTTCCATTATTTCAGTTGGTGAACCTTCACGTAGTTCTTACAGAATCTAGAGTTCCACATTTCCACATTTCGGTACGCAGCAGAGTCAATTAAATGGGAACAAAACGATGAACAAACAATATTTAATATAATTACTGAAAAACTGAACTTTAAAATCAATTGGTGCATCAAAAATTTCAAGCAGCTTATAGAGATGCATAAATTTACAATGGAAACGAACCGCTTTGAAGACAGGTCGAATGCGCTCGTTAAAGAGTTCAGCCTCTAGCAAGACACTGCTCAGCTTTTTCACTGTAGCTGCATCACCTTCCTTTTGCTTCCATCGATTTAGAATCGAAATGACTATCTTTGAAGGCTGCAAAATCTAGGACTAATAAGTGCATTCAAAACGCCCCGTGAACAGTTCATTTACGGTAACAGAAAACGCTCATTACCGTAACAAAAAACCGCCCACTGAACAATTCATTACCGTTTCAAAAATTTCTTTAGTAACGAATAGAAGGACGAGACAAACATTGAATACCTTGTCTCTCTTCACCTGGCCATATCAATATTTACTACTATTTCTATGAAATGCTCAAATATACTAGCAAACCTCTTGTGTTGACGATGGTGAAAAAGTTTCATCGACGAGTAATGCATCAACTAAATTCTTCCAATTATCGGCCAATAATTCGGCCAACTCTTTGATATGCCCATCGGATACAAGTGGTAACGACTCGACACATTCGCTATTGCTAAAGTAAATTGAAACACAATATATGAATAAATCAAAATGGAATAGTCTATAATAAGTTAGAAGACTGCAACAATATTGTTTCCTCAATAGTTGTTAACCATTTCTTATGAAAATTAATAACGGTTTCTCGTTTGCAAGTTGCAGTACTTAGACAGCCAGTAGCTCATACAAATCTTCACAATTCCTAGACAATGTGAAAGACTCGTATATTAGTGAATGGAATAATGAACATCAAAAAATTATATCCGATAGCATATCGACTCGAAATACAACTGCCTTCTACAACCATTAATTACAAAAAAGATAACGTATTTCTACACGCACTCAAAAAAGTAACAGCAATATAATTAGAAAAGAATGTGATTGGCTAACCCATTTTGCGCGATAGACGTAGGGGATTCGTTGTTAGCGAGTGATGCACCAGTCTCCGTTTTAGATTTCATACACCGGCTTACATCGTCCTTCAATTCCTATAAGCTCCATCCTTCATAATGCAGAAAATTTTCGTTATGATCGCTTCAACTCATCGATAGCCAACATTTGCGTGGAAACAAGGTGTTTCGAAAGGTGAAGAGGCAGAACGGGTACAACACCTCACATGGCTAATCACGATTTCGGTATCAAACAAAAATTGGGGAGGGGGGGGTAGACGAGAGGTGACGCGTTATATTATTGGAACTGAAACATCCTGGAAAATAAAAGTTCTATTGATAGAATAAAATTCCACTCTTCGCTGTGATGATCATCTAATAATACATGACCATAATTCAACACAAATATATTCCCTCATCAACTCCATTCGAAATTTATTCCCAAATCTACTGTAACCTCAAATTAACCGTTGCAATACAATGTAAAATATAAAGTATGGCAATATAATCCCAATTAAATCATATAATAAGATCCTATGCAAAAAATACTCCCTAATATCGGCGGAATGCCGAAAAATGAAAGCATTACCGGAATTGCTAGAGCTGTTTGTTTGATCACTTCTTCAAGAAATGGTCCCATTGTAGCTGTGACTTCATTCCTTTTGCATGGCATCTAAAAAAAAAACAACTTTCGCCTCAGTAATACATCTGTAAAGCATAAATTAATCTATAGAAGTTACAAATACAAAACATTCACGCAGCTAATTAATATAAAAATAAATGTAAATATAAAAAATAACTAAATACCTGAAAATATGTAGGGCTTTCATGCATAAGCATACGAGAAGCTCGCCACTGAAACGATTCATTATTTACCGACCTGCAAACAAATTGTTTTAGGTGCAATAAAATCACCGACCGCTCCATTCTGCATTTTTGAATAACCACCCGATGCAACCTCCTCTTATAATTTTTTGGAATTTTGAAGCCACCAGAGACGCCAGCTGCCGACTTACGGAGAAATTCATTACACAATATCATCATTAAGGAATCCTCATTCTAAATATTGCTTCTCTCCTGATCCCTCATGTAGATACTATTCCAGCTAAAATACTGAGGGTATGAGTTGCCCGAAGCTCGAAATCCACATGAACACCAGTTGTGTAACGTCGGCAATCGAAATAGGTGAATATTATGTCACTAATCATTTACTTGACAACGAATCAGCCTCCCCCCCCCCCCTTCGCAAAAAAAACGTGAAATAAGGCAATCATATTTCGAGTGATTCGACAACCAACACAAGTTTTGTTTAAAATCTTCCTCTTCCATTGAAGTCAACCGACGTATGGCAAAACTTCATGGAAAATTTCCGGCCTCTTCAAGTGGCTGTAACCCCTTTCATGGTTGATGACTCAACGTGAATATGGTATAGGAAGTGGTCCCAATAGCGGCACATTCCATTCATCAATTTTGTAACAACCTTCAACTGCTCATGAGTTAAAAAGTCGAGTTGAATATGTAAGAACACCGTATCACCGTGATGCATCTCACATTTGCAAACGTTTAAAAATATAGCAATCCACAGTTTTAAATTGCATACAGCAGAAAAAGACGAAATTCATAGAAAACAACCAACATGTACTGATCCTCAACCATCTGTTCCGGATCGAGTTCTAGCAGAGGATTTTGAAGGAAATCCACCATCGACGGAGCAAATTTCCTCAAAAACAAGCCGATTAGCTCTTATTTTCAAGCTTATCTTAATTCATCGTTAACAAGAAATATGAAGCAGACGTAATTATGCAAATACAACCAATCAGCCTCGCTCCCTCAATGTCCTTTCAATCAACCATCCTCTCTCTCTCCCCCCCTCCCCTCCTCAAAACGAATAAACAGGTAGAGGAAGAAAGTGGTGCACGCTCAGCATGGACAAGTAATTAACCAAACGAAACTTTTCTAAGATTCGTAGAGTTACACAAATTTTCCAATACTTTTGGCTTTCCTTCAAACTTGGGGCTGCAAAATTCTCTCAAAAATAGTGAAAATTGAAGGATATGGATGATGTGATGGGCACGACAACGCACGTTTTGAGTAGCTAGTAGCATCGTTGCTTGAATTCTTCTACTTTACAACAGTTCAATTAACAATAAACTAAGTACGGAAATATAGAGAGGAATTTTGAAACAAGAGCCCAGTACATGAATTTCAAATAAAAAACCACAGCGTATTTATGAAGAAAGCTTTACAATCGACAAGGAAAAAACCTTTTTGAATCCTGGCAGGCGTCCAACATATGCGGGTCAATTTTCCACAGGTTCGTCAACACAGGACTTCCTAGATCTATTTCCGTTGGTTTGTATGTGTTTCGAGGCCGTCTGAAAACATCACGATGAACTTGTGCGTCCAACAACCCTCAAATAAATAAAACAAAAATAATTTGGCGATCCCCAATCCTGGTAAAACAAATTCAGAATTTAAGCAAAACTGATGCATGAAATTTAACGCATGACCGCCGCTTAAACTCGATCGCGACACATCATATCCGCGATCACATTTCATATCAATCTGCCCGGTCGTGCGTAAGATTGGAATAAAACAAATAACACCGAATCCACTATAGAACTACACTGCAAAAGGGGGATTTCAAGAACCAATGGTAGTAGTGTTCTCGCCCTTCTCCCTTGCCAGCTACCTCCTGATAGTCATAACTTCCGGACATCCTCAGAAATTTTTAAGGAGGTCTCTGTCGAAGATTGCCCTTTTTTTCAATCCTGATTTTTGGTGAATGAAAAGGTTTTGAAAGACGTCAGCATCCTGAAGGAGATCCTTCATCATTTTATCTTATTTTTGATTTTTGGGATCTCGTCCGGTTTTCACTCTCCTATAAATGCTTTTCCTCAAATAACATTCAGTAATAATGTAGGTAGATCGAGATAAAACTATGGCGCCTACAACAATAAACGTGAACAATATTTTATGTGACTCACAACAAGTTTCTGCATCCAACTATAAAATATGAGCTGATTCTCAGTGAATAAAGTCATTTTTGACACAAACTTTGATCGCACTATAACTGGGTTGTGAACATTCTACATTAACCTTCTCTTCACACAAATCATCGATAGTATACACAAGAGGTAAGCTCCTAAGTGCTGATTTGTTCAATCAGTGAAATCCTACAACGACACCTATCGAAGGGCTCGTTTCCCGATACCTGAGTAATTAGATATCTACCTTGCAACAGGACACATTTTCTCTTTATCGACGAGGAGTGTGTAATCACCACATCCCTTGTTCTTCCATTCCGACCATTCCTTCTCGCGTTGCAATATTCTCTGCAATCAAAAAACAAATTTCATTACATGATGAATCACCCTGTAGGTAACATCGAGATATCGATGCGCCAAAAGGCCGTCAATCAGGTTTCCACTCCATAATTACCAAATCTGCAACCGATAAGAAGACCTATTTTCTTTCTCTTTCATCCCAATCCTTCCTCTAAAATTAGATGCTGAAAAATTCCACACTAGAACACATAAAAATACTCTTTTATTTAATATTGTCATCACCAAAGCATTGCTTGTACCCCCTTTCTAAATAGCACGATCGAATATTCGTTCAAAGAAGCATGTGACTGTAGACTAAGAAGGAACCTCGCTTCTTAATTCACTTTGCTTTCCACCTAACGAAAAGCATCCTCTTGGCTATTCTAAGAAGATCGGTCACAATCTCGGCAGACAGAAAAGACATCTGCCGCTTTTCAAATCGAAAAAGCCCTCCAACATATTACGAAAGCTGATCTCTGCAAAAGAAGGAAACATTTCAAATCAAGCAATGTCTGGCAGTGAGTAGATTTTTCTAGACTTATAGAAATCAAATATTCAAATTTTTATCCACCAATGGACACGAGGTAAGTGAATCGACTCCCATCGTAAAAGACCCTCTCAATTCTAAGAGACATGTCTATGGACACACAAAGAGGCACAAAACATCGAAAAAAGTTCGTACAAATACCTTAACAGAATCAGCAAAATGTGATCCCTTTGGATGTGTATCACGAAGCAATCGATAGCATTTTTCAGTCGATTCGATAATAAATCTCAACTGCTCGTCGTTAAGTGTGTATGACTTACTGCAAAAAAAAGGACATTACCCTGCACCCGTTGTAGTACATACATCAAAAAACATATAATTGCATGAAAGTTGAAAAATAAAAAGAGAATACTATTCAATGAAGGTAATACTATTACCTACACAGATGTACTCAGTCAAAATTAAATACCAATATAGGAACTTACCCCTCCTCTCCTCCTCCCCGACACCTACATAAGTGTTATATAATGACGGATTTCTAATCACTTAGCTCAGTGCCCGTCACTTAAAAAAGTGATTATCAAAACAAACTCAAAGCTGCCACTTCAGACAGGAAAATGCAGCAAGTCGTTGACTTATAACAACTCACCTACTGATATGCCACTCTCTTATCCGACATCGAAGACATAAACAGAACAAATATTACAGGCTGTATATACTCCTGATCAGTCGACAAATCTTTCCCCGGTATTTTATGACCGACCACTCTTTGAAGTTAAGAATTTCCTCCCCTATCCAAACAACGCATTTAAATAAACCTCAACGGTTGTACAACTCGAACAGACCGCGAGCCTAAAATGAAGATCAAACAAAAAGTGCATCACATGATGTATAAATTCGAACAAAAACATACCAACCACTTTGCAACCAGCCAAGATTGTTGATTCCAACCGACTGCCCCGTATTTAAAAGCTCATCTTGCTAGACATGCCAACATTCCAATTACCCACAAAATGAAACATAAACTCACTCTTTAAATTTGACATCCGAGACAAGATACTGATAGAGAACAAGACATTGCACTAAAAAATATCGACGGAATTGTGAATCGTTCAACTGCAGTTGTAACAGCTGAAAGAAACAATATCCTGAATAAAAAACAAGAAGTATACGATAACATAACTAAATCCACCCATATCCAGAAAACAAATCCCAACAAATCTTTGATAACGCAAAACAATGACACTGTTGGTTGCTTAAGTGCCTTTGATTATACTACAGACGTAAAATCTATCATCCACATTATGTGCAGGTGTCCAGCGACCTAGTGACTGATAGAAAGAAATGTGATATTAACAAGGCCTGTCGACTACCCTCTCCTCCCTCCCCCCCCCCCCCCCCCCCCCCCCCCCTTCCACCCAAGAAAAACTTATAGATCGTAAAAACTTCTAGCAGTTTCAAGAACGACAAGGGGAAGGGTATTTCATGTTCTGACATACCTCAACGCTCCACTACACTACGACGTAGGATATAACGATTTCACAACAAAAAATGCACATACCAACTTTCAGGAGGCGTTTATTAAACCAAAAAGGGCTATTTAATCCTATCAAAACGTTATATCCACGAGGGTTGATCGCCACCATAGATCCTAGAAGGACTTCAAATACGGAGACTTTCGTCTACGATGAATTGAAATTAGCGTTTCAGCAAACCAAATCACTGGGGTCGATCTTTCTACCTAACTGCAAAGTATGCAACTAACGCAACTGCCAAATTTCGTAACCGACGGTTTTTCTGAACCTGCTCTCATGATGGGACAAACAATATTCCTTTGCCTACCATTTCCTCCCCCTGGGGCTGCAAAATGTTTTTAAGCTTCAAACAAAGAATGCAGAATATGAAGATAGTATGCCGCAACATGAGATAATATAAGACATTAGGGGAGAACGAAATTGCCTCGCAATCATCAATAAAAATCAGCAAAATTTAAACATTATTCACTCTCAAGTACATGAGAGAATGCCATTGGAGAATTTCAACTGGCGGAGGGGAAAGCAGAGGAAGTAGAAGAGATGCAAGGGGGAGAGGGAAGGGGGAAAGACGAATAAAGATAAAAGACCTAGAAACAGTAATCATCGTGAAATGCTTCCATACTATTCAGGTTTGTTACCAAAAACAAGCCAAGAAAAATTTACCTTCTGGCTAGTAACATATTTGGCGAAAAAGGTATTCTTCTCAACAGTGTCATCGTCGCATGTAGAATTCAACAACGCTGAAGTGGCCGAACTATTCACATCGGAAGGTGCTAATGAAGGTGTCTGCAAGTAACTAGCTCATTTGCATTGAGCCACTGCAGTCATCTCAAGCAGAACGGGATGTTTCAGTTTAAAGAATATCCTTCTCCCCGCCCTCTTATTCCAAACATGACCACACCTCTTTTCAATATATATGCCCAATTCGATAACAATTAAAGATATTCATTGAAAGAACACTATAATTTTGACAGTTATTACGCAAAGAACACTGATATGAGAATTCATACCACATAAAAAACAGAAATTCAGTGAAATGAAATATTTTTGAAAAAAAAACAGAAACAGAAATGAAAAAAAAAAGCTTATGAAATATTTTTGAAACAGAGATCGAGGACAACATGGCATAGCAAAGAGGGAGATAAAGCTAAAATTGGATAACTGCAAACTAATATTTCCGCTAATCGTCTTATTTATTTACTTAATCAAAGAAGAAGAATTCTCTTCTCGTTTGGTCCTTCCGCTGGATTACAAAAAATCCTGTGCATATCCTCGCTCAAACAATAAAAGTGGTCCTTCACCAGACCACCTGTCTAGGTTTAACCACTGAAAGATGAAAGAAAGCATACTCGGTCATGTTGGCGCTTCCTTCTTGATTGGTCGTCTGCCTGTGTACTGCCTCCGAGCTTGTGACTTGTCAGCACATTCAATACATCGGTGGTGTTCTACAATAAGATCTCTTCCTATCAGGCACAGAGAAGCAACTTTCATAACTCTCCCAATACACTACCCTCACTGAATACTCTCCGCAGTGGCGCTTCTAAACGAGAGGCACAACACATTCAAGGACTACATATGTTTAAAGTCAATTTCAAGTGAATCCTCTTCCGTTCATTAGCCGTGCAAAAAGGCTGTCTATTATATCGAAGCCCTACCTTCCATGAAACGCAGCCGCTGAACTTATTACGCAAAGATGATTTCGCCACTAGCAGATGATCATGCTGGTTATCTATGCCTGCCATAAAATATATAACGGACTATCAAAAACTGTTAGTGAAATTCTATGGTCCCATGCTCCAATTGAGGTATCAAAACCCTATCTAAAATGCAACATATTCTAGCTCTCCAAATTTGAATGGATCAACCTACATCCTGAAAAAAGATAACTGGCGCTAAGACATGCCATAGCGTACTTTTATTATTAAGAAGATAACACAAGGACAAGCATCCATAAGGACTTCTTTTAATTATGATACAGCACTCGAAAGTAGCAATGAATAACGAACAATTCATTTACGGTATATAAGTTGCCATTTCTGTTCTGGCAGCCAGTTTGTTCCAATTATCTCATCTACTCCCCCTCCCCCCCCTCTCCTCCCACACCATCGATGCAACAATGCATGGGTAGTCCCCCCCCCCTTCCCCAACGCAACCCCTACATAACCAAATAGGTGAGAGCAAGTCCTGAAGAAATCCCTTGAGCTTACAGGGGAAAAAATTCGGGCTTGCCTGTTGGAATGTGTTCCACTTCGCTCTATCGTAACAATTATTCGGCGACGAGAAGAATGTCTGTAGCTGCCAAAATTTCGCGTACAGCGCAAAATCCACTGGAATATCCCTACAAAGAAAAATCATTCATTCACACCAAATAAGTTGATTTCAGCGAATATCAGCCGAACAAACTGCATAACAGAACCTATTAAAGAGCCAAATCGACTGAATATGCATAGGGGATAGTATTTGAGAAATGAGGGTGAGAGGGAGAGGGGGAAAGAAGGTTAGCCATCGATAGGTGAGTAGAAAGCAGAGACAACAACCAACCATCTAATTACCAGTCGTTTATTGATCACATAAAAGGGGCATATAGTCCTGTAGCATGCTCACTAAATAAATAAACAAAATCGATTCCTACTATGCAAAGCCATGAGTGCAAGGCGACGCTTCCACAAATTACTGTGGTAGGTGGAGATTGCCTTAAATGCATCTCTACAGAAAACATGTATTACCCTCCTCCCCCCCCCCTCCCCCCCCCCCCCCCCCCCAAAAAAAAAAAATCGAAAGCATTAACAACTGCCGACACCGGAAACAAAGGTGATACCTGCCCTCCTTTATTTCACCGGTCTCCATTTCTTCTCCATCCTCGTTCACCTCTGAATCCATTGTTGATTCTATCTGGAAAACATCTGCAATTACTCATCATTCAATAATTGCAATAATTATACAAACAAAAATATTATCGTATAATAACTATACATAAGCATAATTAGCATCTTGCTTTAAATCAAGTTTTTGATCTATCTCCAACAATGACTGATATTACCATAACAGTTATTGCTATTCTTACCCTTAACAAATCGACTGATATAAAAAGTACCACTAATAAAGGAAAAGTTTTATATTCACAAATTCCCTTTAATCATTTTTAAAGTTAAAAGATGACATTTAGAATAAATCCCAATAATCCTCGTTCTTTAGATACTCTAATAAAACATATACAGAAGAATGGAAAGGACTGGAACATGAAGAAGGTAAAAGTGAGAGGGAAAAATAGAATGAAAAAAAAGGGAGGAATGGATAGGAGGTAAAAAAAGGTGTGAAAGCAAGATGTGAGCAAATTAGTTTTGTTTTAAAACGACATGAAAAAGGCAGCGAAATCCAAGCCGTTTCTACTGTAGCAATTCAAAGCTAACGATTCCTGACGTGATATTGCCTCCGATAAGCCTGATAAGGATATGCCGGCAGAATAGCCATAGAAGGACAGGAAACGTAACGGACCTTTCTCTCCTCCTTTTCATTTATCCATATTCTATGCAAAACGTAGTCATATTTCAATAACCAAACAAGCCTTCTCCACTACTGACTCAAACATAATATTTCATCGGCGAATATTTGCATATGGAATCATCTGAAAATTCCCTACCTTGACAGCTTCTGGAAACTAAAAAAAACTTTACTATAATCAAATAGAAGATTCACTAACCCCAAGACCTCCAATTTGAGGCTGGAGGATGTTATGCTTAATTATAATAAAAATTCACTGCTCTAATACTCTAGAAGCTGTCAATACCAAACCTCTGCATATCCTTGTACCCACCAGATATGTGTGCTGCAAACAAATCTAGAAAAGCCCTACTAAGTGCTGCACAGGCAAACAGTTTCTGTGCTGAAATTCCTCTCAAATATGGAGATTATTAAAAAAAGTGGAACGCCATCAACCAACCAAATCAAATTTAGTGACGTTATCGACGTTGAAATGACTGACAAGATTCAATCCAGATTTCTCGCACAATGGCAATGCCCGTGCAAGTAACACAAGGATTCGTCCACAGAAACTCGTATCGACCGTTCGCGATAACCTCTTCAGAAGGTCGTTACACATACGGAGGACCAGATTCTTGCATGGCTCATAGAAGAATGCCTCAAATAAAACATCATTATTGCTCTACCAGTTTCACGAAAATAACGATTAGATAACTTAAATGAGCATTTAAATAAACCTGACTGATTATGTTGTAATATCAATATCATACGAGAAGATATCTGAGAGGCTAAAAATAATCCATAAACTTGCAATGTATTCCCAAAAATTAGTAATAGATAAAATACTTTATAATATCAGCCACATTCCCCTTTTTTTATAAAAGTTATGATAAAAGCACGATGGAAGATAATAAATACAACATTAATCAATGACTGTATTAACACATCTTATAATTAACATAACAATATTCGGATCAAAAACAAGATTTTATGGGATAACCTAAGGGTGCAGTTTTAATATGGATAAAAAACAAAGGACTATATCCATAATCATTCCTCTATTCACATCCAAATACGTCGATCGACTTCATCCATCATCGAATGGAATGCAAAACACATAAAAATAAAGCTGAAGCAATACTATTAGTCTAAAATTGATCTCAATACCATTTCATTGCAATATTTTAGTCTGATCTACTTTAAGGGCAACGAACCGGATAACTGCAAAGCAATCAGGTGCTTTATTTCCAGGACTAAATGCATCAGATCGGCTTTCTCCAAATACAAAAGCAAGACAAAACGATTAAATCAACATATATCAGTTATTTGGGCATTCACGGAAAGAATACAGCACAAAGATGAGTGTGATGCGAGGACATGATCTCAGGCGAGCATCACAGAGAGCGGCCGAGAAAAAAATTAGTGACAAATGGAACGAATAATCAGGTTTTTTGAAGAAAGTTGAAGCCTATCAACGCATAAACAGTGAAAGGTACTCACCGTTTTCCAAAGTGAAAGATTATCCTCAACGACAACGAAAAGCTGTTCGCACCATTCTATCGAGATCGTATCGAACACATCTTGGATCACCGATACTGTTAACGCTTTCGCACATAACTCTGTATTATTCATTTATTTATTTATTTTAATCGATAAAGCATTCTTTACGAATAAATGTCCCTTCATATCGTTTCCATTTCCGCTTAGGTGAAGTTGTAAGGCAGCATGAAGGTGTCATCACTCCTTATTAAGCACAATTAAAGCATCTCTATTAAGCAATGTTTGACTTTGAATCAAACAACATCTTCAAAAGGAGAGCAAAGCAAAATACAGCCCAGCAATCTCTAAAAGAAAAAAGTCCGCGTCGACTTTAAACCTTTATAAAATTCCTTATAACTAGGTGAATAGTATTTTCAGCGATCAACTAAATCAACAAGCCTACCTTCTTTAGCGATTTGAAAAACCAATGCGAGCAGCTGTCGAACGTTCCCTTCCAATAGACTCGGTTCACTTGTCTGAGATAATGTGAGTGCTTTCCTATGTAATGCATCCTCAACGTAGTTCTTGATGAATTCAATTGATTTCCTGTAAATACAGTCACAGCATAAATGAGCTGATCATTACGAATTTGAGAAACAAACGATCGCTATCTTGCTACCAGCTGGTCACAACCTCATTTATGAAGAAAAGGTCGACAGCCGCATCGTAGTCACCACAATGTAGAGAAAACATCTCTCTCTCTCTTGCCGGCTAACTGTTTATTTATGCTTCTAATCATGTAACCTTCTAAACCAATTAAATGCTCACAGGATATGCAAATAAAAGCAATGTTTTCCAGAAATTTCTTACAAATTGTTGTTCCCCTCTCTTATTTTGCTTTATCTCACCATTTTTAGTACAACACAATATATCGAAAGCCATCTAAGATAGGAACCTAGTGATGAACACCTCACCTGGTGGGGACGGGGGGAGGGGAGGGGAGTGCTAGACAGAGTGCGAGTGGTAGGAGGTAGCAAGAATAAAGGTTCAATTAGCACGCGTTCAATGCATCAATATCGGGATGCTGCACTAAAAATAAACCTGTAAAAAAGGTTTCCAACTTTACCTCATTTTTCATTACATTTCCCCCAAACTTGACAATAAAAAAATAGTGCATAATATTACTCACCTTATCATATCAGCATATTCATAACGTTTCAATCATTAAACAGAACTCACCCGTTTTCCCTCATCGATTTAGATGACGCTCGAATTTGTTCGATATCAATATTCATAATTGCATCATCCATCGCCACTCGTTACTATCGATATAACTTCCTATGAATGAATAGCCCACATTTACAGATATAAAAATTTAAAGGTACCTCAGAAAGAAGACCAGGTATAGCAAGGAATGTATAAAGAAATAAAGAATAAGAAAAGAATTTCTTAACGCTCTCAAAAATGAACCCCGTAGCTGATTCAAATACAATGAATAAATAAAAATAAATAAAATAAAAAATAGTCCACTATAACACTACTCATACTTTATATAAACTTTAGATAGTTATTTATCGTATAGAGGCAAGAGAATTTTTACTGAATTTTTTTTATAATATCGGTAAATTTGGAGAGGGATTGTCATACTCTCTTCGACGGATTTCCTTAATCTAAAATGATTTCAATTTGTGCCCTTTATGTCCAAGAGCATTTATATAAACCTTACAACATACAACATGCTACTTTATAACATTAAAAAGACACAACATACCACCTCAAGACTAATATATCAAAGATTCAGCACTAAAAGATGGCTAAGTGCCAATTCTATTTATTATTTCCGCCTAAGACACATTAGCGATAACAGCACAAAATTTGGAACAATATGTTATTTTTTGAATAAGTATGCATCAAAACTTATTATTTGTTATGAAAATGAGAAAAATGAACAAGAAAGAAAGATTTAAAAAAGCGGAAAAAATTTAAAAGGATCTTAATTTTTAGAATTTCTAACCTCTCCGATATGAAAATTTGAACAGTTTCAATATTTTTATGATTTTTTTAATAAAATATAAAAATGTCAAATTAAATATTTTTATCGAATGCCATTTTAGTTTTCAAAAAGATTCAAAACCTTTCACATTATCAGCAATTCCTCCAATCAACACAATGAAATTACACAATTTCAGAAAAAAACCTTTCAATAATATAAAAAGAAATCTCTATAGCACAATACCTTATGATCTCACACTCATATCTCTGTGTTGAATATCTAAGTAAATCATAGCGGTTATCACAATTTTCGGTTGATGACCAAAGCTTTGCTTGGTTTATACCGATCAAAACCCGGTTCATGATTTTATTTGGCTTTTTCGGCTACAACGCTAACATCTTTCTTAGTGAATGCTTTTATTCGATAGCCATATCGCATTTTTCAAATTCTTCCAGTCTTAATCGAACTTTGCATACTATCAAATGCATTTGGCTACTGATCAATTTGCACCTCATTTTTTGTTTTCAATTGCAATCGTCATTTTCGATCTCGGTCGGTCATCAACATCAATTAAAAATTGCAAAATTGCTTGCTATGGAGCAATTTGAATCTCATAGTGTTACAGCAGCAGTCTTCATGGCTGATGGGCGTTGCGGAATGTGTCAACGTTATCAATTGGGGCGGAGTCGAAACGCCATTCAATTATGGTCAAGAAACAAGTTAATACGTAGTGTTGCTCAACCTCATCGAAATGCAGCTCATCATTTCCGGAGCAACTATAATGCTTATTTGCTCCATAAAAAGTATATACGCTGGCAGTGTTGGAGGTTGGTTCTTAATAACTTTTTTGTTCAGGTTCATTCAATTTTATTTTGTTTTATCTTATTATTATTATTATTTTTTTTTTTTGATAATCTTGTCGTTATCATATATTGTTATCGTTTGTTTATCGTAAATATTTATCTTTATGTTATTTATATTTTATTGCTTTACCTTAAAGGTTAATTGTAAAGTTATTAAAGAAGGTGCAAATTTAAAAATTACCTAATTGCTTTTTTCAGTAGTTTTGTTATCTCTTTTTTTGTGTTGTTGTTTGTTTGAATCAAAAGCATAAATCGCTTTCATTTTAGCAAATTTCCACTCATCGAGAACAATGACTTTTTGAAAGAATATTAGGTGACCAACCGAGTAAATATCGAAATATATGAATTAATTTGCATTTGGGCTTACATTGACCGGTTGGTCTGCACAGATAAATCCATAAAATAATTTCGACGCTTTCGCAATATAGGTTGATTGGGGTAAACCTTGCTACCTATAGCAGATGTCGTTGAATAATACCAACTTGTGTGACACCATAAACCATTTCTATAGCAACTCATCGTTTGACTTCAAAATTTACATAATTCATTTACATTTATGTAATTGCCTAAAAGTTTACAAAATTTGCATAAAAACTTTACATTTCTTATAAAAATATGTATTTAAGGAAAAATCTGATATACTCCAAGGATCAAATAAAGATTTTTTGTGCAAATTTAATGAGCATAATTATATGTGAAGAATGCCGATCGGAATGCCTTGAGAGGAACAACTACAAGATCGTACGGGTACATCTCAGCGAGGATTTGGTGCATGCAGGTGCTTGTCAAAATGTATCAACAACGAATGCCACTGATGGGCAGTCGACTCCAAAATCAAAAGTATTCCCGTTCGTATGTGATAGGAAAATTGGAGTATGGGAAGTTGACGAACAGGTATGCAATTGTCTTGTAATTATAAATCGTTACAGTATGCATGTATGGGGATATACCTAAAGAACTTGCTGAACAGCTTATTGATAAGTGACGATTGGTGGTGGGTGATAAGTTGTGATAAGCATTTGAGGATGTCACTTCCATTCGTACCCATCATCTCTTCTAATCACTGATATAAAACTTATGCTCAGAATAAAATTCCAACTTATGCTTAAAACCTATGCTTAGAATAAAACTTTGTTGATGCTTTAATTAATATAGAGAATAGGAGAACGTCGCGTTGATGTTTGATTTCATTCACTTCTGCTTATTTAATGTGATTTCGGCTGATTTTTGATGCAATATTTGAAATTTTTAAAGTGCGCCTACAATTACACAATTCATTTATCTTCAGAAACAAGAAAATTTTTGTTGCCTACGTCACTTCCACCTAATTACTTACTTTCTCTTAATTTCTCTCTCTTTCTTTGTTATCATGTCTAAACGGGGATTTTTTTTCTCTCTTTCTTTGTTATCATATCTAAACGGGGATTTTTTTTTCTCTCTTTCTCTGTTATCATATCTAAACGGGGATTTTTCTTCTCTCTTTCTCTGTTATCATATCCAAAGGGGAGATTTTTTCCCTCTATTTCTCTATAGACTAATTTTCCATTTATGTTTTGCTTGAGAGAGAGAGGGAGAGAGAAAGAGAGATGTTGTGATGCGAATAGCTCCAGTTAAGTAGCACATAGTTAAAGAAGCAAGTAATCGTTGTGCTCTAATTTGCTGAATATATATAACGGTCACACATTCGCATATCATCTATTCTCTACCGGTTTTTATGCTATTAGAAGCATATTTATGTCACATTGAATATTTCTTCACATTTAAACGATGCAAAAAACATTTTCGATGACGTCACCTAAACGATGTTCGATGACGTCATTTAGCAGTAATTATATCCGCTTTTATAGTTGTTATGAACAATAATTAAGGATCCCACCAATTTTTATCTCTGCAATCGTTGGTAATAAAATTTTTTACCTGTTGGAAGTACGATTTGCAAATTTTCCACCCACTAAATAAAGTCGTTGATTGATGTTGCTGAATTGTTTTTGTTTTTCTCTAGCTGTCTGTTTATGCAAATTATATCGGTAATAAGGAGTTGAAATTTGCATAAGTTACTGCCTTACTTGAAAAAATTTCTATGCAAATTTAAATTCGCAGCCTATCTTTACCAGCATAAAAATTATTTTATTTAATATTGCATAAAATTTATAAACTTATCTAAACGTATGAATATCGTTGATAAGCGATTTGATGAAATCCCACACCGAATTTCTTCGCTAACGTCGATGTTTTTTTTAATTTAAATTCCCACCCACGCAAAACAATCCATCAGAAAAACCTAATAAATTGGTTGTACATATGTGTATAGACGATTGTGAACACTGAAGGAAAAAATAAATAAATAAAAATTCAATTTTAGGACGAAGAAGGTATCGTCGATTTCAACGTTCAATGCCCTCAAGTTGAAGAGGTACAACCGGAAGTACTCGAAAGCTGTCCTAAGAAGTGAATCGCTTTTTTAATATTCATCGTTGTGGCAACGTTATGCGATGTGTGTGGCATCTAATCAAATGCTTTCATTGTTCGAAAATTTCACGAAAATTTCAAGCAAATATGCAATCATTACAAAAAAAATTTTTTTGTTTTCTATCATTTCGGCTGTCGTCCCCCTCACCCCTCGCCTCCATTCCCCTCCTCCCCCCCTCCTCCCCTCCTTCGCAGGTTTATTGTTGGTAAGAAAGGTATTTCTCGATAAGATAGTATGCTATAGATACCAATTATTGAGATATCCTTAAATATGTATAATGCTCACATTTAGCGTTGCATTTTTTTTGGAGAGAGTCTAAGAGATAACAATGAAATATTAGCAAACATTTTCGCACATTTAGCGCCTTTCTCTCGATGCTGAACACCTCGTTCATCAAAATTTAGAGCGATACAATTTCCTGTCCAAATTACTTCTGCTACGAATCATTTCCGGCTTTTTATATCCGGTTTACTCAGTTTGTCTGGTTTTTTAGCTATATGTAAATATATATGAAGCAAAACTTTTTGCTTTTTTTCAGCAAAAAATTTCAGCGTGATAACCTATTCCCCTGATGATATATTATAAGCCTGCAATTACTAGTAATGAATAGCAATATCAGCAGTTATTATGTATCATTTTTTGGGAAGCCAATATCAGCACTCTTCTTGATCTGTCTTATCGTTCACATTTTACCTTTATTAATCAATTGCTAATGGAAAGGTGAATCGTTTCAAAGGTATCTTATAAAGTTTTATATAGACGGCATCATTCATTGTGCATATTTGGACAGGTTATCGTTGTTGATTTGAATCGATCGATGATTTTTTATGTCATTCTTGTTCGTATCACCCTTCATTGTGAATTATTTTTGTAGTTTGATCTTTGTTCGGTTGCCGTCTAATTTTCCCTCAAAATTTTCTTATCTGATCCACAGCTCTAATATGATTGGAAATCAATACCAATTATTGATTATATCGGTTTTTGATCGCCTCATACTTATGGTACAAATGCATTGTCATGTGTTCCTTAGTTCTGCCAGCATGGCGGGTAGAGACAGAGTTGAACTGGAGGAAGAGAAAGATGGGTCTGAAAAGAGTGGGGAAAAGAGATAGGTTGGAAGAGGAGGGGGGTGGACAAAACAAGAGGATGGGTAAGGAAAGAAGGACTTGAAGGGGATGGTGAGGGCAGGGAAGTGAGAGATGAGCTAAACAAATGGAGAGGTGGTGTAGGCAAGGAAAGAGATGGAACACGAGGAGACGGAGAATCGAGTATCAGGAACGTAAACAGAAGCAAATTTCGCAGGGGAAGCAGCGAGCGGGTCGATAGAGATGGAGGGGAGATGGGAAGGGTTATGGGGGGGGGGGGGGGGGGGGGGGGGGGGGGGTGGGGGGGGGGGGGGGGGGGGGGGGGGGGGGATGGGTCAAAGAGTAGCTTCGATGGGATTCCTGGTGGCAAAATCAAAGATTTGATCGCATCTGGGCAGCAGACATTACTTCACCTCTTGCAGTCTTTCCATCGTTTCTCCACCATCCGCATTGTCCCTCGTTCAACCGTTTTTGCTCGCAGTATCCTCAAGAAAGATGTGCATCATTCTTGTTTCATCTTTGACATTGCTTTAATATCATTTATATTGTTTCTGTTGCGTTCATAATATTCTTATCGCATGCACTGTTGTATAAGATTAAATAATAATAAGTATAACGATTCCCTTAGTTGGCGCAATTTCTGGAAAAAGAGACCTGGAATTCTCAAAAAAAACCTGGAATTCTCGAAAAAAACCTGGAATTCTCGAAAAAAAACCTGGAATTCTCAAAAAAACCTGGAATTCTCGAAAAAACCTGAAATTCAACAGTCAAAACGTCTGTGTTCATTGCAAAGAAAATGCTCTGCGTTACTATAGTGTGAGACAATCTTTTATAAAAAAATACCCCATATCGAATTGATGTGAAGTATCCTAGGAATTGAAAATTTCGTGTTATAATTCAATTATTATAACTATCACCCTACTATAACATAATTAAATAATTTAGTATTAATCGATTTCTGTAGTTGTACTCGAAGGAAAATACGAACCAATCCTCTGCAATGCTCGATTGAATAACTTTATGGTGGGAACACTAGATGATTAAATAAGAGCACAGTCGATTTAAATGATTTTACGCCTATGAACAGCATCCTCTTGATAGGGTCGGGGAAACCCCTTTCTTAGGGTCGGAAAAAGCCGTTTAACGTCTCTTATTTCGCATCAACTCACCTAGGTGCTTACCATTTATGAATTACTTCGTATTTTACAGTTAGAACTATGATACATTGTGAAAGAGTTCACACTTTCAACATCACTTCTAAAATTCCCCTATATTTTGTTGTACTCTGATAGTTATTCGTTCGAGTGGTAAAACCAGTAGGAAGTACGGGGATATACCTGAAATGTTTCAGGTTAGAGGGGGGAGGGGGAGGGGTGATGAGTATGGGAGCATTCAAAGGGCCGAAAAATATCCAATAGTCTTTAAGTAAAATGACATAGGAGGCAAACATTTGATAGGAGCTGTTCATAGAATATTTATACGTTGACTATCCAAAAATCCGAAATTCGTGGAATTAGATCCTATTTTTGCATGTATTTTTTATTTTATCTTTTTCTGGAAAAATTCTACTGCTTTTTCAAAAATGGGATTTGCGGATATTCTATCTTAGAATGCTTGGCTGACCTATGAACTCTACAATGAATCACTAGATGTGATAGTAGTAGTGATGGAGATAGTGATAATGCACTGATAATAGCCCTACACAAATGTTGCTAATGATAATAATGATAGTAGTACTGATAGCGGGTATAGTAGTGGTAGTAAGTATAGCAACGGTAGTGACCATAGTGTTTTTAATAGCAATGGTTGTAATGGTAGTAGTATTTGTGGATTATTCTGGGATATCCGCAATTCTGAGATCCTGAAAAGTCAAGTTTTTGGTTTCCAGATTCGGCAGTATTTGAATCCGAAGCGGTAAATATTCTCAAGTGCCCTAACTCTCTCTGTGTAAGCAGTCTTTGCTTACCTTTTAAAAAATTTCAGAGACCAAGCTTGCTTAGGGGTTTTATTTGAGGTAATACGGTGATTACTGCAGCATTACTGCCATTGTACTAGGCAGTGGTAGTACCGGGTAATTTGAGATATTATGGCAGGAATTCTGTTTTATATAATTGAATACATTTGATCTTTTTTATTTTGTGTGCTGTTCTACTGCCTTATGTATGTCATATTCATTAGGGGAGGGGGGAGGGGGTGGGGAGAGCATAAAATTATTTAGGCAAAGTTCACTACGTCATAGACGGTATTCAGGTATACGATATCCCTATAAAAACGTTTCATATGATGTGTACACACAATGAGGTTTCATCTTTACGCAAAGTGAAAACCGATCTCCGTTAGTTCAACATTGGTGGGCCATCCCCTAAAACTTTTCCCTTTGTGCTATATAAATAACGACGGATATGAAACGCACTCATTCTATACTTTCACTCAGAATTGTTGATTTTAAGGTAGTTAGGTGTTCGTTGATATGGACAACGTGTGGTGTTTAAATTAGTGATCAGGCTTGTGATTGGACTGGGGATACCACTCCTTCCTCCTTCCCGAAAAGGAGGGATCAGTCAACTTCCCGAACGAGAACAAGCGTTTTTGCGACCCTTTCGCTCCTATTCAGCTTGTGCTTCGTGCCTTTACAATAGTCTCCTACTAGTGGTCCATCCTATCTTGTTTGGGCAGCTGCTTTCGGTCGTGGTGTCCAGTCTGTTAGGCGACAGGTCCGCCGGTTGTCAGGTTTTTATGCAGCATAGTCTACTCACCCCCATTTTGCTGTATAAACTTCGAATACCGCGTCTTTTACTCGAGTTTTGTGTCGCAGTTTTTCGTTGCTTGACCGCTCTTTTCCGGTTTCTTTCCATTCCCCTCTTGGTACGAATTCCTATTCATCGTGCTTCGTTATGGGTCATGTTTCCTAGACATATAGTAGTGCTGGAAGCATAGTCTATAAGCTGTGACATTCACTGCCGATCTTTGATCTTTTAGCACAACCCGATTGTTGTTGAAAGCGATCTTCGTATTCCTATGAACTCACCGCCCAGGATATTATTCGGATGTAGTTGACGGCCGAGGTAGATGTAATCCCTCACCTCATCCACTCGTATTACGCGTTCAGCACAGGAGGTGTTTCCCATCCACTCTATCTTGTTTGTAGGCCGACTTGGAGAGGTTTTGCCAACTGCTGTACATCGTGTTCGGAGTCTTGAGGGTTTTTAACAACACACTTATTAGCGAATCGGTCATAACCCCTCGATGATGGTTAATCCTTCTGAATATTCCTTCCAGGATTACCGCAAAGAGCATCCGGGGAGATAGTATCACCCTATGGGACTCCTCTGTTGATATGCATCATGGAGGTGCCGAATTCGTTGCACATTTGAATGAGCTACTGATAGAAAATATTTTGAATATTGATAAAGCATATGAACTCCTTATTTTATATGAATTCGCTCCCCTCCCCTTCTCAACGTTTGAGCCTCATCCCGCCCACTAGGGGGTGGGGGAGGGGGGAGGGGTATGCAGTTGTTCTCTTTTTTTGAGTTTGTTTCTCTTTGTGAAAACAATATTCAAAGATTGCATTTATTACTAATATAAAACTTGAAAGTATTTTTCATAGTAGAAAACGGCTTTCAGTGAGTGTTTACGTTAATCAATTGGTGGGAAGTGAGAGCATCTTTTATATAATATCTCGACAATAACCTCATGGCCTAAGTAAGCAAGCATATTGCAACTAGCTTATTGCATTGGTTATGCTAGCATTATTAGCATTGCAATAAGCATTGCAATGAGCATTGCATTGCATCTACTCAATTGCGCGAAAAAAGGAACGAATGGGTTGAGTAAGCATAAGCAATAAACCCTAACGTGGCGTCGTTTTAATAACGATGCAATTCGGCGCTAAAATGTCTGCAATCTGCAAACGTAGTCTAACAAAACGAAGCCACCACTCCTTTGCTTATCACTATAATTGGGCATATAAAAAAACGTTGAAATATGCTCCTATCAGTGTTTACAGCACTCCAATCATGTGCTTTTATCATTTATCGAAGTGCTTTTCTTCGCTTCAACGATTTCTTTCTTTCTTATTTTGTTAATACAAAGCGAACACAATTTTTAAAGATATTTTCTATTATGGTGCATTTATCGAATTGAAAATATTACACCTAATTCACTTGTCTTTTACATCTGTTTCTTTCATTGAGAAAACTTTGCAAGATTTTATAAGACTTACTAATTTTATTTCTCATTGGAAATATAAAAAAGCATAATTTTTAAATCTATATGAGTTAAAGTTTTTTTTTGCTTTTTTGAAACGCTTCAAAATTGCTCGTCCCATACTTCTAATCTGTTGAATTTAGAGATGGTCACTACTTGAATATTACAGTGAATGAGGCCTTACTACGGTATTTTCAAAGAAACAGACCGCACCTCGTTGTAGGACAATGTTTGTGGGAAGGTCCATAACAAAGGTACAGTTTCAGAACTTGTCCTTTATCACTGTGCTCTATCTAGTCGGAGACAAGTAGAACTATGCTTCATCATTTAGAATTACTGTATGATCGGGAATTTATTGTTTATTCTTAGAAAGCAAGGATCGAGATGGTTAGAATCACCCCATTCTGCTTTGAAACACTCTAGGATGTTGTTGAGGTAACTTTGTTTATAATTATTGCTTCTAATATTAAAAAAAAACTTAGCCAATCGAAGTAATAGGAATTTTCTTTGAGTAAATGGATCAATGTTCATGTGAGTGATACCATCCTCCCTGCGACAACATTTCCTCTTCAAGAGGGTCCTTATAAAAATAAAAAAATCAAGTGAAAATCCCACCAAGATAGGATAAACAATATCCTTGTGGGTTTGAAGCGATAGAATCGAGCATCCACTAACGAATTGCGCAAACAATTTCTCTCAGATATGCACTCACTATGGGCTTTATTGTTGAACACTTCAAGCTGCATACTTATAGGTGGATTACAGTTCATCAATGCTTTATAATCAAAGAATCTGATCTCTATAGAAAAGTCTATGAAATACGGATGATGTCCATCATGTTAACGCAAATATTCACCTCATTCCTAATGAATTTCTGCTCTGCATTACTATTATATTTTTATTATTGTACTATTATTCATAATTATTGCTATTATATCATATACACCTCCGTAGGTAAATTCAATAGCCATGCTAGAGTTTGAAGTATTTAAACAATCTTATATCATCTATATATATTTTCAGATATGTGCAATATAAATGATGTGCTTTCCAGATTTTCTTTAGCGTTAACGTTTCGATTATTGACAGCAAACTGGTAGAATCCACCTGTTGGATTGCAAATATGAATCTACAATTTGTTAAGTAATAGTTGATGGTAAATATATTTTATGTGGACTGTAAAAAAATATGGGATGAAATTAATTCGACAAATATTTTCATGCATATTTTATTCAGAATCCTGTTCTTTAGTGCCAGCTTACTATTGCCACCTTTCTGGCAATACGATGTTCTCTCAGGTAAATTTACCGCCAGGTAAAATAAAGGACTAATAAAATAATAAGAACAACGCATAAAACCCAAATGTAGAAATTTGTCGCTTCGATTAGACCAATATAAATGGTTGCAAGCATAACTCAGACTAGGAAGGAGGTAATCATTCTACTTCGATGAGGTTATATCTTCACACACTATTATTTTATGGGTGTTCCATAGGGAAGTTCAGATAACGTCAAATACTTCGAATCCCGAACACCGAATGGACGATTAGATATATGAAGCCTTTTATGAATGTGATTAGACGCGTTTGATTCTTTTAGTGCTTCGTTTCGTGTAACTTTTCTGTTCACATTTTTAGAGGAGGGATGGGGGGGATTTGGAAGGGAAGGCGATAGTGTTGAATCGATAGAATGCAGACCACCCCGAAGAGGCATTCCTTCAAAGACTGAAGTTCAGCGAACACAGAGATCTGTTTACTGCAGTGATGTCTGCACTTGTGTCTTAATAAATGCTCCATTTGTTGAATTTGCTTTTAGATGAAACCGAATAACTAAACTCAGATTCTTCTTAGTGAACATTACAGTCCACGAGAATACATCTACCTTGCTTCTTACACGAAACAACATGGGATCTTTTAATTTTTGGAAATCGTTTGCTTATATCGTATAGCCCACATTATCTGCTTCTATTCATCCTATCTTTCTTATATACCTATATCACTCCATCCCTTTAATCACCTATTAGCTGCTTTATACCTATATTGTATCTATACAATCCATTACTTGTATTATACCTATAAAATCTTTACGCATACCTATACTTTAATAGACGCATCGCAAGAAAGTTGTCTGTGGAGCAATTATTGGGGAAATCACAAAGGAAAATAGCGGTGTTTGTTGTCATAACCGATTCTAAAATCTAAAAGAAAGGAGATTTTCGCTTTGAGAGGAGAAAAAAATTTGATTTTCAAATATTATTGAATGATTGGGTAATTCGATCGCAGATGAAACGTTGTAAGTAAGTTTTCAATGTGAGGAAAGAGTATTGGCAATAAGCATTCGTGATGTGTAAACACTTTAATAGCACTTCTAGCACGCAACCCATATGTCCTTCGTTTGCTGTGCCCTTTCCGGTTTTTCTCAATAAAAAACGATTGTGATAGTGTATTTATTTGTGATTCGTTCATACAGTCGATATACCTCACATTTTTTATAGTTCACTTAATTAGGTGATATATTATTATTGCATATATGATGACTAAAATTAACTTTCAAGCCTGTTTCTAGGTTTTAATTGCTTTAATTTAAATAAAACATCGAATTTTTAAACGATTATCGTTTTAAAAAAATAATTTTTTTCTTATATTCATTAATCTTTTTCATAAATAAATATTAGTCGATAGCAATAGCATTTCTCCATTATTTTAAAGTATTTTATGAACTTAGGCAATCTGATAGGCGAAATATCAAAAAAATTTCTTTATTATCTATTAAGCTTAATTTATCGTCAAGTTGAATATGCGTTTTTTTTGCGATACGTTATGTTCGTTTTGTGTCAACTCTAGCAGTCGAGGTTACTTACTGTTTAAATAAACACAACGGTTGGTTGGTTTATTCAGTTGCTGTGAGAGTCTTTCAATTCGTTGACAAAGACTTATCTGCAGTCCATCCTATGAGACAGCGAAATAATGTTTGTAGGTCGAAGATCAGAAAGTAGATATAATAAGTGTAATATTTGCAATAAATAGACGCTAGAAGCGTTTTTTTTTTCTATGGTTGAATTTATACATATAAACTTTACTTCCGATTCATTTATTTAACTTCTAAGTAATGCTCGCTTTTATTTTTCATTATATATTTACGATCTCGTTTGTTATTAACCTAACTCCACCATTCATTTAAGTTGTTATTGTTTTATTTTGTATGCAATTTGACTATAGCTAAATTGTTAAGATAACCTGAGTAATGTAAATTAAGCCGATAATATCAGTGGCTTTCTCTGGGGGGGGGGGGGGGGGGGGGGGGGGGGGGAATAACCTGAATAGAATTTATGACTCAACAAAAAATTTGAGAACGGTCCGCTTTACCAAATTCCCTCATGACTCCTAATCCTCATACTTCATTCAAGCCAACTGTTCTATAACTTTGCTACTGTCTGTAAATTGTCTCTCTGTAAACTTCTCAATTATAAGTACCCTTAACTCTGTCTCTATTGATTAAAATATTACTCGTTTTATTCGTATGCATCGGCAAACACTGTTTTATTAGCACTCATTCACTGAAGTCAAAATTAGTAGGTTGGTCAGCGGATCGATACCCCGTTTCGGAAAAGTGAAACGCACTTTAATCGCCTCAGGGCATCGACCAAAGAGTTTTTATGACTTCTTTGTTCAAAGGAAATACGAGAGGAAATAAGGCATAATGGAATTCTACTTGGCTAAGCCTATTCCGAAATACAATCATCTAGCAGTATATTAACTTATATGAATTACTGCATGAACAGTGTATGTATCTATCTGTTGTATATTCTATTTGCCTCTATCTTACCTCTTCTCAAGTTGTGATAGGGTGAGAGTCATGTAAACAGGTAAAGATGTATTGAAAAGTTTATACTAAATTCAGGACAAATGGCATCACCTCTACTCGCTTGTCCTTATTTCGCTTTGGTCGCATTGTTTTATCGTCAATCAGATGGATTCATACAAAAATATGACAACTCATATGAATATTGGTAAGTATTTAAGAATTTATTTTAGCGCTCAAGCCTATTTAGTTGAGGTGAAGAACTTCTTGCTAGAAAGTTGAGGTGGAGAACTTCATGCTAGAAGCTTTAGTAAATCATTTTAGTTCAGGAACTCATCATTTTAGAAGAATTCAGTTTGCAGTTGATGAGTTATTAATGTGTAAGTACGGGAAAGCCGATCACATGAGCATCTCATAGCTCTTGCCAGCAAAAACTTTTCCACTTGCTTAACGTAATAATACAGACAGCTGTCATTGTGAATATAATCCCTATGTTAGACTTAATTTTTGTTCAATAATAAAATAAGAAGTCTTTAGAAAGAAAAGATCTTTAAAAGATCTATTTTTAAGAAGTCATAAAACGACAACAGTTTTGATTTGCATATTTAATAATAATTTTATTGTATTTCGCTTAGATCTATTGTTTATCCTTAAGAAATTTCTATATTTTCTTATGCAAATTTATATTATATTAAAGTCGTTTCGATATTTATAGGTTTAGAAAGAACGGTGATATAAAGGTTTGAGGTTCAATTGAATGATTGAATACAAATTTACAGGAAGACATTACCAGTACTTATTCTCAGTGTGTTGTGCTATTTGATTGGTGCCGGTCTTCGTGGACGAGAACGTGCCTATACCGCATTGGGTTTACTCTTTGGTGCATTTGGCGATTATCTTATATGTCGTACTGAGGATGGTCTAATTACAGGTGCAACTGCATTCGGTATTGGGCATATTTTCTACTTGGTTAGTATATATCATTGAGTATTTTACAGATTTTATTTATTTTTGCCGAGAAAAATATCTCTAAGTCAGACGACAGACAGAGTTATCTTTTTCGCCATGTGTTTGAGGGTCTCTTTCGAAAAAATAAAGCTTTAAGCAATGATAATAAATAATTAGTATTAATAAAGGTGAATTTTTAAAAAATATATACAAAATATCTTAGACAAGAAAGAGCTCATCCAAAAAATCCCCTTCGAATTTCTAGATAGTTCATTGAGGGGGAGGGGGAGGACACAATTTTATGGTGTTTTCTTGCATCGTCAAACTCTTACCCTTGTTACTTCGATGTAGCACCTATTTTGTCGACGATAAAATAATGAAGTATTGCAGCTGACATTTGGCCACCGAGTTCGTCGATTGCACTATGCATTGACTCTATTTGCTTGTATAAGTGGGTCACTAATCGTCTGTGGAGTTGCACCGATCGTCGCCGATAACCGCATCAACGGACTTATTGTGCTCTCCTATTCGTTCCTTCTCTCGACGTGCCTTGTTCTGAGTGGTTCCCTCTATTTCCATGGTGCACGCAATGAACCACCCCACCAACTGGTAACACCCCCTTTTCTATTGCTTTCATTCATCTTAGTGGCTTCATTCGGTAAGGTCATTTACCATCAAAGGTCATCTATGATAATGTAGTCAAAGGTTATCACTATAGTTGTGGTCATTTGTTTATTCAGTTGTAATCGAGTGACCAAAGCTGCCGATATGAAGTATGTATACTACTGCCTCATTCGAAGACACACGAAGGCGTTATTGAGAGTATAGATAAATAAGCATATAGTATATAAGTGCAGTAGTAAAAATGTTATCAGTAATATAATTGAAGTGATATAATTATCAGTTGAACAGATAACCGAATACCGTTTCGATATTATGCAATTTAGTAATCTCAATCTCTTTGATATTTATTTGTGAGTGGTGAATAGCCTACGCCTTGGTACATAATAACCTATAATGGTAAAGGGTGGTCACATTCATAGAGTGTGTATATTGCCACATTGCCGGATCATACCAAGTGAGTTAGTACAAGCCGGTTGTTTTTTCGATGATAGCCAAGTACCGCATAGGTGTATCGAGGGTGTCAGGTACATGAAACGATGTTAGGTGAGCGAAGAAACAATACGAAATAAGTCACCATAAGAATATTTCTTAGATAGAAAAGGAATAGCGCTGCAGTAGCCGAAGTCCATCTTGACAAAACTTCGTTGGGAAGGTATAGGCGTTTAGGCAAAAAATAATAAACCATTTATTAGAATATTTATTTGTTGGTGAAGACAGGTTGAATGATTATCTGAATCCGAATCTATGTAACCTATCGGATGATATATGAGGGGAATAAGCATCTAATTCACTACATTCATTGTATCGGATATGTTCAATTTAAATTTTTTTCAATATGCATAAATAAGAAATAAATTCAATAATAATAAATGAAAGTAAGCAATTTCAGAATAATTTACTTCGCTTTATTGGATTTTCACTTTTCTATGGTTCCGATACGATGCTCATTCTACAACATATCGGTATTCGTATTCCATTCGCCGAGAAACTCATTCTTCTGTCGTATTTTATAGCACAATATCTTATTGTTTGGGCTACATGCATGACGCATAGAATTTGTGCTGAACGACGTCGTGCAAATAGGTTGCGTTAATCGTTGGCAATGTATAACACATTCATGCATTATAACTTTACTATCATAACACATCTTTTCACTATAATTTCATTAAGATTTAATTATTGAAATTGTTAGATCGTTTTATTATACTTAAAATTTGATATTCTAAGATGCTAAAATCGAACTAATAAGATATAGAAAAACGTAGATTTTCAATGAAAAACCTAATTGAGTGGGGATTTGAATTTTCTTTATGATTTTCAACGTTTTCACAAACAAATTGCCATAAAAATTCTCAACTTTCTGAAATAATTTTTTTCAAAATTATATTATCACTAAGATATTTAAGGTATTAAACAATATAAAATATAAAGAATAATATCGATTAATTAATGTGATTTGCTATTTGTATAATCAAACCATTTGTCTTGCAAATAAAATCATTCAACGTTATCGCTACATCATTCCACAGCGCATATTTCTATTTAATATTATTGCACTGTATTAATTTCACTGCACCGTTTGCTATGGAAATGAGTCAAACTCGAATTCTGAACACAATTTTCTAGGTACCATCACCGTCCTTATCACCATCACTATCACTAACTATTCGTTGATATCATTTATCACCATCGCTATCACAAAACACCTCATTGAGTCTTTATTTGAGATCATAATCAATGATCAACAGTTGATCATTGCACTCTGATCGATATATTAGCCATAAGATGTGCAATTATATGAAAGGATTTATTAGCATTGAATTGATAATGGATTCGTTATCACTCATGCTGTGTGTGTGTATTCGTTAAATGAGATGCATCTGATCCGCAATTATTACGTTTATTTATCACCTTCACCGATAAGAAATTTATCGTTGCAGCTTTCTTTCTCTCCCTCTCTCCTCTTCTCTCTCTATTTCCCTCCCTCCCCCTCTCTCCCTCTGTCCGTCGAAACAAGAAAGTGGTTGCCTGTTTACCTGAAAGCAATACACCTATCATGTGCAAATATCCAATCATGAGAGGTGTTCAGGGTGGTGATTGTTATTGAGATCCCTCTATCAGTGAATAACGATTGTTACATTTTTTCATATAGAAGATGGGGACTATATGGCCAACTGTTGAATATGAGTTAATTGCATCACTGAAAGCCTCAGGATTATTCACAACACTTTTAAAATCACATTCGAAAGCCTAATTGATGTTGATGACAGTCAAAGATGTAGGTGTTATCAGCCGTGATAAGTCATCGATCTTAGATCATGAACGTATCAGGAAACGGATCATGAGTTGGACAAGAAATGGATCATAAGTTGGATAAGAAATGAATGGGTCACGGGTTTGGCGGGAAACAGATCGTGAGTTTGACAAGAAATGAATGGGTCAGGGTTTGGCGGAAAACAGATCATGAGTTTGACAAGAAATGAATGGGTCACGGGTTTGGCGGAAAACAGGTCACGAGTTTGACAAGAAATGAATAGGTCACGGGTTTGGAGGAAAACAGATCATGAGTTTGACAAGAAATGAATGGGTCACGGGTTTGGCGGAAAACAGATCATGAATTGAGTGGGAAATGGATCAAGACCATATAATGGGTCATGAGAGTCACGAAATAGATCATGAATCGTTATTAGGTCATTGATACAAGTTGCAATTTTTATCGAAGAATTTCTTGTTGCATTTTGCAAATTTCATCAGTGCCAATAGAACCTTACCTCCAAACAATGAATATGAGGTCATATTGCAACATTGCAAATGATCATTGCAATTACCGCAATCTATTGAAATTGCATATTGGCGAATGGCACATTACAAGCTGTCTTTGTGCCATAGTCGTCGTTCTCGGTTGAACCTTCTCTGTCTTCGTCAGTGCCACCGCCTTCTTTACCCTTCAAAATGAGTACCGCAGAATATGAAATGTTTTGAAGCTTTGAATACTCGTGAATCTTTTCGTAAAAGCATATATGCACACCAACAACCTTAGTTGATAGTTTATATGCCAAATTATTGCAAACTTTATCGTCCGTAGAGGAAGTTCTTTTTCTTCTTGAGAATATGGGTTGTGCACAAAAGAGAGCAACTAGAATTGAACTCGGTTACAACCGTTTGTATGTCGATCTATATATTGGGAAGGAAAGTTGAAAAAACGATTCCCGTTATCTTCTCATCCTTTAGCTCTTTCTCTTGTAGGATCCACTACCCCCACTCAACCCCCCCCCCCACCTCCCTCTTCCACGGAGTCATTCCAAGGGGTTATCGATCAAATGAGTTATCACAAGATGTGATCTTCGGAAGAATGCAATTTTGCTCTCTGGTTTTTTAAGATGCATGTTTGTATGTTGAAATGTTGTTGTAGAGGATGTGTGTTCTGTTGGTAGCAGTATTTTTAAGATGTCACTGCTGTTCGATGTCGTTTTGCCTTTTAGTGTTTCAGCTTTTCCAATCACTCAATATTTTTAAACTCTACTATTATTTGCAAACCAACTCGGCATAGTTTAAGTACCACATCCCTATGTAGCGATCTGATTTGATATAATCGACCTTTTGTGTTGGTACCACAAAAAAAATGAAACAAATGATATTATTCTAAATAAATATCGACCTTATTTGTATCATTTCCCTCAGTGATAGTCGTGTCGGTGGTTGTTGTTGTCACAGTAGTTGGCGTTTTCGTTGCACCATCTTCTTCAGTGATTGTTTCTCTAAATAAAGCTTCAAGCATTTCATATTGATTTATAGAATCACCTCTTATGACTTTCTTCCAACCTCTAGACCACCGCCTACCCCCTTTATTCACTATAATATTGGAAACGCTAACTGCTGCAACAGTATTGTATGCGTTACTAATAAGTAATTTACCTAGTAATATCTACAACAAATGTTGTATTGCGATACCCCAGTATTGCCATTAGTGATAGGTAATATTGATAGCAGGGGAATAAAGGTTAATTCTTTTAGAAAGTAAATTCTATAGATTTATTATTTATCCCCTATAACATATTTTATCGTATGCGTTTATTGCATATGTCAGGAATGGATCTTGCACTCGTTTTTGTTTAGTTTGTCTTAACAAAGAATCGTAAGGTTTAAAAGAATGAATAAAAAGAATACGCTTCATAGCTGCAGCCGGAGTGAACCCCGACATTGGCTCCTTCTAAACTATGCGCTGGAGCTGCTGAATTGATCACAGGAGTCACACAAGACTTTCTTCTGTGGTTATCAAGTAGATTTAACGATAGCAATATCGTTTGCACGTGGTGGTATGAGCATGCATCTGATGGTTTCATAAAACGAGACTAACTTTCCAATGCAGGTGTTTTTTCTTCTTTTCTTTTTCTGATTTCGCCATTGAGGACCTGAAATTAAAGTTGAGCGAGTTTTTGCATGCATTCGCTCAACCCCCCCCCCCCCCCCCCCCCCCCCCAATTCAATCTATGATGTCTGAAGACGTCAGTGAGAGAAACAAACGTCTCTCGTCGAGCACTTTAGTAGTCTGTTCACTTCGATTAAGCATAACCTGCTCATGGAAGAAAAGTCTGAAATAAAGCCGCCGTTTTGCAAACATACAACAAAAATGAGCTCAAATAAAAACTTTCATTCATTTTCATTGCAAACTAGTTCTCCTTAAAACCTCCGTGAACAACAGCAAGTTTTCAACGGGCGAATGGTCTACTAAAAGGACGATTTCGGAAGGTCTCGCTTCTTCAGGATAATGCACGATCATTAATAAACATGGATAAAACCTACGGTAAATGAGCTCCGGATCAAACTCAGAATCGTCGTCAAGTGGCTCCGTGTTTCCAGGCCGAGGCATGAGCTGCATCTTGAAGCTGTTGATGATGTTCTGCCCACTGACCGAAACAATCGATTCGATGTGTCGGATCACATAGAGTGGTTCGTCGAGTACTTGGTAGGGGAACATCGCTATATTATCCGCAACAAAAACCCACTCTTCCAACGACAGTTTCTGTAAACAACCCAATATAGCGTGCCCCAATCCACACATATAACTTGAAAGACCGATAGCTTTTAAAGCCTCCATTTGATTGAATATTGCAGAGCTTATGAATTCACCTAAGTGAAGTGGAAGCGATATGAAGAGATACTCAATATTAATGAACGTTTTGTTCATTATATTAAAAAAAGTAGATTTAAAAAATGATACAACTAAGCTTCAATTCGAAGTTACACAGAACAGCCTACTAAACTTTTCCTCAGAAAACCATATTCGCAAAAAACTGCACAAAAACTACTCTAGTAAACAATACAAAAACATCAAAATTTCAAGGGTTTTGAAAGTTCAAGCTCGACTTCCTTTGCTTTAGAAGCTCGAACTTCGGATTCTTAAATGCGCTGAAGACTAAATGCAACAAGTTCAAGCAGAACAGAATACGGAGAAAAGAGTCGAAAACAAATGAAAAAAAAGAGTGAATACCTCACGACAATCTTCCGAAAACAACCTCAGAACCGAGGTGAGGAAGCTTCTACGTTGTTGTCTGTTGACTCGAAGGCTTTGATAAAGTCCACTCAGAATGGCCTGTCCATCGTTTGTCATTTTCGGTACTCCATGCTCCATACGTATCGCTCCTTTAGCACCTGAATGCACAGATTAACCCCACTTTTAAATGAGAATATGCATCTGCAATAATTGCACAATATGCGCTTTTTGCAATTCTGCGATCCCCTAAAATCGAACGGAAACATGGACATTTCAAGGTACTATTCGTATTCAGTGAATGCTGAGTAGGATGGGACCGACGAACGAGTCCCCCACTCCCTCCCCCCAAGCTCTAACCTCCCCTCCTTGGCTCAGCTTGTCGAAGTGCGATAAAATTATTGCAGAAATTGAATGGGAATTGATATGGCCCTGTTGTGATTGTTCGCAGATCCAAGAGAGATTTTTTATCTTGAGTTTTCATAGGATCTTATTAGGAGGGAACTGCGGTTAGTTTTCAAAAATTTACATATTTTTTATTTATATCATATTGCCGGCAAGTTACCAAAATTTTGATGCTCAGCATTTAAAACTTGGCGATTCAAAAAAATCATTTTTATAAGTCGATCGGTTGGTGATTCAGGTGTAGTTAACGCTATTTTAGGGATTGAGGTTGCAACATTTCCCGAACACATTATCACAACTTCAGCTTCCCATTGATGTAGTAGTAGCAGGATGAATTTGTTTGCAAGATGTAGCTGAGTGAGTGAAATTCATCGCAACTTAAGTGTTGATTTAAATAGGCACTTGTCATAAGCCTTTGAATATCCTTCTTTTCTCGTTTACGATCTTCACTTCGCGAACTCTTTCGTGATATTGCGGGTCGCATTTTTGCATTGACCTTCTCGAATTCGGTTTGCTCATTTTCAGCTAATGGCTGAAATATTATTCGATTTTTGAAAGAACCTTGGAATACTTATCTCATCGTTTCGTTTATTACACAATCAGTAAATGCAGTTATGTTGATTGTGTTATAGATAACAAAAATATTATGAACTACATCAAGATTACATGCTTGCTAAAGGAGATTTTTGCTTTAAAATATTCTAGCAGGGAGGTTTTTTTAATATTAGAATTACATCAAAAAGAGTTTTTCATCCGATCGAATGCACGATCGTAACTCTTTTCTTTGAGTTTATTTCATATCGGCCGGTTTTCCCTTTTTTTTCTTATTTATATTAATTGTTTTAATATATTTTATCGTTTCTTTTCGTTTCTGAAGAAAATCTATTAGCCAAATTATTTATATTAATCAAAGAAATTAGTGCATTTGACCAAAAACAGATAATATTATCATGAAGGAGGTAAATGTTTGACCATTTCCGTTCAGTCGAATCTTGCTATTCCATTTTATAGACAACATATTCCTTCAGAAATATTTCCTTTATGAAAAGCATATAAAACTTTCGAATCATTTTGTCTTCTTTTGTTGAGTCATTTCTGTTGACATGCAAATTTCAATAACCAATCGCATTTATCATAAAACTTCCCAATTTAAATTGGTCTCTTTCCTCATTTGCATATTTAATATTTATTTCATTTGTAATGAATGGCGGATGTTATTTGCCATAAAGATATGGCCTAATGTTTGTTAGATGTTTTTGACTGAAATATTGATAATATGTAAATTGATCTCTATCAGATAGGTATCTTTCAATAAATTGGCTGTGAAAATTATACATGTAATGAGGTTTACAGATCAAAATCAAAAAGTGCTATTATCAACGCTCTGATTTTTCTGCTGGACTAGGGTTGAAAATCCTGAAACCGATCCACACCCCCCCCCTCCCCCCCTCCGGAAAAACCCTAATTTCAGACTTGAGGATTCTTCACGCAGTTCTCCTTTCATACAAATATAGCAGAAATTAAAACATCTTTTGGCAAGTTGCCAGGATTGTTAAGGGCCGGAAGTTTAAACTATAATAATGGGATGAGGAATCCTTATGCTATATCGAGGGGCACTAGGAATGCAAGTAATAGGTGTAGTTCGAAGAGTATCGATAGAAAATCGGCGACATTGCTACCACTGTGACATAGTTGATTAAACAAAGATTGGTCTCTACAGTGCAGTGATTAATTTCAGGATTGATCAGAAGGTCATTTGTCATCGCACTTATCTTTGCCATTGGTTAGCCATCCTGAATTGAAAGTATATCCATGCACCATTTGAGGGGCACTAACCTTTTGTAGAAGTTTTTTTGATGGTACTTGGGGAGGGGTGGATTTTTCTTTTTTTGGTGGATCTTTCGATTGTACCGTTCGTTGTTCTATAGGGAATTTCTTATCGACTTTGTCGTTGCGTTTTAATGTTAGCAAAGGTTTTTCCACTTGACCCGCTTCTTCGGTTACCGTTTCTTGTGTTAGCGTTTCCTGTATGAAATTCTTGCATCACCTGCTCATAAATGCTAAAGTATTGTTCAATAGGCAGCCATTAAATACCATGATGTTATTGATTGGACTTTCATCTTTTTTTTTTTTGCTACTGATAGTCATGGCGACAGATTGTTACGGCTGTCACCATAGCTGTCGTAGATTATAAGCGTCAGATTTTACAGCCTTTGCGAGTTTAGACTACATAACAGACAGACACAGACAAACGTAGGCAATTTCATCGACATTTGTGGGAGTGTATATAGACTTCGATTCATTCCTCATTTTCTTCCACTACTAGCACTACTACCCTAAAAGAAAATATCACAAAATTTGCTTTTTGGTGCTGCATGCATGTCATCTAACATGTGCATTGCACGTGAACATATTCAAATTTCTATTTTTTAAAAAATATTTGCATAATTCCTTCGATAATCGAAAAAAACACAAGATACAATTTCAGGCAGGCTATAAAATGCGTTCGAAACGTTCATTGATCATAAACACGTTTGCGGTGAGACTAACAACAAGTGTGTATGCAAACTAAATTGTAGGTAATCTAATTAAGTGAATAAAATAAATGGGATAATAGGATTTCAGGGATATCATATCCACTATTCGTAATCACTGATGTAATCTTAGGTGATAGGGATGATTTGTTGCTTTTAGTGGATATAAAATATTACTACCGTTTGATCAATGCACACCGCATTCCTATTATCCTCGTAACGATCGTTTCGTTGTTGTTGATTTGGTTGTTGTCGCCTATAATTCGATCAGTTTTAATTTAATCCACTAGAACAAACTAGTGGAATTGCGCATTTTTTAGACTCTTTATTTGGAACGTTAACTTCATTTATCGTTTGCAACTAATTTACCTGATAGGCTTTCCAATTTTGCATGTATAAAAATGCGCACTTTGCGGCTTTTCGGCAACGAATCTTTGCTCTTATGAATATATTGCAGTTGTGTGTGTGATAATATCGCAGCTATGAACCATCTTCCGGTTGTTTTTATTTTGTTTTATTTTATTTTATTTTATTTATTTTTTTGAAAGGTGGACATTATAAAACAGTGTAAAGGCGACATGTTTTGATAGGTTTATCGATTGTGTTTGTAATGTTTGAAGGTGGGGGAGCAACTTATTTGAGTGGTCGGATGGGGGAGGAGGTGTAGAGGAGAGGGAAGTTTCAACACCGAAATGCCCTAAAATTAGGTTCCGATCGACTTTAAAACAGAAATTTCGACCCTTACGAGATCGAATGCGATGCAGCGTGTATATCCTGAGCCTTCAGAATAGCCGCAACTGTTTAAAAAGCTATAGAAATAAATTAAAGGTTGGGAGGGGGGGGGGGTTGGTATGCTTTGCAGTGATGATAACAATACGTTTTTTTGCACTATACTTAATTATATGTGGAAATTTAGGTCGTCATCAAAAGCCTGAAATATTTTCGAAAAGCAATCTTTCCGCATTTCTTAAGTGCAAAATGTCATTGAAAGAGTTTAATGGTGATCTGAGCACTCCTTAAACAGATCTGCAATCGAATCAAAGAACATGCATCTCCATAATTTAGCCTCGGTACATGTAGTTTTTGGTCATCTTCGAAAGCATAACTGTGAGCTTTCATGGTTGCCTAAACATTTTAACGTCCTATCACCGCGGGGCTAAAGGCATTCCCATCCTAATGTTTAACTTGCCAAATCTTAGGGATCCAAGAAATGTCGTTTGGTTTTACTTTTGGGAGACACTATGGAACTGAATTGTTGAGTTTAGCATGAGAATGCGTTTTGCAGAAATATTGCTTCCTCAGCAATGCTTAAACTAAGGTCTTTTATTTAGAAAAATGAACATTGAGGACTCTATCGAAGAAAATGATTTGGAATGCCGAAAAACGGTTTTGCATAGAACGCAAATAGTTAATTTTGGAGACTAATAAATAAGTAGTTATTGCTACGATCGATTATCGACTTTCATTTGATCTAAAGCAATAAAACTTTTTTGGAATATACTGAAGGAGTAATTTCGAAAAAGTTTGCAAATATACCGACAAATAGTTGAAAAACACTTTCGAATAGTATTTCTTTATAATCATTCACTTACTTTATACGGAAAATACTATCGATTAGTTTAATAAAGAGCGACATTATTATTAATATTGTTTGTATAGAGTCTTGTCAAATAGAAATAACCACTCGTCACCAACTACGTACATAAAAATAACGAAAAATGAGAAATCAACTTTCTCGACAATAAAATTCATATTTATTCAAATATTGTATTTTAATAAACATTTGATATGCTGATAATATATGCAAATATTATAGAGATTCCATAAAAACTATAAGTAATTTCTAATGGAAGTTATAGTATTTGAAATAATATAATTATCCCTCTTGTCATCTCCTATATCTGCTGAAATTTTTATGACCAAAAAAAGTGCCATAAAATTTTACAACCATTTGAGAGCGCAGCTATGAAATGAATTTTTAGCTAAGGAGCTCATACGATCGCTCAAAGAAAATCACCTAAAGCATTGCCTTTACTATAAACATTGCAAAAAACACATACCGTGCCAACGTCCATGGCGCATTCTTCCGATTTCGATTTGTTGGAGTAATACAGCAGATTTTCTACTGCTGCTTGAAGTCTCAGAAAAGCTAACCACTCTTAGATCGTAGAAACTGCTGTTTTATAGTTTCAGTTTTTTTTTTTTTGCATTATTCATTTAATATCTCCCACTTTTATTGACAGCTTAATTATGATATACATTAGGAACATAATATATTTGATGAATTGTATATTTATTTATTAGTGATTTGAGGCAGATGTGTGCAACAATGTGCAGCATTAATGTTGAAGCATATTGGATGAGCAGAAATGACGTTGAATCATTTTTGTTGGAGGCAGCCGGCATTATTGACAGCTGATCGAATAAAATATGGATCGGTTTTTCTGCTCTCCCCCACACGCGAAAACTCGATCGAGCATTAGGGTGAATGCGCGTGGCGAGCGAGATGCCCCACACGCTTCAATTTGGCCCATTGGCCTATCGCTTGTATTTTTCATTTCCTTTTCCATTCCAAATTTTTCCTTCATAGATGGATTGTCGTTGAAGTGTTTTTGACTTATTTCTCATTAGGCATTGATACTTATCTTGATGCATCGTCTGGGTAATTCTATTTATTTGTTCACTTAGCCTGAAGAATATACCCGGAAAGTAGATGTCCAGTGAATATTCCGGAAAATGGATATCCGGTAGACACGTCCGGAAAATGGATGCCCGGTAAAGAATTGCTAGGGAATGGTGTGTGAAATTACTCATTAGCAAGAACCTCACACTTGTTTAACGTTTTTGTTGCATAAGTTACTGTAGTTCGCTTAAAAGATCTGCCATAAAAGATTTTTTTTTGCCTCAAGCTAGCATCGTTTATGCAAATAACATACCCTCACGTTGTTTTTTGTTACTATCGGCATTCAAAAATATAAGCACATTGCCGTGGAATTCAGATTCCCCAATATTCTCATAGGAAAATGTATAACATTAAATTAGTACAAATTTTCTTTTCATATTCTCGAATAAATAAATGTAGAAACATGTTAACGATGCATATAACATAATAGTAAGGTGGATAACAATATAAGCTTAGTTTGCCTATAAATGTTCGCTCTTATAAAATCCCGTATGTTTACCCTTAAATAGTTACTCGTATAAGATTTTGGTTATGCAGTTATATTTGATTACTGCTACCAAATATAAGTATTTCATTGAATCATGAAGCGAATTACTGCAATAATACTGGTTATATTACTCTAAGACGTTAAATATAAATATCGTAATCTCGTTGGATAAGATAGCGGCTGGCAATATTTGCGTAAAATTTATGCAAAATAAGATGAGATTCACCATATAGTTTTCTGGGTAAATGTCCATATGTCGGCGTATCTTGCCTTTTTTGTAGTATCGTTATCGATTTCGAAAGTTTTCTTATCGGTTTTAGTGTTCTTTTTTATGCTTTTATAGCTTTTCATTTGTATTTAACGTCGATTCTCACATAGTATATTGCTTTCTGTTGAATGTTTTGTTTTCAGTTTTTATTTTATCTTCAATTTAAATGTAATATATTAAATGCACATCACGATTACAATCTTAATAAAATCTGCTAGGAACACTTTGTACGTACATTCGACATTTCCTATCAGAAGAAATCGATTCTTCATGACAGCTTCACCTAATTCTACTAAGGTTGTCACCAAATTCCCGTTGCGGCTAAAAATTTTGTCCAATGATAGCGAAAAATCTCTGTTCGATTATTCGTCGAAATTTTCGAGGTGAATCGATTTCAACGGAATACTTGCGGCATTCACCGATCGTTTAAAATACTTTCTTTATTGAAGCAATTTTGGGTGATAATTCACAAGTTTAATTTAAATATTGAAATTGTTGAAAGTGGCAATGACTAAAATTTTGAGTGTGATGGCGCAACGATGCGTAGAATCTGTTATGTTCATTTTATATATACATTGTATATTTATATTTTAGTGATGCAATTTCATTGGGGAGTTGCTGTCTCGTTGCTCTTCTATACAGTCGGTGCCGGAACGATTGACAAAAAGGTAGCTGTACCGGATTCGGATAGAGAATTGCAGGTAAGCGGATATCCGTTCACATCGTTCTATAGTGAATGTCACTTGTACGGTACGCATCACGAATATATACGTGCTGATGCAAGAAGGTTATAAACAATGATGTTTCATCAATCAAAAACAGTTGCACTATTCCAGCAGCGAAGTGCTTTATAATGTTGTGCATATGTATGAAATCTTCATTTTATTATTCGCTTTAATAAAATGAATTATATTATCTATCTATTCGGTAATTTCAACGCCGAAAATACCAAATCTAGCGTCACGAAATTTGGTGGTTTAGATTATATCAATTATATCATAAGGTGTTATCACCTTTTGCATTCATCTAGCAACGAATCACCGAAAAATAGATTTTTATGAAAGGTTTTATGCGAAGAGGGGGGGAGGGGGAATGCGTTATTCAGCGTATTTTATTGAGGTACTTGATAGTTATCTAGACGCGTGTCATGTGGACAAGTATGGAGTACAAGGGGTGATTAAAGAAATTCCATACGTTAGAAATACGTATTACTTTTGTTTAATTGCAATTTGCAATAATGCCATCGGAATATTGCAAATATTCTGTATCAATACCATTGTAGTAGTGATCGGATACCTATAAAATTTTGCAAAAATTGAGAATAATTGCAATATAAAGCCAAATTCCATATATCTTCAGAAAACAATATCTCAGAGATCTTATTGAATCTTCAGAAAAAGATTTCGTATATTCGCAGTGCAAAGATTATTTTTAGACTAGGATTTTGCATCACTGATTCTGTGTACTTTTTCTTGATTCAGGGAATCTCGTGAATGAGTGATGCGGAGCCGTGCAATGTTCGTGAGAATAAATGCAGACTTTATTTGCTGGATTAATGCTATAGTATTTCAGTTGAAAATGAAGGTCATTTCACATTAGTGCCACTAAAATTTGGAGGGGGGATTAGCGGGTAAATATGGTGAATGGGAATAAAAGGATTTTTGTATGGGAAACTTCATAACTGGGATCGCTGTAGTTAATTGTTGCGATGAAGAATCAAGAAGAACGGAGTATAGAATTGTGATAGTCTGTTGAAATGCAAAGAATGGAAAGTAAAGTGGTAAAAACATACCCGTCAATCCAGGAAGGCAAAAAAGATAAGCGGTTAGAAGAAACTGGTAAAAGCTGATAATCTATGTGCTACAAAATTGGCTGAACTAACTAAAGCGATAATTTTTGATTTTTGTGGGAAGAGATGGCAAATTTTTTGGGAGACAGTGGCGGATAGCGGAAGGAAGAGGCATAAATGAATAATGAAAATGCAAGAGAGAGAGTGGGATGGGGAGGGGAGGAAGGGGGACGAAGTTAGTGTATCTTCTTCTGGGAAGCGTTGGAAAAAGGTATCTCCTTCCCAGTGATTTATCATTGCTTTGTGAATATGCAAAAATAGTGGTAATAATGCTAAATCATTGGTTGAAACTCGGTTTATACCGCAACTAGGTTTGTAACGTTCAAATCGATTGCAGTTATATAGAGTTGATTTGACGGATCGTCTAGTTTGGGCTGCGAAATACAAGCGGTAGATATTGGTAAAACAGCGCCGATGTTTTTCGTGTTTAGCATTTGCTGATCTCACTTCTAGAGAAAATGCATTGTAACTTACCTATTGACAATAATTGCTAAGTGCAAGGGCAGGTAATAATAAATGTGCATAATTATTGATCGATATATGTGGTATTTCAGGATCTTGTTTATCGCGCTGGAGCACCGTTTACCAATGAGAAACTGCCCCGATCAGAGAACAACTGGTGGCTACCTGTTCCTGGTTTGTTTTTCCCCCATTGACGTGTTGTGGTACAATTACATCCTAGAACGGCGTTTTTTGCACACAACCGTTTGAGCAACCAATGAACAAGATCGTGAAAACAGTTCGTTCAGACTACAAATCGGGATGGGGGGAGGGGGGGGGGAAGGATGAGAGGGGTACTAGAGTGCTAGGGGGTAAGGGGTAAAGGGATGCAAGAGATCCTTTCTGAGCGAGCCCTGAGCGGAAGATGTCTGGTTTTTTTAATGTTTAATAATTCAATGAAGTCGAAAAATTTGTTCAGGTGCCATTCAGACAATATTTTCGTGGTGAATTTGATATTGAACGCGGTTGACATTGCAGTTAATGCGAAGCAAATTATTTGCTTGCAATACAGAAGCAGCTATATATCGTTCTATTGGTTTGGGGGGTGGGGGACTGTAGCCCATCTCTCCACACCGCAATTTCTCTACGAAAATGGAAATCTCGATTTCTGATGCTGTAATTTTTGTTTACTTTTTATCTATGCAAAAAATTAAACTAAAGCAAAAAATGTTTTTTTAAGCTTCTACAGTAATTGAAGAGTGTTCGGTAAGATATACTAGTAACAAGTTTTTATTGTTTGTAGAGATCTAGAGATCACTGAGGTGGTAACAGAGGAAACCATAAGCAGATAATCCAGCAGGAAGTTGTTTTAGCGATATTTAACTTAATTGAGAATGGATCGATCTGTTAGGAATGGAGGTGAGATGATACTATATTCTTGAACTTTCTTTGCGATGATGGAATAGCGAATCCCTATAAAGAGTCGGATATTTGTGATGTATAAAATTGAGGCATTTTTTTACGGATGAGAATGTTTCTTAGGGATATAGGAAATCCAAGTTGGGAATCAAAACGTCTGCAAGCATTCAGCTTTTGTTTTTTATAATAAAATCGAAGCCATCTTATAAGCATTTAAAAGACATTCACTTTAAGCATATTTTGTCACTGACCTCACAGAGAGAGGATTGCATAACTGTGATGACCCTCGTTGGAGTAACTGATTCCTAGCGTCGTAAGAATCCCTGTGGAGGGATTTAGAGAATTTCCATCAGCTCTTCGTGGGTGGAGCTGATTGGGCATCATTGGAGCCATTATTATATATCATGGAGCCTTTATACAAACTCCATATATTCATTGGTAGGTTTTATCAACTTGTGATAGCAAAGAATGGATTTATAGTGTTTTATGGCCATAAATATTCATATAGAGTTTATTTTTGTAAATATATGCATAAATGCAGATGCTGGATTTCACGCCACCAAAATACGTGTTTTCAATAAAGCGAAGAAAGAATATTATACGACTTATAATATACAACCGACAAATGCAAGAAGTCAATGCAATAGAAATGTTAGTTTTTCTATTTTTGCAGTTTTTTGTATTGCTTTTCCGGATTTGAAAACATTTAACTTTTACTGCACAAATTGAATGGATTCATCTTTCAGTTAATGCATTTTCAGTGGTATTGTTTTTGCTAATTAGGGAAATAGCGTATTGCCACCTATCTGTCACATCCAGGCTAATTTGCTAGCGTAGTGGAGCAACTGTATTTATGCAATGTTGCAACGAGAATGCCATAGAAATTTCGACAGCTTTTCATTGGCAATGGAAAAATGCAACCTCGAATGAAGTTTAGAGTCGATTTATTTGTTTACTTGCTCTTCTCATTGCAATTGTTCCTTCTCAACTGTCATATAACGGTTGAGAATAGTAGAACAGGGAACATAAAATTAAAGATATCGATGAAAATCTAGATGCTAAATAGTATACCTTGCAATCTCGCTGTGATTTAATATATTCAAGCTTTATATTTAAATTACTTTACAGACCGTATCGATAAGCTCATTGAGGAAATGTGCAATAGAAGCGCCAATTGTGCAAATTCAGGTTAGCGTTTGCTTCGTTGTCATATTTTCACTCATATATGAAAATGGAATCGCAACTGTAATTTGTGCTTAAATTCCAGTAAGTAAGTAAGGATGTAATATTGGGAGGTAGTTATTATAGCTTTTGAAAGTATGGACTCTGTAAGATACCTTTAGGTAGGTATTTATCTATGAACGCATATGGAAGAGAACGATATGGATTCATCACATTTACCTGAGTTGTTTGCAGTTGATCGTACAACAAAGGGATACTGTAGGAGTTTTGAGTGGCGTTTGTAATTTTTTTGGGATATCTGTCGAACACTTCACTCGTTCGAATAAAGGATAACAGTTTTTAAGAATGGTGATATACCTTCACTATCGTACACTGCGCTCATGCAATCCAACATGTCATACGTACGTGTAGCATCCACAACACTTTGAATTTTTTTAGTATTGGGCCATTGACAAGTTGAGAAAAACGTGAATAGGTTATCAAGCATTACTATAACTATAGTGGGAAGGAAGGCTGTTTGATGGAGGTTATACTAGAAAAAGGTTTTGCGTCATCGAGGGATGAAGGCTTAATGCCTCTATCGTAAAACTCTCCCGCTTCATAGGTATTTTTGCTTTGCTAATCGTCAGTTATATTCAGCATTCCTCTGAATGTAAAAATATTTCTATAGCTTTCTGTCATGTTTTCCATTCATTTTTTTAAATCCTGCAGGCGAATTAACTTGTAAAACTTATTGCCTTGAGTGTATGTTCGTTTTGGAAAGCTTTGAGCGCTACGAGACCTGAAGCTCGAGAATTTGCATCTGTGTATGCATGGATTTGTATTAGCTTGTGACAAGGCATAATTTAGGGTAAGTTTGGGAGCGTTTCAGAGGAGCTGGAACATAGGCGCTTTTGCATCCCACGCATATGGCCAACCGGTTTCGTAAACTGCTAACAAAAATATACGGGATAGCACCCTCATATTTTAACAGACCCAAGCACCCACACAATCTGCAAAATCTTCGTTTTTCTAAGGCTTCGTTGCAGCAAAATAAAAAAATCGAATATCGTGGCTCGAACTTAAGTAGGTTTCGACATGAAAACTCGAATTTCAGTAGGTTCTAACTTGAAAGCTCGAACTTCGATAGGTTCTAACTTAAAACCATCGAGCAGAGCACACCCACTTACGTACGTGCAGAAATTGTGTTGTTATGATGCAATATTGTGAAACTACGTGAAAAATGCAAACAAATGCACTAGAGCACTTACAAGCATTCTTTGCGATGTCAAAATTGTTTTTTTTTATTTCGAATATTGCAATTTTTCTCCAAAAATCTCAACTTGAATGTGTTATCATAGGTGTTATGTTATGTGAGCACTGCGAAACTAGGAAGCATTGCAAAATTTGAGAAAGTATTGCAAATTTTGAAATTGCAAAACTTGAGAAAACACTGCAAAAAGAAAGCTAATTGCAAAAATTTTGAGTGGAAATTTTGTTTGGTTTTCTTCTTCACACGGATTGTACGTTTTCTGTTTAGATGAATTTTTAGATTGATCATCAAATTTGAATGTATAATCGTACATTCCATTGCATCGTTTTTCAAATGTAATTTGAAAGTGGAATGCGAATTGCATAAATTTAAGGTTTGCAATTATATGCTAGCATGGACGGAAGGAGATTGGTCATCGGTGGAAATTGAGGGAACGTGTGATATTCGAGCGCCGAGAATCGCTTATGGAGCAAAACCTGGAGGTGATTGATTGGTATTTTATAGTTTATCAGCAATTCGCTTTTGAAGAATTTTTGTGGAAAAATGTCGGTTGTTGATTGACAAACAGTTGATATATGATCACATACATACACAATCAGTGTCCAAGCTTTAAAGTCGGCATCACTGTAATACATTCCGTATGGAATCGAATCGTGATTCCGAATTTTTATTCTGGTCATTCGCGAATTTCCCCCTCATAGAAAACATATGAAATTTAACCTATAAAAGTTTTACCTATTTAATCGATGAATTGAGTCAAAATTAGTCATTTATTTACTTACAGGAAATAGATATACATTAAAAATAATTAGGAAATAGCTATATTGCGGTGTTGATGAAATACAGTATCCTTTGTAAATATTGCCTCTCTTAGTTTATTGAAGAAAAAAAAAAGAACATCCAACTCTTTTCAATGAACTAATATTTCCATGATCGAATGCATCATTCCAGAGAGAGTATTATTTGCCTTTATTACGATTGTGATTGAATATTTGTATTTTTGCTTTTATTATTTCTGACAATATTTTCATTTCTAAATTTGTTATTCACCTTTGCAAATGACGTCATCTATCCATGCAGGTTATTATAGGTGTGTTTTATGTGTTTGTTTGTTAGGTTGGTATCTGTCCGTCATGTAGGTGTATCGTTGGGTGGTAAATTAATTTCAATTTAGGGACCATTAATGTTGAATTTATAAACTTTGGCATGTATAGCTGGCAGCATTCTGAGCTGATCTTCCACTCGACTGTTAACCTAGGAGTTTGTGAGCATTTAAAGATATTATAAATTCATATGCCTTTATACCGGTCGGTTTTCTATTTTTATATCGATTGAAGCAGAAATATACATATTAGCGGTCGGAGCAATTAAACTAGGATTGTAGTATTCTGCATAATTCATTATTTGAGGAGATAGTGACCTAGTAGTTGATCAGATGGCAGAGTGTTAAAGGCATATCGTGCTTTGCCACGAATCGTGCTTCACCCACCTCTACAAATGTTCCTCTTCACCTATTCACAGGCGAACCTTCAACCTTTCTATAGCTGTAATTAATGGGAAGCAGGACCTTTTGGCATGGGAGTGGTTGGATGTTGGAAAGCGCCTACGTTAAGGCAAGCCTCTGGTTTATATATTTATATATATATATATATATATATATATATAATTTATGTTCATATGTATATATACACATGTGCATGTGTATATGATGTGTTTATATGCGCCTATGTATGGTTGTGTTTAAACGAAGAAACGCAAGTTGAGAAATACATTCGCAGTGACACAAGGATGTCTCTATGATTCCGTAACGGTGTGGAAAAAATGCTCACTATGTAAAATCGGTTGCTGCCAGCCGCAGAGGATGTTGAATATATGGTGATCGTTTCTTGTGTACTCTAGGTGTGTCTTCTAGTTTTTCTTTAACCTTAAGCGTATCGTAGTGACATCGCCAAAGTGTTATTGACAGCCGAAGAGGTGTTCCCATGTAGTAGTTTTTGTGAACGTAAAAATTGAGAAATCTTATAGAGTAGTGTTCTATGGTCGCAAAATATTCTTTTGTTCGTGTTTGTAAATATTATTGAAAATGAACGAGAGTAATTGAAGAGAAAAGGGCACAAATTGCTCGAGCCTTATCGATCTTATTTTGCACATGCAAAAGTTTGCATATTTTTAGAATTTGTCACAGCACTATGAGTACTTATTTCGGTGACATTTCTCTTGCTTAGTTGTTTTCTATGCATCTTCAACTACGCAATTTTTTAATTGTTGTTTTTTTTTGAAACTTTCGTACCTTTTTCAATTCATTTCAATTGAATATTCTTTATTATTTCTGCATCAGATATTGTATATTTGTAATAAAATACGTTAATTACATAACGCATCAAATTGTTTCTAAAAGATTACAACTCATAAGCGGTAATAAATGTTCTGATCGTATTCCGAAAATATATGAAAAACTCTTCCGGTAGAATATCCATAAAATTGAAAAAAAAATTTGTATAATTTTTTATAGAGGAGATTGTTGAAAATTTTATCAGCTCAAAGTTAAATTCGTATATCTAGTTGGAATGATCTGAATTGGAATGCACTAAAATAGGTGTTCATAAACGAATAAAAATCTGTTTGAATATATGACTTATGATAGTTTATTTCACATATCATTGTTAGATAAAAAGGAAATAAGCATATTATTCTTTATAAATTGCTTAATATAATATTAATTGAAAGAAGTAGATAAATTGTTATTTTTAAGCAATTCTCTGCTAAGCAATTTGGTCATTTATTGCTGTGTAAAGTAAGGCTGCACTGATTTTTCAACGCGGATCGAGTAGTATGGAGGCATTCAATCATCTTGGCATTCTTATTGAGAAAACTTCATCAATCATAGCGGATGGCAATTTGTATAATAGGGTTATAAAGGTGAAAACACAAGTTCATAGAAAAAAGTTGCAACAAAATTGTTGCATTAAAAAATATTCTTATGTATGAAAAATTTGTTTTTTATGAAAAATTAATTTTTAATACTCTCATATGTTTAGATGAAAAAATGTATAATTATGAAAATTTAGTTAGAGGATGTTTATATTATAAGATGTATTTGTATTTTCGTCTTACGAGTGTATTTGTATTTTCGTCTTACGAGTATAATCTTTGCAATTATTTCGTTTCATTATATTTTCTTCTAGGCGTATAATGATTAGGATGGAATTGTAAAAATCAAATAATAAACAGAAAAGGGAAGTAAAAATAGTTACTAAAAATTGTAAAAATTATATAGTGAACGAGTTGAATTGAACTAGCAATGATGCTTGAGTGGAATTTTTGAAAATTTTCCTAAAAGATATCTGAAAAGAAAAAAATTTAAGCCGTTTCTTTCGAATTTGGAAAAAATTTACTGAAATAACTTGATGTTATTTTATAAATAACGATCATTCACTTATATTTTACTCCCTTTCTGGCTTTTTTTTCGCTGTTTGGCAGTTTTTTTTGGCTTTTTGGCATTTATTTGGCAGGGATTTTTGGCATTATTCTTGAAGCGAGATTTACTTATACGCTTGAGATATCGCTTTGATTTAGATATATTTGTTTCGATTTCGCTTCTAACAGCGCAATAGTTTCAACGTTCAATTAAACGTTTGCTTCATTTCAAATAAACTATTGAAATACGATTTATTTCAGTGATAAAGTAAAACCATTTATCATTTTGTTGATGTAATTTTACCTTTTATAAAGCTAAATTATAATCTCTATATTTATCGTCTAAAATATTATTGAAAAAACTTTTTTCAAAAGAGAGTGTTTCCAAACGATAGTTGTGTAATTGAGGTAGCTGCAGGTACTTTGAGATTTTCTTAGATCTTTTATTTTTAGTCTAAATCCTCCACTCATTGATTGATTTTCTTCGATCTCTATCGATTAAATGAATAATGACCACCGATATCATTATCCGTTGCTTCGTTCATGAGGAAATCATCCCGACATCCAACGAACCACATTTTAGATGTTGAGATAATCTCTGAGTTGCGTCCATTTGCATATTTCAATTCATCGATCTTCGTTTGCATACGCGATGAATATTAAATGTTGCTCAAATTGTATTGGGAATATTCAGTTAAATTTGTAGAAAATATTTTTTTCTTTTGAAGTTAATTTGATATTATTCCAACTTTTTTTTGAAATATGAAAATTCCATGGAAATTAAAAAATTTTTAATTTTACAAGTTGGCAGTTTCTTATAAATTAACTAAAACAAGCGCAAACGACAGTTAAATTTTATTTACTTTTAATATAATAAAAATTAACTGAGTAAAAATGAAAATAGTTGTAAAATTAAGTATATCATTATTCAAGTGTGATAAAAATGTAATGGTTGTCGTATTTTACTTGCATTTATGCACGCTAATAGTGCACTAATAGTTGTTCAGTTTTTTTGTTTGTTTGTTTCTCCCACTCGAGATTGAATGATCGAACGACGAAGTTAGGTGCCCATTTACTCACATACTAGTTGTTTTATCGGTTGTGTTGCCGTTTCTTCCTCCTCAATACTAATCGACTCTATTTTTTGAATTTCACTTACTAGAATATTATGCTATACTTATTATCGAAGTAATGACTCATAAATTTTTGATGGCAATATTTGATTGCCAGTAAGACTGTAATAGGGCTAAGCATATTCAGTATATAGTAACTTAGGTAGTTTAAATTCCCAATTACAAATTAATAGGTGTTAAGATATACAAATATGTAGATATATATTCGGCAGGAATTTCTTCTTTTCTGATACCTTCGATTGAAGTATAGTCGTTATTGTAGTGGAAATATGCGTCGATAATTTGCAATAGATTTGCAATTTGCAAAATTTGAGAATTTGCAATGAAAATGTTTGAGGTTGTTTTTGCAATAAGCTTATCTTTGTAATATATTTGCATTGTATTGCGCAATTATAGTATGACATCATATGAGTGGGTTTAACGTTGAAATTTTTCTGATTTTTAAGAAAAATGGAAAAAAATTTTTCTCCAATATATTCACAAATATTCTATCGATATCGAATAACTACAATATTTGTCTCTAAGAATATATAAAATATTTTCATTTATTTGTTTTGTGATTTTTACATCTAAATGCGAATCGGGAATCTCAAAAAAAAGCTAGACACGCCTTGCTGACAGCTGTCTGTCTGCTAGAGACGATCAATGTTACAATTCGCTCAAAGCACATTCTCGAGCGATCATAGCTTTCACCTCTCATTTATTTATTATAGTTTATTTTTCTATAAAGCTTTATTTATTTATTTATTTATTCATTTATTGTTGTCTATTTTCCCTCCGTTTCTAGTATGCTCGAGTTGTTGTAAACAAAAACGATTGCAGATTGGTGCTCGATATGGAACAACGGGCGACTCTAATTGAACATTTATGTGATCTCCGTATCGATGACTACACTCCAATATTTCGTAAAACTGGTATCATTTGCACAATTGGTAAGTTACTGGGTGTATTGTTTTAGTGTTGGAACAACCTAGTTACTGTGGTGATCCTATAAATCCAGGATGAACCATCACTAAGTAAAGAGGGTATAAGCATTTAGATGAGTAACATACTTTGTACTTCCGGTGCTTCTGGTTTTTCTTAGTTTCTACTTAAATGTTGCACTTAGAAATCGTTAGAAGTGTCAAAGAAGGATGCTTCAAAAGCGTTTCCTCAATTAATTGAGCGCCCGGTGAATTCTTGATTTTCATTGGGAATCGAGAAATAAGGATTATTAATGATTCATGTATCTTGATATTCAAATGGCAGCTAAAAATGGTTAATAAATCGTAAGCTGGACTCGATCATCTTATTTCTTTCCCATTCTATTCAGCAGTGAAGTTCCACTCGAACTGAATAATATTCAAAAAGTATGTAAAATCGATAAGGCAAATTGTTCACGATAAGATATAAGGCGATTTGTTGCTTGCAATGTTCTACATAGTATTCTAAGCCATAAACTACAAATATGTTAATTTCGTGGCATCACAACTTTCTTGCTATCTATGCATAAAATTGGACGGTAGATGCCAATAACTCAAGATAACTATGGTTAGAGAATTGATTTGTTTTAAATATTTGTTACTATCGAACTACTCTTAAGTACAGACTACTCTTTGCAGTAATACACACTACTTGTTGCTCAATTATTAGAGTTATAGAATTAGCCCTCTGCAATTCGGTAGTTGTTGTCTATAGCAGCTAAATAATAAGTGAAACGCATCACTATTTTCAAATGCCAATGCATCATGAATGAGAAGTTGCCTTCTCTTTGTATATATTAGGTTATCAAAGGTATTTCTGGAACTCTACACAATAGGTAACGAGGGAGTTGTAGTATCGCTAAGTTAGTGCCAGTGCCTCAAGTGGTTTACTATATTATAGAGAAAACTATGAGCACCTGTGTGGCATAATGGGTCTACTCGCTTTCACTTAATCTTCGAACAGCATCTAATCGAGTTCTTTGCTAGCATTGAGAATGCTTGGAGTATCGAGTTCTTTGCTAGCATTGAGAATGCTTGGAGGATCAGCACCTGTAACCTTCAGATCGTCAGACAGACAACTGCAACAATTGCTTGTGTATTTACAACAATCGTTATTAATGCAACCATATAGAGATTAACCAGCTAGCTATCTTAGATTTTATTTTAGTCGTGATTGATGATTTTAGTGGTTTTTATTCGTGCAATATTGATATGCAAAATTATTGATCGATCCTCAATCATTTCAGGTCCAGCAACACATAGTGTGGAAACGTTGAAAGAAATGATATCGACGGGCATGAATATTGCACGTCTCAACTTTAGTCATGGATCATATGAGGTAAGTAAATAAATTACGTCTTGATGAATTTCTATTTGTTCTGTATGATTTAATTACAAATAAAATATGGCTTTTTTTAAAAGAAAAAGTATCGCTTTAAACGAAGAGATAGGAGGCAATCCATATCGGGTTCAACTGAATGCAGAAAATGCTTTTAATTTCGTACGGGCTATCTGCAAGGTGCTGGATCAAGATAATATAGATGGGGAGGGGTATGAAGAGAGTTAGGTTGATGGACGACAGGTTGGGTAAGACTCTCGTAATAGGTTAGAAGGACGATATTCTAAGTATGCGTAGATTTTTGGCTATCCTAACAAGTAATTCTAACGAAGACCATTATCTGAGGGACACAGCTGTCTTGTGGAACATAATGTCGTCCGTGCAGGGTGTGCTTAGGTGGTAGGTGATGGTTCAAGAATGTTATGGGGAAGATATTTTGAGGGGAGTGCAAAAGAAGGCAATATGAAGAAGATACGAAGAGGGCTGAATTTTAGGTGATTATCTGTGGAGTAATTTTTATTGGTTGGTGTTTGCGGTCGTCATTCAAATGCATATGATAAGAAGATATCCCTATTCTAGGTGGTTTAGTGAGATGAAAGGGAAGAGAGGAGGGGAGAGGGGGGGGGGGAATTACAGTATCTCATTCTTGTGTTAACCACACTCGAATACACAAGCATGCATAGTGGCAAAACGCATAATGTGCATTTTTGAATATTTCAGTATCATGCGGAAACGATCTCAAATTTGCGAAAAGCATTGCATGCACTCAACGATCGAAGGAGTATTGCAATCGCACTCGACACAAAAGGACCCGAAATACGCACAGGTGTGCTTAGCAAGGTGAGCTATTATAGGTGAAATAAAGAGATAATAGATAAGAAGGAAGGGGTGGAAATTGAGTTAACCACGCGTAAACATTTTAGTTTCAGCAATAGAATCGGATTCTAAGGAGGTTGCATTCTTCAGAGAATAATTTTTATGAAACGAAATAGCGAATGGAAATCCAGTGTTTTTTGGATAGGTTCTTCTGGATAGGCTCATTAAGCTATCTGCATAAGTTTATATTGGAAACTAAAGTTATGTTTGTTAAGTGAAAAAGAACTGCTTTCGATGAGATGTTGTTACTGTGCTAAGGCGGTGATGCAGTTGCAAGTGAGCACTGAAATATAACAAAAATTAAGTTATATGGTCATTATGTAAAAACTTGATCTCTGCATAGTCAAGATGAGATAAATAAAATATTATATTTTAAGGGTGCAACAACTGAAGTGGAGGTAAAAAAAGATTCCACCGTAACGCTAACCACCGATTCTAAATACAAGGATAAATGCACTGAAGAAAAAATATATATCGACTATAAGAACATAACGAAGGCAGTTTGTCCGGGGAAACGTATTTTCATTGATGATGGTCTCATCTGCTTACGTGTCGCAAAAGTTGGTAAGTGTTTACCTCCGGGATAATCTCATATTGGTCGATTTTTTGATTACTGTGTTCGGAAGAAGGGGGTGGGATTCCTTATAAGTTACGGTATGTTGGTAAATCAGCATTTGCAGGTGGGTTTAAGGACTAAGGTTTATGATTTAGAAAACGAAAAATTGAGAGGGAAGAGGAAACATATAGCTGAGCCAAAAATGTTTCCTCACATTTTGATTATAACATCGATAACTGCAAAATCTGGAATGGAGAACGTCCGGAATGAGAAAGTCGTAATTGGCAATAAAGGGGGATACCGTCAGACATTTGTTGGCGGTATCCGCAGCGTTCAGCCGGTCGCACCGTTAACCTTAACGACCTTCATCGAAGAGCAAAGGGAGATTTCTTAGCATGATTTATTTCAACATTGATGTCTATTTACAGATGGTGAGGAAATATTATGCGTCGTTGAGAATGGAGGAATGTTGGGCAGTCGAAAGGGAGTGAATTTACCTGGTTGTTCAGTCGATTTGCCTCCAATTACCGAGAAGGATGTCGCCGATTTGCAATTCGGAATTCAACAGGTTTAATTAGAATTTGTCAGTATTTTTCAGCATTTGAAAATACGATATTTTCACGAAAACGGAATGACAGATAAACAAAAAAATAAATTTTAATATTGAATGTTTAGCGCCAATTTTAATATTTTACTTTGAAAAGTTTTCATAAAATTTGCCGAAGATTTTTTATAAAATTGGCTGGAAAATTCCCATAAAACTGGCTATGTTCGATTGAGAGAATGCATCAGTTATGGTCGAGTGAATATTTTTAGTTAATCTTGATAAATCCCTGTAATTACAGGATTTACTTAAAGTATTTAATAAGATATTTAAAGGGTGTCGACATGATTTTCGCATCATTTGCACGTAGCGCTGTTGGTATTCGCGAAGTTCGTAAGGCACTTGGCGAGAAAGGCAAACATATCAAAGTCATCGCAAAGATCGAAAACCAAGAAGGAGTCGAGAGGTAAATTCTCTAATTGTCAAATCTCCCCCCCCCCCTTCCCCTTACCTCTCTCCGAGGAGCTTTTCAAATATACTCGAAACTCCAAATCTTTTGATTTTTATACTTGAAGTCACTTCTTTGAAGCATAATCTTCTAGGTGTGTAATTTTTCATGAGGTAGAGTTAGTCACAAGTAAGTATAAAGGGAGTATTTAAGTCTTTTGGGCGGAATATAGCTATGAACCAATCTGCAGTTGTTCTTTTTGTCGTCAAGTTCAAATTCTCTAAGTGTTTCTGTACTCTATTACGTTAAAGTTTCTTACAGTTTTATTCATTTTCGTTTTTCCAACAATTAAAAAAGGAAATTATGCAGAGCTGAAAAATTTTTCACTGTATTTTGTTTTGTTTTTCCGGGCTAAATTCAGTGCTCTAAAATCTTAAACCAGAAAATTATTCAAGAACTGTGAAGGGTATGCTTATGAATGATTCCACTAAATTATGAAAATTTTGCTCGCGATGCTTAGTGTTTACTTTTGCATCCTCAGGATCGGTTACAATCGAGATAAGGCTATATTTATTTTGATTTGTCGGCCTCTATAAAGCAGAAAGTCGTTCCAATTTTATGGAATAAAATTCCACTTTTTATTACCATTTTAACATGTGGACAGCTGATATTTATTATTGCAGCCTTTTATAAAATGACAGTTAATCGTTTTATGTTAGGATGCGGCGGATTTGTAGATAGGATGTACCTGCACTTTTTTTTCCACCTTGAAGAGGGGAGGTGGAAAAGATCTTTACATCGGAGGGGGGGGGGGGGGNGGGGGGGGGGGGGGGGAGAGGGGGTCATGGATCACTCTCTGAACCCCCAAGTGGAGTAATAGCACAGGATTCCCAAGGCCTAGCATTTGCGATCCTGCCTTTTCGGGATGGGCACTCGAATGGTGCTCAAAAGAGAGATGAAGCTAGAACCTATTTTTATGAATAGCAGTTATCCGCTTATTTCTTGTAATTAGTTCAACGTATTGCTGAAACAAATATAGCGAATTCGACTTAAAACTGCAAACCTATCTCAAAAGTTATATGAGCGAGGGCATGTAACCGATAATCGATATAAAATTTGCCGAAGATAGGTGATAGTATGGCAAGGATATCGCCAGAGGTGCTATCGCAATATCTCGTCTGTTCCCATACGTCCCATCCCCCATCGAACTTCCCAGGCAATAATTCCACTTGGTAGATGTTAAAAATGATCCACGCGGAAGCACTTTGCGCTAATTTCTGGGCTTTTCCGAACTTTAAAGGCCTATTCACCCAGTTTTCATTACTAGGCGCAACCCATTGAACGTCGCTGGGCAATTATCTCCAACCCTCTTCGTGCCATTTTTCCCAACCCCACCTCGTATGTGGGGATCTGAATACGCAGCGTTTGCGCTTTTGTTGAACAGGAAGGGTTACCACTTTTTTCAAATTGGCCTCTACAAAGAAAATTTCATCTGGCATTAGGTGGTCTTTGAATTTTGCTTCTGCTTGTATAATGTCACTCTCCATATTACCTTGTAGTTTAGTAGTCACAATATTAATTCCTTTAAAAATGTCAATTCTATTCCCGTTCCCTTCAAAAAAAAATTTTTTTTTTGCACTAAAACTTTTATAAGCTTTGAGATGGGAATTGTATGAGGGACTGTTTACAAATGTTGCGATGTAACTGCTGATAATATCTAGAAAGTTTGCGAAATATTTGCAACAGCAGATGCAGTTATCTTATTTTGACAATTTCAGAGCGGATGAGATAATAGCGGAAGCCGATGGGATTATGGTGGCTCGAGGCGATTTGGGAATAGAAATCCCACCTGAGCAGGTATTTCTCGTGCAAAAGACGCTCACAGCGAAGTGCAATCGCATCGGGAAGCCTGTGATCTGTGCGACGCAAATGCTCGAATCGATGGTCCATAAGCCAAGGCCAACACGTGCCGAAGGTGAGCTCTTCAAAAGGACTTTCACAGTTATCACTTAAAACGGTTTATCACATTATACTTCACATAGTCGCTGTGTTGTGTGCAATGCATAAAAGTCGGACCTTTGCGCCACAAGGCCTTGGCTTTCGATTGGCAGGTTATATTTTTTGGCTTGATTATGATGGGGTTTCAAACCTGATCGAGAACACAGAATACGGTCAGCACACATTTCAGGTGTCGTTACTGCATCCGCTTTCAGATGACAGCCTCGACGTCCGGAAAACATCGTTTCCTTTCTTCATGCGTTGCCAAATATCTATTTGATGTGGCAAATGCTGTACTGGATGGAGTTGATTGTGTTATGTTGAGTGGAGAAACAGCGAAAGGGAACTATCCGATTGAGGCACTTCTCATGATGCATCAGGTCGACTTCTATCCATTTCTTATTCCACAGCTTTCGCCTCCAAAAGATATAGATAGACCGACCGATGCTTTATTCCCTGGCGCGTTTTCCCATTAGTTTTATAGTAGTATAGTGTTATAACACTTTTATTTTATTATTTGGACACATTCTAAGACTTATGCAGATAGAACAAACTACATCACGATATTAATTAGTGAAAGGCATACCTAAATAAAAAATGACTTCCTTAGTGATTCGTAAGCTTCCTTCCGAATAAAGCTTCATACAGATATTTTCCTCTGTTACCATAATTTTTAAGCAGGAATGATATAACAGAAAATAGCCGTGTAATATTGCTGCAATCAAATATAATACATTAAAATGTTTTGTCTATGAATGTGCGTCATTTCGTAAACAATTTCCATTCGAAATGTTTTTCTTTCGCTGTGAGAGACTCGAAGAAAGAAACAGAAGAAAACTGTCACGTCGAAGATAAAGTGGGGAGCTGGACAACGAGCCAAAGTGGGGGGGGGGGGGGGGGGGGGGNGGGGGGAGGGTGCTGAAGATAGTAAGCTCTGTCCCTATTCGCAAGGATCGTTTGCTCGACTAATATTGATGCGTCTTGTAATTATTTAAAAATATCAGCGTTCTCCTTTTTTTAACGGAAATAAATAAAATATTAAAATATAGATTTGCCGTGAAGCCGAATCGGCAATAGTATATTCAACATATTTCGAAGAATTGCTACGAGTGATTGAAAAGCCAACCGATATGGCGCAAACGATCGCTATAGCAGCCTCATCGGCTGTCGGATCATGTCGTGCTACTGGCATCGTATGTGTCACCAATAATGGAAGGTTCGTGTCTCTTTCCATCCCATTGCATTGCCATAACCATTGCAGTCAAATGAGGATCCTCTCATTGAATCTGCGCAGTCCTTACATACGAAAACAATTGGGAGCGGTGGGGTGGGGGGGTGGGGGGGGGGGGGGGGGGGGGGGGGAGAAGGGGGAAAAGGAGATGGTTTCTTGCCTTATTTATGGATTGGTCGAACCTGAAATTCACAGTTTTGAAGGACCTTTTTTGTGTAAGTGTATTTCTGAATGAATCTGTTCGTCGTAATGCCTAAGGGATCGGTCGTCTGCAACGTCGAATCGTGAATGCTTGATGGCGAATGTAGTTTTGTGGTGGCGTAATGCGTACCTGTAGCAAATATGTGTTTATTTATGAATCTGGTAAGGGCTGTGTTTATCTGTCTCATACTGAAAAATAGAAATTTCAGCATCGAATATAATAAAGCATTAGATGCGATAGCACCGTCGGGAATGAAGCGACCAATTATCTTTGAAAATTAGCGTGCCAGAAGTAAAACATGGCGCAAATGTCTTGCAATCTCTGCTAGCAGGTAATAGTGTAACTAGTAACTGTGATCATCGCGATCATTCACAAAATACATAGGAGCTTTTTGTAGCTTCGTTTATGCAGATGTTTACAGTACCGTTCGGTTGGAGTTCGAAAGAACATTAATATACGTTCTAAGGCGCTGTTTTACGGGTTAACAAAGGTGATAATTGCGAGTAACTCGATAATAATATCATCTAACTGAGAATGAATTACTAAAGTTTTACTCAATTCTACAAAGGTAAGTACACCGGTTTTATGAGAGCTTTCATTTGTGTTTTACAGAGCAGCGATGCTACTATCACACTGTCGTCCACCTGTACCAATCTATGCGGTCACCGCTGATGCAATGGTTGCACGACAGTTGCATTTACATCGAGGTGTATTCCCACTACATTATAAAGGTGAGGCTTGACGATAATCCCACCTAATCTAAAGACTTCCTTACGATTACTGACACCTCAATTTACTGTATTTTGAGACCGTAAGAGGTAATATTCTTCTCATAAATTAGGCAATAAATATCTATTAATGACCATCTAATAATGACCATTGTCCACCTAATAGTGACCGTCTAATAATGACCATTATCCGTTTATTAATGACCATCTTGTTTATCAGCTAGCTTCATGATATGATGGCGTTTACTTTCATTATGCGCTGATCACATGAACAAGATGAAGAAAAACACGAAGGATAAGATTCTAGTTCATTCTTATTATTCATTTCTAAATAATTTAATCGGTAGTATCCTGAGGAAAGAGTTCCAAGAAGTGATCAATCGATATAATGAATGAAGCTTCAGGAGAAACAACCGGCGACCCACTCGCCAATCTCGAGAATCAATTAAATTTTGCGATTGGTATAGGCAAGGAATGTGGTTATATTCACAGTGGTGATCTACTAATCATTGTTACAGGAGCAAATGAAGGTTCATTTTCTTGCTAGTAGGACGTCCACTCTGGAAAGAATGAGGTTTTTTGTGGGTGGTTGGGGGGAGGGGGATGGGTGATATCATCTACTAAAGCCTTTGAGGCATTTTCGATGGATCGATTCGTTAGCATTTTAGTACGCCATCTTGTTGAAAGTGCATATATGTTGCACTGGAATTTAAAATAGGAATACACTGAACACCTGTTGCACTTCCGGCAAATTCGTGAATGAAAAGCGTCTCCCCACAAAAACCTAACTTTACTTGTTACTTTCTCTCCCGCTTCGATACGGTGATTTAACCAGGATCGTAGTTCGAGCTCAAATATTGAACGTATTTTATACTGTTGTCGACGAACAATATTATTTATTGTGGGGATTCTTTTACAGGCGATGGGCAAACGAACGCTCTTCGCATCATAAAAACGCCTTGATCGTTAAGTCGACACTTGGACTATGAAACGTCGAGAACGGTGAGCGAATTTCTGAAAAGAGCCATACTGCTCCGCAAACAAATTATAAATTGATTTGAAGAATAAGCAGAAATTTATAGCCTATGAGATGGTCACTGAAATGGTTACAACCAAAATTAAATCGGTTTTTGGTAACCGAAATTCCTCGTCCACCACGTCTGTTAGTCGGCCAAATACATCCAGTTTTCATTATGACCGGGCACTTTTGGCCGTTTAAAGAACGAAATTTTCGAAAGTATATTAGGTCTTAACTGAAATTCCATTTACGATAAACGTATTTCGTTGGACGTTGATCTTACTTTCTTTGCGACTAAAATTTAGTTAACGATATCCAATGTTAAAAAATGATAGGTAATTTTTTATATTTATTTAAAAAATTTTTTCTTAGGAATTGAAATTTTCCTTCTCATTTTCCACTTATTCCACGATCAGCGATCTGAATTTTTCCCCGTAAACGACCATGATATGAATAAAAATTAAGGAAGGAATATATGTATTTAAATATTATATTTCTAGGGGTGGATTCGTTACGAAGCACAAAAGACGATGAATGATTTTATGTTTGTTATCCACCTACTTGATTGTTAAAAAAGAGAATGCTAGCCATACCACAGTGCTTTTTGTTTAATGTTTTGCGGTGCTCTATTGATGTCTTTCATGGTGCTAACGGATTTGTTTTGTTATGTGATAGTACTAATAGTATAACTTGCCTTCCACGTTTTTCCCACCTTCTTTATCTCTCTGAAGATTTTGTAAAGATTGAAATTTGGTAACGATTCTTTTAATAAGAGCCGTTACCAGACGGCTGTATGTAAATGCAAAGTTGTATCGCAACCATAAAAATTCAGGTTTAATTAAAGTTTGATTTCTGCAGTAACTGCGAAGAATTTTGTTCATTAGACTGATAGATATAAAAATATAGGCTTATACTGTCAAAGATTTTTAAAATAGAAGAGATAGATATATTAGGCAGGAAAAGAGCGCAGATTGGCCATGAAAAAATTGTTGATGCAAATGGGCTGCAAAAAAATACACTTGTATTTTTCAGTTTCCTAGTCAACATAGGGCGATATTTTCCTGCTTCCGCTTTAAATAAAAGAAAAAAAAAAAGATTTTTTGAACGTCGTAGAAATGTTTTTAGAGAAAAACAGAGATTTAGCTTATATGGACGCTTACAAAAATAGCCTCGAAACCTGAATTTTTATTTTTGCATTGGGATTGTTTTCGTAGAAATTTACAAACTCCTTTTTTCGAGATAGCATATTGCTAATGTAATTTTTCTTGCAAATTGTTTTAATTTGATAGAACGCTAAATTGAGAATAAATTCTTCATAGCAAATTGTTGAAGTTTCCATTCGGTAACAAGTTCACGAAAAGAACTGGTCCTTTGGTGGATTTGATCCGAAAGGTTCCGGATTACCTTTATTCTTTGTTATCATATCGGGCAGGTATTGGGTGAATGGGGAGGGGGGGGGGGAAGGGGACTGCAGAAATATGAGTTAATTAGCATAGTTGCTTGGTTTATTGAAATAGCGAAGATTAAGCTTTAGATAGGGTTTTCTGATGATGAAGCTTTGATACGATTTGCTAGAATAATAGATAATGAATGGATTTTAATATCCTGATGAAGCAAATGTCATCAAAGCTCAAAGCTAGAAAGGGGATAGGGACCGAAGAGATGTGGAGCAGGTGGGAGTCTGAGAGGGGAGGGGTATCGCCAATGTGGAGCAGGTGGGAGTCTGAGAGGGGAGGGGTATCGCCATCGATTTCCTGGGTTAAGTACTGGTCTAGCAGCTTAGTGTCAAGCTTTTAAAGAGGTGCCATATGTTAAGAGGGTTGAAGCTTCGGCACACTAAAGGGCTTTCCCATTCCCAGTGCACATCGAGTGCTTTATTCAACATTTCATCTGTAAAGAATTATGACGAAACAACTGGATGACTGTGCCGTGAATTAAGTGTATGTGTACAGCAAATGTAGAGTCACACCGTTGATAACATACCGAACAGGGGTAGGGGGTTTTGCATGTATAAGTACGGTATAGGTGAGCAAATTCGACATTTAGGACAATAGAATAGTCTGAGGTGAAGGCTATATTTAGGGTTTTGGAACGAGACCTAAAGGGCTGTAATATCGATAAATAAATATTTGCAAATAAAGAGAAATGGAATGAAACAACGTAAAAGAATATTGCAATCATTTAAAACTTGTTCAAATAAACAGCGCAACCTTTTTGAATATAATGGAGAGAAAGTAATTTGAAAGTATAAAAATATAGAGGCAACCTCTTGAGAGGAATTAGAAAAACTTATAAAAATTAATGCGGTATACTTTATTATTGTATAACTAATGAAGTTTTTTTTTTCAATAATAAAAAGCGGTGATCATAGAAGATAGGAAAATTCAATAGGCAGCAACTGGATGTAGATGACTTTCTCATTTCATTCATTTTCTGCCAATTGCAAAATACTTTGCAATGAATTTCAACCTCGTTCGATTGACAACAGTCTAGGTGCTTGCAAATAAAAACATGAAGGTTTGAGCATGACGTTGCACCTCAACTATGATTATACAAAACTTGGCACAATTGATTAAAAATATTGCAGTTGAATAGCTGAACTCGATACGATGGTCAGAGAGGTCACATTTCGGTCAATGGTCAGAGGTCACACTTCGATCAATGACCAGAGGTCACATTTCAAGAACTTGATGGTCACTTCGTTGAAAGCAGCGACAAGTCAGTGGTCAGTGGTCGGTTTCATTCGAACAGTTGCAGGAAGCAATGATCAACTAGTGGCCTGATTTCGTGACCCAAAAAGTGATTTCGTATATCCTTAGTTGCGTATTGGTGGATTTAGCCAGCAAATGAGCCAAAATCCCTAGCGAAACATTAAACCTTTACAGATTGACCACTATCCCAATTTGTCGTGAATAGTAGTTTTTGTGTACGATACAAATATTAGTATGGATCTAAATTTAAAAAATTTAAATGGCATTGTTCCTACTAAATATCTTTCGAACATTGCAGCGCTATTATTTTGCAATCAGCCGATAGTTGAAAATGTATCTAATTTGCACTCTTAGCGCCAGCTGGTTGGATATTATCGTTGCTTTATTTGTGTGTTATTCAAACAGTTTGAGATGATCAACATTGACATTCTCAAAGGTTTTTTTTTCTAATTTTCGATGTTATTCGTTTGCTGCATTCTTTTTGTTTTTTTTTAACTTGTTTTTTTTATTTCCGGTTTTTGAAGTTTTTATGTTGCCAAAGCACTTACTGATTTCACTTATTGAAAAAAGTGAATAGGTTTTGTTGAAGAAATGTAAAAAAATATTCATAGTGAATTTCTCTTTGATATGAAAGTAGAGATGTATATCGTCAGTCGACTTCTTGATGGAAGGAAGCATCAATCACAACAACAAATTTTGTGCACTTTTGTGGTGTGCACATTTTAAAATGCATTTCAATGATGCCTAATTTGTATGTGTGTATATATGTGGTTGTATGTGTGTATGTCTGTGCTTGTATGTTTCTATGGCCGTTTGTATGTGTGTATGTGTGTGCTTGTATATCTGTATGTCGTCCATATGACCGTTCAAACATGAATGCGAGAGTTGCTAAAATTTGACGAATGTAAAGTACGTCATAGGAACCATACTTTGCCTACTATATTTGAGAGGTGTTACGGGATTAACTGCTACAAGTAAATGAAAAATTTTGTTCAATTAGCAAATTTGTTTCTTATTTCCTTTTTTTATTTCACTTTTAAAATTTTGTATTTATCTATACTTCGTAGTAAAGGCATCTATACTAAATGAACGTCACCGATGCTGCCGAATCGCTGACACTTTCCTTTAGTCTTTCGCAATCCCTGAAGTGTTGCCCTACCATCGTCGGTATTCCTTAAATAGCCACCGAATCGCATTGCCTTTCGAGTATTAAAGTTTTTTATGCGCGAAGGGAGGGGTGGGGAGGGGGGGGGGAGCCAAAAAAACAAACATTTTGCCGCTTGGAATCTTGCCTTTTGGAAAGGAACTAAATGGAAAATATTTAAAGTAGTTAACCCGATGTAAAAAATTATGCCCGATGCCATATTGCGAGTATGAATGCGCCGACAACAACGAGGTCAAAAATTCTTTTCGCATCATTCTGCTTGAGGGGCCCATTTCGATAATTCGATAGCAATCTGGGCAAGTTTGAGGTCAAATCCGCGGCAAGGTCAAAGGGCATCAGTTTTGATTTAGATCTTCGAGGCGTGTTTTCAAGCATCTTCATGCGCAAAAACTGCGAACCTGGGGAAATGATGGAAAATTCTATTTGCGTCGATGATTTGACCTTCAACCCGGCAGCAAAGTCAGGAAAGGCTTGCTACTGATTTGATCTTCCAATACCAATGAATTTCTGATGCTGTGCGGTGAATAATTTTTTCCATAAACGGGGGAGTTGCTTTAATTTATGCTGCTTATCGAGATGCTCCTATCGTCTATCCCCAATAAAGGGATCCAACATCGGTGTCATTACACTCGAATCGGGCACTAAACATTTGAAACGTGAATGTAGATTATGTGCATATGTGGCCAAATTGACGTGTCTAATGGACCTCTAAGCACTCTGTAGCTATGTTTGACAGTCGTAACGGCTACCATCGATTCGTCGGTTAAAATTAATCGAAATATTTATATTTATATATGCATAAATGTGTGTATATATAAAATTTAATGGTGAAGAAGTACAGTAACTTATATAGAATGTAGGTAGTGAAGAAGTACAATAACTTATATAGAATGTAGGTAATTTGCAGCACTTGTCGCTATCTCTTAGCTATTTCTTAACAATAACATTATGTGATCTTCGAAGAACGTTTTGCTCTCCCAGTGTGTTGATAAAGAAAATATACTGTATACTCGTGGGAATAGAAATGTATTGATTTGTTGCGTTCGCAATGAAAGCAACTATGAGAATTGAGCTTCTGATATAGATGTGATGTCTCTTTGAATTACCGTTTACTTTTTCTGAACTTTAAAGGTCACGGGCTACTTCAAAGGTCATGGGTCACTTCAAAGGTCACGGGTTACTTCAAAGGTTACAGGTTACTTTATAACTCATCCCATAGGTCAAAGGTTAGATCAAAAGTCAAAAACTTCCTCATAGAAGTTAAATTTATGAAGTTTTCGTTGTTTATGAGGAGAAGCTGGAAGGGCAAGTTTTACGCGTCGAATAGATCAGCTGCGTTGGCGTTTTTTCTTCGCGATAAAAGAGCACATAAACTATGAAGTAATTGTTGAATAAATTTAATTCTTTAGCATTCATTTGAAGCAGCCCAAAACCCGATATATATTTTTGAGTTGCAATGATCCATATGGCCTTCGATGTTTCTTGCACATTTCCTTTTTTTTTGAATATTGTAATAACCGTATTTTTTCCATCCCTATATTGCTTAATCTATCGTAATGCATTTTTCATTAGCATGGCCTCGTTGCTTCATCGCATTTTCCTGACGCCTCTTATATATCTTCCATTTTAATTTTTATTATTGTACTTGTTAATGAGTAGAAAATACATGCTAGTTTTTTTATTTTATTGGTGACTGGGTAAATAAATAAATAAGTATTTATATGTTAAACAGGCTCCTTTTCCATGGGAAATCTCTTTCTTAAATTTAAAGTATATAATTTCGTCATAAATTTTTATCGAAGAATATTTGGGGGGTACAATGGGTCATTGTTGTAAAAATGGACAGTAGGTGATTGTTGTAGAAATGAATGCCTCCATATGAGTTGAATATGTGTCAATGTTTTGTGATGCGATGAAATGCGAACAAAGATTATATCTGCAACAGATATCGTTGATGGTTCGTTATTGTCTCGAATTGCTTCACTCGGCTTTCGTATCGCTTTCCCACTTCTCTGATTGATGCTTAGGAAGTCTTTCTTATAGCTTTTTTGCATATTGTTGTGACATATTTATTTATGCAAATATCTTCGATGAGTGTTCATCCGATAGTGTCAATTTAAAACAGCTCGAATCATCGCATTAATGAACTTTTACTGATATTTATAGATATAATAGTATATAGTTTGTTTTTTTTAGTTACGACCATCGAGTATGTTGAGTAGAGATGAAATAATAATTTATGCTAACATATGAATCATGCAGATCAAGCTCAATTTTGGGTTGAATTACCCAAGTTTGAGCTTGATGTATAAAAGTTAGTATAGGAAATCAACCTTATAATGCCAGTTATATTTATCATATTTTCTAACTCTCCTTTCTGGGATTCTAATACTGATGCTCCATCAGGCTTTAGCTTCTGAAGGCCGACATACGCATGCATGCCAACATATACGTAGACATTTACATGTATGTAGACATGTATACACAGATCATATTGCCATAATGTTGTTTGCACTTAGAAATTTGCACATATGCATAGGAATAGAACCACCATCTATTTAAATATCTAGCAAACTTTTAAAGGGCTGTTTATTTAAAATGCTTAAACAAGAAATTAGCATCGTTGTGATAGCGTTTTATAAAAGTTCTGGAATATCGCATATCTATGAGACTAATAAAGGTAATCTGAACATAGGTTTTAAGCCTATCAAATAATAACTTAATTTCATCAGTACATTTCCCATTTTGCAATCCTTTTTTATGCCTCAAATGTTGAACAGATTAATTCCGAAAGCAAATTTTTTTTCCTCAGTAGGATCCTGGATCATAATTTAGGTTTTCTAGTTTCTTTCATAATAGTGGAAAGGTGGTATCTTCCTATCTAAAGCTTTGCTTTAGGCTGTAACACTATTTTTGGTATTTTTAATTTTCTACTATGTTCATCTATGCGATGCTCGTAGTGAAGTGAAAACCGATGTAATGGAATTCACTTCCTCGTTGCATTCGTTGAGATGTTTTTTTATGGTTACTTAAATGATATTGCAGTTTAAAAAATTGCGATATGATGAAACAAATGATTATTGGAAAAAATTCCTCTTTATTTTTATTTCATTTTAAAATTCCATAATGTCTATTTTGTTGATGTAAAGATTGACAATCGTCTTAACAAAACTGATCGTATTGTCGATTAGATTTCGATAAACGATTCCTATTTGTGTTGTTTTTTTTTGTTTTTTTTTGTTTTTTTTTGTTTTAGCGCATTCCTTTTCTCTCTCACATATCGTTTTCTTGCTATATAAAACGCATTTCTTTGTGAAGAGAAGCCTTAAATTTTTGAATATTTCCCTTGATTTGTGGAAAAATTTTTCACAATATATTTATGTTTTATGCGGCGAATTGTTGAAAAATTTCATTTCTTAGAAATAAAACCTCGAAAACTAGTATATCAGTGGACTTTGTATATATATGCATCCACTTATTTAGTTGATTTATTGATGGAGTGTCGTGCAACGGTTCATAGTTGGCGTGAGATAGGTTAACAATGAAGGTGTGATGGGTGAGCGAAACTTGTATCTTTTGATCTTTGAACACCGGAAGAAACATTATTACCCAATCTTACTGAATGATTGGACACAACTCACTCACTATGCGGTGTGCAAGAGTCTTCTTTCGTTCACGATTAGCGTACTATTCTTCCAGTTAACATTATTCATTACTATTTGCATTATTTGAATGAATATTTATAAAATTCATATTTAGTGATAATTAGTCAAAGAAATAATAGTTTCCTCACATTCATCTCAAATTTTTTGAGTATATAAAAAGAAAAATACAAATTGAGTTTAATTTGAGAGTTCATTTTTAAGAAATCCTTAAAACGCGATTGCCATTTTGCATCACTAATTTTTTAAAGTTTCTGAAGTTATCTGTTTCCCAAAAGAAATACCTTCAAAAATTGCATTAACTATCAAAAATGTATTTAGTTTTTTTATAACTTATTATTTTTAAATACATTTATCCATGCAAAAATATATCCCTAGGGGCGTTTATTTTTTGAATAAAATATTTTCTTATTCCTCATCACCAACTCAAAACTATAAAAAATTGCTATAGAAGTTTGTCATGACATTATTGCTTCTCATGAAACCAGTAGTGAAATCTAGAAGAGGCGATATAAGAAAACGGTTTGTTCGTTTCAACGATCAATGATAATAAATAACCAGTTTAATTCTTATAAATTAGAGAGCCAATAGGAATGATCGCTTTGAGCGTTTTTATTTGTTTTCTTCAACCTTATCAGTTCGTTTCTAATTTTTGCAATTGTGATTTGTTTCTGTGATAATGCTCTTCTTATCACTACAATAATCCCTTTATCATTACTTCTACTATAAGGAAAGAAGATACTCTGTTGTTGTTTTTTATTCACATATGAAATTAACAATTAATTTTGCATAATTCATACTGTTACATTATCGATAAAGTCAGTAGCGAAATGTTTTCAAAAAGTTATTCAATTTTTTATAGTATTATAACTTTTATTGAAATGCAAATTTTTCACAAGAAAAAATAAATTCATCTCGGAAACGATTTTCACTTTCTATGAAGCATCGATTGAGAATATTTATGAATCGCCTAATGAGAAACTCCATCAGATGCATATAATCTATGAGGAATTATTCGAGTGATAATAACTGAATTCAGATGTATGTATGAAGTAACCGCGTGAACATGGAAATATCCTTCTTGTATAGTTTAGTAGACAGTGATGTACATCGATTTCATGTGATTAGCAAGGTTTTTATTCAATATCGAATTAGTTTTAACAATTCTATTTCACTTTACGATGTTACACTTCAAGGATAGCATAGGTAAGCATTATGGAGGCACTCAGTTAGCTCGTTTCATTGCAATCTGAGATCGACTAAATAGAGGGAGTAAGATGTTGACCTCTGCATCAAAAGGTTAGGCACCGTTGTTTGCTGTCTTCGTGCTTCTTTAATATTATAGACCATATAGCATACACACAAGTACGGTAGTATTCGTGTTGGTGTTCGTGATGTCAGCCTAGATGCAATGAGCTAAAAAAAGCTTACCCGAAAACCATTCATTTGACAGTAATCAAGAGCCGCCCCAAGAAGTAGTACTGTAGCATCAAGCAGTAATCCATGTCACCTGATTGCGTTTACATTACGGTGGGTGATGTCGAATCGATAGCTATTATACGACCGAAAACCTTATCATTGTTATAGACAAAAACCTATTCTATTATTGTAGTTCAGCGTTGTATTCACACCTATGGCTCTGCACTTGCTTAGGCGTTCGTGGAAACAGCCTTACCTAAGATAGGTGCCGCTGCCCACTTTCCCGTTGCTACTTCATTGAAGTCAACCACTAATAGGTGAACATCACAGCAATCAAAACAATGAATTACAAATTGCTGAAGCAATATTTAGTAAATATTTTGTTCGTCAAAAGGGAAACGATTATGTATCGTGTCAGTAATATCCTATGAATGGAGCATATTGCCATATTTTACTAACTTTGATGTGTCTGTTTTTTTTTTTTGCTGCTTCACGTCACCACATTTGGTTACAATACTCGTCTAATTTGGGACCGCGATCATGAAAGTTCCTTTATCTTAGTTACATAGAGGAATCGAAAGCAGGCTGATACGAGGATTAGGGGGGGGGGAGGAGCGGGAGGGGTACTTGATGCAATTTTTAATGACTTTAATTGAAAAATGTATTTTCAAATGAGTAAAAACTTTTTCGTGCAGTGAGTTCAATTCGTTTTTGTGTTCAATAGTTAATGAAGTTTTTTTCACATGCAATCATTATTAGTTCTCTATCTCAATATAGCGATTCATCTCGTTTCTTGGCCATTTGCTTTTATTCTTCAAAATCTTTTAAGGTTAGGCCAACTATTCCATGATTTCATCCTATTGGATATCCTACTGAAATATTCATTGCTGATATTTAAAATTTAAAAATTGGCATTCTGCCAAATATTGTTAATTGTTTTTTGCAAATATACAAATGTCAAAAACGTTTAGTGATGCCGCTGAATGACGTCACTATACATAACAACTCATTGCTGTGTAATTTCTTGACAATTGAAAAATCAACTGATGCACTGTTTATTTGTTATCTGTTTTTGTGGCTGGAATGAACATGATTCATCAAATACCGACATAATTTACAAAAAATATTAATATCACTCCTTATATCGATTAAAAATTTCTCCAGGCGGAAGTTCATTCGGTTTTTTATCTACTATGACGTCATTATTCGGTTTCCTATCAACTATGACGTCATCATATCATTCTGAATCCTTATTGATTCATTTAAAACTAGATATTCAAATTTTTCACTCCGATTGCTGATACTTATTTATTGGGAGCTCTTAATTGATAGGATAGTGATAAACGATTTTATCATTTCTAATTTTATTGATTGGTGATAACGATTTTTTGTTTGTTTCATTTTTTATATAATTTGCGTTATATTATCTAATTTTTGTGATTGTCGAAAATGTCGTTTATCATTAAAGTTACTCGAAGGATTCTCTTCTCGTCGAATCTGGTTTAAACGATGGCGATGACGTCATATCTTTCAAAAGAATTAACTAATCAACGCTGCCGTTTGTATTGTATTGAACGTGTTGAATTATAACTAAATTAACTGGAAAGATGCCCAATTTTTGAATTTTTTATTATTTTTTGTTAGAGACTTTATTAATAACAGTGGTACCATTTGCTGAATAATTTGGGTTTCCTTCTCGTTGAGTACCATCCAAAAATTCGATTGTCTCATTATGTGCATTTGCCTATTTTCAGTTGATGAATTATAAAACGATCGTTCACTTCCTTATCGTTTTAAATGTACACCAGTGGGCACAGTAGTAAGAGACACCAACGAAGCAGAAAGTCTTCAGAAGGGAGGAGTGGTGAGACGGTAGAGAGAGTGCTTCTAGTGACCGCTACATTTCTAGAATACTTAGTGACCAGTAGATTTCTAGAATATTTAGTGACCAATAGATTTTTAGAATATTTAGTGACCAGTACATTTCTAGAATACTTATTGACCAATAGATGTTTAGAATATTTAGTGAGCGGTACATTTCTGGAATACTTGTAGTGGCCAATTGATTTCTATTTAAGTGGTGGATATTAGTGCTCTAGAAATTGAAGTACCCTTGAAATATGAAAAGGAGTCGAAACGAACCACAGGAAAGACAAACCCAACAACAATTCGCTATCTAATGAAAAACGAGTTCTCTAATGGAGTATTTGTGTATGAATGAAGTGCATGTGCAATGATCTATACAGCGCATATAAACGCAATACGTTTAATTGCTCGACGGTTACAGCTAGTTTCCTTCTTCGATCGTCATGTACCATCGTCCTTATCTATAGTTATGATTGAATGCTGCGATTCGATGTATTTTACATTAATTTGAATATTTGTAATATGCTAGGGCAATTAAGAGATGTCATAAAAGGGTGCAGATAACTACTTGTTGTCAGCACGATGGATTATTGTTGGAGTAAGCACTCTATTAGCTCGAGTTGATCCACCCTTTCCCTGGATCGTTAAGTATTGTCTGATATTCGAACGCCAAATTTCAGCATATAAACTTGTGATTTTAGCGTAGTGCTGGAAGTCTGTACTAAACGATAATGGGAAATTTTTAGGGCATTTCATGAATTCTAGGAGGAAGATTCTTTATGAAACAGTAGATGATTAACTCTATTGATTTATCAGTTTTTACTAATAATATGGGCGGGGTAAATGTGATCAGCCCTATTATGGGTAAGTAATGAGATCATGAAATATCGATTTATCAGTTTGTTTCAATGTTTTGCGTATTTTATATGTATTTATTTGCATATTAGAGCATTTTAATGTAATATCAAGATGGATGTTGACTTCGTATAATTTTGCTTTTAGAAAAGAGGATTAAAGGTTCACATAAAGTGCCAATATTTACCTCTCATCGCATCTGCTATCTAAACATTCAACTTTCAAATAGACACTCTTGCTAACTTATTATTAAACAATTTGCAGCTTATGTATAATTTACAGGTAAATTATGCCTATAGGTGATAAACAAATACTGTAGAACAAAGAGTAAAATTACAGCAAAATGCTAAAACAAATACGATATCATCAGATCTCATAGGGAATTTATTTCGACCGTATGACAGAATATTATTAGATCATTGATATATAGCAATAAAAAACGTCGATCGATAGTGATCAAAATTTGATAGCGATGATCGATCGATCACTGATCATAATTGTAGTAAAAAAAGATGGTGAATACGGAATCAAACGGTAACAATGGAGTGATCATTGAAGAAAGCGCACCTATCAATACCGAAGTGAGCAATGCAACAAAGGAGGGCAGTCAGCAGTGTACAATTCATGAGGATACCGTAATCATAAACGACCTCAAAATTGGGTACTGTACATACGGACATGGTGAGAACAGGATGCTATTCATCTGTGGCGGCGTCGGTGAGTACTTCACTTATCGCTTTTCTTGTTGGCGTGTTTCTATTACAAGTATAGAAGTGCTGAATTACCCACTTCTATCCCCAAAAAACCTTATTTCCCAGGAACTAGAAATTCTATCTGCTATCTAAAGTAGTCTATTTGATGTTCATATTGCCTAATGTTAGCAGTTATATTCAGTGGAAGTTGCTGCAATTAGATCTAGTAGGAAATATTATGAAGTATGTCAAGAATCGGATATGCAAATTGCAAACCTTTGTAAGTTATTGCGAGATGTGGTATTTACATTTTAATATTCATTCGAAGAATTGGTGAGTTGAAAATTTGCCTAGTTTTAAATAGTTTTAAATAGTTTAAATTTTTAGTTTTTTTAGTTTAACTTTTTTAAATAGTTTAATTTTTTTAATTAAATAGTTTAAATAGTTTAAAAGAAGTTTTAAATAAATCTATGCTTGCTCTTTCCAAATCGTCATGTAAACCTCACTAAAGTACTGCAAAATTTATGGATTTAGAGGTTGCTAATTCAAATATTTGAACTAAAAGGTAGCTGCTTTATGATCTCTAATCTTTTGACAATTCCTCCATCGGAGTCGTATTCCATGAGGAAACCGTAGAATCATTTTTTATGCTGGCAGAAACTCTTCGATATTTTAGTAGTAGTAGTTATTGTTTGCGTGCTCACCCACTCAAACATTTTAAAGGTGAGGAAACAAGTCGGTGAGGTATTAGTGTCTAGTGAAAATCTTTTCATGCCTAATAGGATACATTCTCACTAGATGCGTCTTAACATCGATTTGCATAAAAAATAAATAATTTTTAGCGATCCCAATAAGTAGTCTAATTTAGCAGACATAAAAATATTTGAAGGGATACGTGAAAGGGAAGATGAGAATCTGCCACGATCGGCATTCCTTCTGCCCTTTCACTTTTAGGAGGAAGTTTCATTTCAGCCGTTGGAGGGTTCTTTATATACTGCTAACCAACTACCGATCTGCTGAGGGGATTGTAAGCTCTTCTTATACCTGTCGTTCTTCTGAAGCTTTGCTGGCATAACCATGAATTCCCAAAATATGTTCTTGATTATGTTGATCGCAACAGTTACTATGATTAAATTGTGTTTTCTCTTTTTATTTTTCGAGAATTTTGAGTGAATTTTCTTCTTTTCAGAAAATTTAAGTGAATTTTTTCGGGAAATTTTTTTTCGATGAAATTCAAATGCAAATTATACGACAATATTCTCCGTTTAATTTTTATGATCATTTAACAATCATTGAAATATACGACAACAATTTTTTCTCATCGATTTTTTTCTTATAAAGCAATTTGACGTATATGATGTCAGGTGACAGTCAATGAGCACAAAATGTGTTTTCAACATTACTTTCTAAGAATGCAGAAATGTGCTCCTTTTTAATGATAGTGGTTATTTACGATAAGAGGCGTTGAGAAAGGATGGGCAGTGAGTTGAACAGGAAATCCGCTATCTCGAAATGGAGGAGGGGGGGGGGGGGGGGGAGGGAAAAGGGTGAGGCGAAAGTTGAGAATGCTGTTAAATCGTTATAGTAGAGATCTTTGAACGGTAGTGGAATGGTACAAATTTATCGAAAAAAAAAATCAGTTCAATTCCCTCGATAAAAAGAGGTCTTTTAAAGAAATTCAATTAACTGAATCCTCGCATATAAACATTACGAGAAATTTTTCAATTTTTTTTTCGAAAACATCAGTCAAGAATCTTTAGAAAATTTCAATACGCAACGATCATGTTCGATTAACGAAATATTGCAATGGAAATTTTTGAAGAGCATCGGAAATTTTTCCAAATATTTTCACCTTTTACTAATAGAAAATAATAAAGGTGGAAAATGGATTCAGAATCCCAAATTTGTAAAATAACATATTTGGAGTCATTAAAAAAGAGGTCAATTTAACACCAAAACAGGATAATGGGTGATCGATTTTAAGGTATTATTCGATAATCCAGCTAAATTTCCTCACTTCTCTCAGCCTATCATCTACCGAAATGGAGTTGAAATTTCTATTCTGCTTATGACTGCTTATGAAATCGAATCTCAAACCAAACCTAGGTGTGAATCATTATAACCATAGTCAATTCTTTATTGATGAGAATCTTTCTTTTTTCTGAAGATAACTTTCGATCCTCTTTTTCATACATTATGGATGATAAGAGGGGAGGGATGGGATAAGAGGAAATCCTATAGTCGGGAATGATCTACTACTGGTGCATGAGCTTTTCTTAATAAGGTTTTTTAATGGTAAATTTTTAGGATGCTACAAAAAGGATTATCCCGATTGTGTTCTTTCGGCATTCAATCCTTCCGTCTATACGATCGTTTGCATCGATCCACCCGGCTATGGTACTAGTCGACCACCTGACAGGTAGCGCTTTATTATTTCAATTATATATATATATATATATATATATATATATGGCGGTTGTTATGAAAGTGCAGCTGACCTTCTACACTATTTGCAAAGGAAGGAATCCTGTATGGAAAGTCTCTGAATGGCTAATTCCGTTGATAATTTGATCCTAACCCCACCCCTTCTGTATATTGATTTTGCGTCATTTCTTTTATTATTCCATAAATATGAAGTTATTGGGTGTAACGATGAAATGCTCAACCTGGATAATCACCACAGATGTCATAAAATATTGTGGATGTGGACATTTCAACGATCCGGATTGTACTAGTTTTGTGGATCAGCTGTCAATTGAGATGAACCCAGCTAACCTTGTTTGGGATTGAACGGACCCCTCTCCTTTTTGTTTATATAAGTAACGTACTCTGGTGTCTCTTATGGCTTTGACGCTTCATCTTTTATCTATAGGGGAAAATGTGAGAATTCCTTTTTAATAATTTTCTTCGATGAGTAATTCTGAGGAGTTCGTCTTCTGCTGATCTTCGAACTGATAAGATATTCATAATTTACATATTTCCTACTAGATGACAGCTTTACAATGCTCTGTAGGACGGTATGCCACTAGCGTCATATAAAACTACTGTAACACTTCATTTGAATGCATCTCAACGTTACGATCTATTTATCTCATAATAAAGGGGTTTTTTAATATTGAATAAAAATAATTTGTTCATTAGAATTGAGGATTGCATTATATTATTTAAGTGATGTCGATAATAAACGTTCACTGCAATTGTCATCAGTTTTGCTTCCTCTTTTTTTCATTGAATCGGCCGAAGCCGAAGTTGGTAACGCTCACCGCTGATATTTTGAGCATTCTGCCTTGAGCTCTTTCAGGAAGCCAATTAAATTGCATCAGTTGTCCGTGCACATGTTTATTAAGTTTTCCTTTGTTTCTTATATGATTTTTTTCCACAGCCATATTCGATATTTCTATTTTAAAAGGTATGGGTTGATGGTACTCGAATTTCAGGAAACAAGAGGTGAATCGTTGTATGAAGGATGCCGACTTTTGCATCAAACTAATGGAGGTATGTTAAGTCCAATCTAATTATCACATCTTAGATGAAAGACTTCGATGTTTTACTTTACTCATATTTTGAGGAAGAGATCCTATGAGTGCTTTCTTTGAGAAAGGATGGCTTCTATTCATCGAAATACGGTATTTTCTTGCAAAGGAGATTCCACTTTAAGACCATTAATGCCGATTTATCGTCTTCTATGATCTGCATGGATTTACTTATGCTCTATTTTACCCTTATGATTTCATTTAATTGCAGAATATTTTTGATGCTCTAGAATCTAGCGCAATCAATGAGAACACCTATTGACTCAAAATGTTGCATAAGGTGGTAAATATTATTTAATTGAGTGTCCTATCGTTACGCAATTTCCTTATTTTAAAATTTAAGAGATTTGTGCAGCTTACTTGTAATTTGCATAAATGCATTTATAATTTGCATAAATACATTTGTGACTTACATAAATACTCTCGAGTTTGTTTATATTAAGTTTTACTTTACATTACTTATAGTGTTTTGCTCAGTTATTTCATTCTTATTATCTTTCATTCGGCGATCTATAGGACGCATTGATTTTATATGTTATATTACAATGGTTTTGGAAAAAAATTCGAGCAGCTTATTGGGTATTTTTTAGATGAATCTATCGCTGAGGATATGCAAATGAACTATGCCCACACCTACCCAATCTACTTCTATCGTACTTGCAGGTGTAATAGGGAAAATGTGAAGAGCCTATAGAAATAATTCCTTTAAATAAGCAGGCTTATTCCATAATTCTATGTGATTTTATATACCGCTGATGAAAATACACTAAATTTGCATAATGGAAAACTTTGTAAATCGGAAAAATTTGAATATTATTTTAGCATCTTCATACGACACCATTCTCGGTGGTAGGTTGGAGTGAAGGATCGAGGACTGCAATTCATGTCGCTAATCAAGGAAAGCAATACGTCAAAAGTATGATTCTACTATCAGCAGGATCCAGAGTTGATTACAGAGGAGCAGGTATATTCAGAGGTGAGTTTAACCCCTCTTCGATGTGATTTTATATAAATCACTATTGATTATTGAGTTGTAGTAATGCCATTTAACGTTTAAAGTATGAGATGCCAAAAATCAACATAACACAAGTAAAAGTGTTACAGTTGATGTTATGAAGTGGTCAAATTATGTGGAGTTAAGTATGGATCGATAATATCCCATTAAGTACTCATTTAAAGAGAACTTTTTATTGCATTTTTTTATTTCGTTTGAAAATGGATTTTTCCTAGTGGATAAAAAGGGATTTGTTTGCACGAAATGCTTCCGGGAAATTGTTTCCTTCCTTCAGCGATCAGAAAGACTTGAGGAATTCTTACTAAAATATTTCTTTCAAATTTACACATGTGAGGATTGAGAGTTTAATAGTCTTTTACGTGAAAGTAATCCCAAAGCGGGCTGAAAGCCTGTATTTTCTGATTGCCAATACACGAAGTGAATGAAAAACTCTAAGCGCAGACCCCGACACTGTCTGGTAATTGCTAAGGGGGACGTTGAACTTGCCATAGTCGCGGATATTACTTCACAACCCCTTCATGAATACGATCAATCAGAAAGTCTTTCGCAAACGGATGAATTGATGGTCATCTGTCTGGTCATGAGTGGTCATGAGCGATGACCTTGCCTATGTCATCCTCCCTTGACCATGTATATCGACGGGTCTCGTTCCTGATGATTACCTGAAGGTGTTTCGGAAATGACTTTATAATCAAAGTCTACTCATTTTGTAGGAAGAGGATGGTCAGTTTGGATTATTTTTTGCATAGACAAAAAATGCTGAATTGGCCCACTTTTATAACTGTTGTCCACTTGCTTAGCAGAGTTGTTTTCGTCATTGCTGTTCTCAAAAATATTTAACCAAAAATTATCAAAACTTTTAGTCCCCTATATATTCTTTATTGGATTTTAAAATGATGACTGATTCTTAGAAGTCTTGCTTTGTTACCATTGTCGATTCCATAGTAGAAAACACAATGGAAGATTGATAACTTTTTTTTTATTCGGAATTAAGCATTGGAGCATTTGCCTTTCTAGTAGCAATCAAAAACGTTATCTAATAAGCAAAATAGAATTAACTGTGATGGTCTATATTATGAACGAACAACTAAAACCAATCACTAATTATTACTGAAAAAGTTGATATTACAAATTGCAATTTGCAATTTGCAATTTGCAATATTTGGGCTAGTGCAGTCGATTGTAAATTTAACAGTTTTTAGGTATGCGAAACACAGAGCAATGGTTACCAGATGCTATGGAAGCGTATTTGAAATTCTATTCGAAAGAATATGTGACTAAACAATGGGCCGATCTCTGTGATGTTGTTCAACAGTAACACTTATCATTTCTGCTCAGAAATTTCTTTCTTTCTTTTCTTCTGAATATAAATTTCCATTAATTTTTTTCATTCTCAAATTTACGTCATTTTTTCACTTATAAATTGCCTATTTTTTCTTTAATCACTTGATTAGATGATGTGAGATAAGAGGTTTTTAGAGTTTATGATCTACTGGGTGGTCGATTTCCATGCGACTATGTGTTACCGAATCTGAAGTTACCAGTGCTCGTACTCACCGGTGGGATGGATCGATTTTGCGCAGATCCGAAGTATTTCACTACAGTACTGCCTAACTGCAAGTAAGTGCTTTTCTGCATGCATTCTTTAACACCTATTTGAATGCGTGTGTGATGATTGCCTTATCTTTCAACTAATAGTCGATCTTTCTTGCTTCATATTTAATCGGTGCTTTTCAAGCAGATAATTATTGCTATTGCCTGTTTTGCTTGTCCGATTTGATTGAATGGCTCTCGATTTGATTTAAGGTAATTAATTTTGCTTGTTATATTCACATTTATTCACTTCGTTATTTCTGAGATGAATATTTGTTATTAGGATGTATTGTTTTGTTTGAAAGATACTGCATGAACACTAATAGAGGGAATGAAAAGAATTGATTGCAGGTGGAATTGAGCAAGGAGGAGTTCGAAGGGGAGGGGGAGGGGGTTGGCTGAAGACGAATAGAACGAGAGTAAAACCAGGAAGGAACATGCAGTTGAAAATATTAATACGGCATTTATATTTCTTTCCCTTCCACCTCTTTTGGCTCATTGTTGGAGAATACAGCAATGCATTAGGCGGATATATATATATATATATATATATATATTATACATACTGTTCTTATTTTCGAAAAGAAGTTCGTTCATATGAGATTGGTTTGCGAAATAATTTATTTCTTGATTGTTAGGTTGTATATGATAACATAAACCGTGCAAAATTTGGCATTTCTACTAGCGTGAATTCGAAAATCAACAATGTTTGATATAATGAATTGGGATTTAAAAAATTTCAGAATAGAGACACGAGCACATGCAGGTCACGATTTCTATTTGAAATATCCGAGGTGGTTCGCTGAACAAGTGACGAAGTTTTTTGTCGACTCGAAGATTCACTCAAAAAATTGACTTTCCCTCTTAGTGGAAAGGGTTCGATCGTTGCAACAAATGGCTATTTGCTTCGCTTTGTTTATGCATGTCGCCGCTGTGTCTCTTAGACATCAGCTCACATATGTTGTATGGCCTAACTTTATTTCTGTAAATATTTTCCAAGTCAAGGTGGATAGAGGTGGGGTCCGATGAAATTGTATTGTCTGCTTCCTCCCAACCACGAGTCAAGATGACAGCTATCAGGAGACAAGGCTAATCACCTTATCAGGTAATGGACCGATTACTGTCCTAGAAATCCTATATTATCGAGTTTTGCGACGTTCTACTAACTTTATAAGATTTTTAGTTATTAAAGGAAGGGGAATGGGCCCATTTGATGGTTATCTATTCTGTTTAATCTTAATTGAGCATGTGCATGTTCTTTGTGGAATGTTTTCGTTAACATACTCAACTTGAAACGTTTAGAACTCCGCTTCCATCTGTTCGCTTTGCAAAGGTATAATGTAACCTCATATTGGTGTTGCATTGTTCCGCTAAATAGCATCGAACTGATTAAACGATATCTCGTTTAGAAAGAGTTTGTGGAATTTTATATTTTATTTATTTATTGCTCATCTAACACCTAATAGGTGCATATTGCATTTTCAATTTGCATAACAGAGATTAATTTGCATATTAGCGCAAGAAAAACTATGCAACTTGAAAGATAGATAGATGCATTTTAAAAATGTCTTATTATTTTATTCTCCTGGTGATGTATAAGTGAATATCGGTAAATAATTTCGATATGCTGTAGTGGCATATCTCTTCATCAAGCATTTCTCTTACTAATATACTCACCTGTATGCATTTTTTTTTAATATTATAGAAGTGTTGATTTTAATAAAGGGCAGTTACTGTAGAATTATATCGTATAATGAATGCACAATAAGCGTATATAAATCCATTTCGATCTGAAGAAACATCAACAATTTAGAGCGATTTTATTTTTCCCTTGATGTAGGTAATTTATTAATACACGCCAGTTTGGTCTATATAAAATTATAACTATTCCTTGAAAGTACCTTCTGAATTTTTGTATTAAATGGGCAATATTTTCATTTATTAAAGATATTTTATGGTGGTTATCAAATAAGTGAATCATATATCGGAAGTTTTGCCCGTAAACGATTCAAAATTGGTGTCGTATCGTATTCTAAGATGTTTGCTTCTTGATTTTGATTTACTCATTTTCGATAATTTGATGCATTTCACTCATATGAATTCATCGAATTTCTTTGTCTTTTTTTCATCGAGTGCAATCTAAATTCATAGATAATGATTTCTATGAAGAATAATAATTAGAAAATAATAATTTTTTCGATTTTAGCAATTAAAAAAACAGGTGAGATTTCAGGTAATTACGACAATTCATTATGAGAGTTGATGATCTTGAAAATTTCGTATCTTTGACTACAATTGTAATCGTTTGTAATTTATTCTAACCGAATATGATCATAAAAACTTAAGGCATATTGTTTCAACTTTCCGCCCTATCATCAATGCTATATAGTCTAAAAATATGTGCTTATATTGTTGCGGATCCTTAACTATAAAAGATGCATGATTGCTATATGCATGTGTCAATATTTATGCTTGAAATTGCATTTTTTTTTCTTAATTGTCATAGAATTTTCATCATTTAGGGTCTTTTTTTGAGATTCTTCGTTGTTTTGATTATATAATTGAATACAATTGGCAGTTTAATTTGCATAGTTCGATATATCGTATAAAAAGTAGTGCAACAACAGAATAGTGTTAATCTTTTTATAGTTTCATCATCAGTGGTTGTTTTTACGTTCGCTGAACTAGGGAAGTGAGTTTTCATGGTTGGTGGGCTTTTATTTGGGAACATATTCGCCAAATTCTTCGAGATATATACGGTATCTAACGAGTGGAACAACCTTTGTTTATAGAGGTTGTGGAAAAACGACCACCAAGAATTGTTGCAGTGAAACTTCTCGTTAAAGACTAGTTAACAGTCTCATCTAATTGTCTCTATTTTCAAACACATTCTAGCATTTTAAAATTTAGGTGGGTTATATATATATATATATATATATATATATATATTATATATATATATATATATATATATAATGTTCAGCAATGTGATCGCTTCAAACGGTAATTGAGTGTTCAACGGTAAGAAGCAGATTCAACTTTTCATACGCCCTGTAGATTCATCGATACGGAAGGCTACAATCATTGAAATTGTTAGTCATATCCATCTGTGGATCTCTTTCTGCGAGAAATCCAACCAAATTTTCAGCAATTTTTTTAGTGGAATAGATATTTTTTTCAGCAAATATGCAAATTCGAATAAAAATTTTTCAGAACAGTGAGTCAACTACTCGGTGGACATGATTTTTATGTGAAATATTCGAGGTGGTTCTCCTATCAAGTCACTGAATTTTTGGCTGAGAATGGCATTCTCATATCGAGCAATTCCATATCTGAAGTATAAATAAAAGAGACGAATTTACGAATGGAAACGTCGTTGTTTCGATTCTTTTTTGTGATATCCTATGTTTATTTACTCTTTATTTATTACTATGAATAAATTCTTCTTGCAAAAGAATTGCTTTCTAATTCTCAAAGAATGGCTTCAAGTGCTCGATTTTATTTAATGAAATTGTGTATCGTTTATTATGTTTACAATTTCTAAAAGCATTTATAGTAATAAAACATCCGATATTAACACAAAACTGGTGAAATACCTAATGAAATATGGAAGTGAATCCTATATTGCGTGGATATTTCGTTGATTATAATCCAGGGTTAGCTTCCTTCATAAAAATAGTGAATACTATTCTTCTACCTTAGAAGTTTACCTTCTACCTTGCATCCTCGAAATCAACGAAAGGAACGCGATTATTTTAGGTGCCATTTTTTAAACTTGTTGCACTACTTTAAGCGGATGCATCAACGGTATGGAGGCATGATATGGGAATAAAGGGAGGGGCTAGTTCCTTAATATCAGTTCTTTAGAATTTCCTAAAATTTACTAGAGGGTTTCTTAAAATAAATGAGGGGAAAGTTGTGTACAAATTTATGACCTAGAATTAAATCAGGTTTATATATCAGTGATATTAGGCTGCGAACTTTCAATGTTGTAATATAATTTGCCTGGTGTATGGACCATGATGAACTTCACGAGAAGCACTACCGATGAAGAATTTTTGGGCATTCTTATAGCAATTTGATATAAGCAATCAAGCTAGGTAGGATAGGAGCACATAAGAAATGCAACGAACAAACATCCAGCTGAGTGGATGCTAGTGTTGTCGGTCAATGGTTGCCATCCCTCTTAAATGTAAACACGAAGAAAAGGAGTATTCCTGGTCTGAAATTCAAGCGCCAGCTTTTGAGAGAGAGTACTTGTCACTGGTCACTCGTGGTCAGGTATATCACTGGTCACTCATGTCAGATATATCACTGGTCACTCATGTCAGATATATCACTGGTCACTCATGTCAGATATATCACTGGTCACTCAGGTCAGACATATCACTGGTCACTCATGGCTAGATACCTTTTGACAAGCTTATGTTAGTTTGTATGAAGTATCGGTACGTTTGCAAATTCTGGTGAATCTCCAGCTTCGAAGTTGGTCAGGCAATGAGCGATTTAAGACTGCAAGAATCGGTTATATAGTGGGTAATTAAAGTTTGCAAAAGTGTAACAAGAAATGATCAAGTTGTCAATGTAGTTATATCTAGATGCTTCGTGTTCTTGAAGCGATCACTGTAGAAACGGGGAGATGTGACATTTGCGCCGTAACTCCGATGGTGTACTTCGCACGAAACTCGGATGCGTGCATTACGCATACTTGGTACCTGTGGCGGAAGTGTCCAACAATCTACGACAATTGCATGGGGCCATTGGGATCGCTGGTTTGTCATTCCTATGCGTTTTCTCAAGTTTGCATTTATAAAGGTGTTACGACAACATGCCTACGCATACTAGGATATGTTTGGTTGGTAGTTGCAGTTAGTTATGTTCGTGAGAAGTGATGGGTAGAGAGCATCTTATGAGGTGATCTATACCGATACTCATCATACTCCATCGAATTTAGAAGAGACACAATCATGTAAACAATAAAAAATTTGCATTCATTGTGCCTAGTGAGGCCTTCATTTGGCCACCTCCCTCTACTCCCCTCCTCCTTGGGTGGGCAAGAAATTAATTCTCTGGCATAGATTTACGTTGGACATTATTGTGTACAATATATATTGTTAGAATTTCATGAAATTTGGGTGCAAATATACCGATAAACTGCGAAGGCAAATAAGCGCCCACATTTTAGCTTGTCTTTTCTTATGTCTATAGCCTGAGCAATATAAATATAAAATCTGGGTGATCAGTAAAATAATATCCTTTAAGGGGTGATAAAATAATATCACCATTGATAGTCATTCCCGGGGAATTCAACTACTTTTAGAATCTTATACGATGATAGACTATATATAGACGTAAATGATTTTCTAATGCATTACAAATTTATCGCATTTTATTGAAAAGAGGATTTACGTGAAAACTATTGTCGTCATCCAGCAGATAATTAGAGATAAATGACGAATGGCTATTGGATTGCTCATCTTGTAGTGTAGTGCAAAAAATGTCGTCAAGGTAACACAACACATCTGCCTCTTTTACAGATGGGATTACATTCGATTCGTAATGCTTCAATCATTTTAAACTTATCTTATCCTTCTAGTCTTTAAGATATCCTTCTCTAACATCGAATTACACCTCTTTTATTTTTTTTTTCTGGAAAATCCAGTCAGTTTGACACGGCAATTTTGGTGCATCTTAGAGGAATATATTGTATGATGCTATACTGTTATGGAGCTAAGTTTATTATTCCTGTCTTATTTAATTTTTTTATTAAAATATTAGGTGAAACATTTTCATTTATACGAAGAGCACATATCCTTCTATTGGTTATTTATTCCACCGATAAATATCGATTGCCTACACACCTAAAAATTGCTTTCAAGAGTGGAGCATAATCAAAACGTGATTTACACCTGCGGTATGATTGCTCCATAATTGATGGCTCCATTCTCGGCTTCGCAGGGTTCGGTTTTCAAATGGGTCAAATCTCGGGAATTAGGTCATAAAAAGAATGATGCATTCATAAATGGATTTTCGGTGTGGTTCACATTATTCACTGTAGTGATCCCGTTTTTCTCCCCTTTTGATCTACCTTGGCCACAGATTATATAATGAGCTGCTTGGACGTTGCGTATTGCTTGCACAACAATGGAGGGGCTCCATCTGATCTAAGAGTAGTTGTCTTCTTGTTCACTTCACGGTGGTCAAGAGTGGGTCTTTTTACCTTCTCCCCTCATCGCTAACCAACATGAACAAACTTTCATCGATACTATATACTATTATTAAGTGCTTACAACTTACACTACAATATTATCTGGAGGGGGGGGGGTTGAAATATAGATATTACTCTATCACTAGAGTATTTCCTTCAGAATATTCACACGAAAATAGTGTGACCTCAATCCTTCTGTTTGCTATCATCGACCTTTAAAATCCTTATATGTTTTACTTATACCCATCAAATCAAGTCTTTTAGTTAAACTTCCGGCCGAGATCTTAAAAACTAATTGTTTCACTTCGTTAATGGTTGAGAAATGATTTAAAACTTTATTCGCCGAATGTTGCTCTACCCACTTAGATTTGCCATAGTTATGGATAATACAGTTTTTTTTGTTTTCTTGCTACGAAGTTTAAAAAAAAAAAGAAAATCGTCAACAAAATGTGAAGCAATGAGCTTTTCTCTGTTTTTTCTATATGATTTTATTCTTACTTATTCAAAGAATAAAATTTAGAGAAAACAATTTTCTAAGGTTTTATTTCTGAGGTTATACGTTACGATATGTTGTGTAAGCGCAATTTACCTTTGAAATTTGCTATCGATATATTTTACTCGATGATATGTATGTTTCTTTCAAATATTGGAGTGCTTTAAGAGACGAGAGGGGGGAGCGAGGAGGGAATTGCAATATTTTTTACTAAATCCTATTGCATATAAAGCGGTCTTTGAAGATCCTTGCATAACCCGTGCAAATTTATTGCGAAATTATATTATAGGATCATCATACCTCAGAATTTTTGTACATTTTTTATTTTTTCAAATTTTTTCCTTTACATTGAGGAAATTTTGTGTGTTTGATTTTACTAAATGTTAATCTCATCGCATCACTTTCTTTCAATTGTTTATTTTTATAAGTTAACACTGCTTAATTTGATTTGAAATTTGCATATATCAATTTTAGTACAGCCATTCGAGTATAAGCGTAAATGAATTTTCAAATGCAAATTTATGCAAATGAGCAATTTTTTGAAAATCTGTGACTAGATATTATGTCATCCTCTTTATAGTATAGACGAATGATTTCATGTATGCAATCAGAAGGAGTGCATATTTGTCGTTTCGTTCTCTGCGCTTTTTGTTTCTCTTACGAGGATGGGTAAACACACCTCGCAATATCCGAACTTATTTGCAAGTTTAGCTGATAACGGGATAGTGGGAGGGAGGAAGAAGGAGAGAGGGGGGGGGGGCGGTAGGTGAAGTTATAACCTGGGAAGGTGGGGAAGTTGCAACCAGGTCTAGACATAAAACTCTGACTTAATTTTCACTACTTTCTGAGTTAATTTTCACTTCTAAAAATTTTGAAACATAAAAATTTTCTCAGATTTCGACACTAATTACGATCCTCTGAAAGGTAATATAAATACGCTAAATAATTCCCATCAATTTTTTTCATTTTATTTCTTATATGAGTATCTATTCATTGTTCGAATGTTATGAATTATGAGAAGTGTTTAATTTTTTTTAATTAATAAACAACAAAAAATTGAAAGAGTATAATCGAAATTAAATGATATTTCACTGATTATTGAGTTGCTTGTTTAATTATCTCTAAGTAAATGTTTGCACACCACCACATTGAATGTTTTGTTCTGCAGGTATTCACTTTTATTTCGTTGATGAGTATAGCAAGAGATGCCCACTTCTATAACTTTAATGCCAGACAAAACTGTGGGTGGAGGGGATATTAATCCGCCCTTTAGAGACTATTCAGGTGTTGATGCGAGGGGATAGGGGATGAAGAGGTGTGAAAATAGAAAGAGGAAAGGAAAAAATATGGAGAAATTCCCGCTACTGAGAAAAAGCGTACGAAACTAAAAAATACTGGAGACAAAACCTGAAATACTGCCGATACATACCTATATTGCTAATAAGATACTCGCTTCACCCTTATACCTTTAAAAAAAATTTTTTTTTAAATTTCCTTACACTTCGTTTTAAGCTAAATTGTGCATAGAGGCTTTATCATATTTAATCGTCACTGACATAGAATATACAATCATTCTAAAATGTTGTCATCTCTCCTTCGAGAAAATTTTTTTAAAATTCAGGATTAGCATTAGAAGATGGTCGTTGCAATATGAAAATAATTGCTTTCTATGATCAATCAACCTCTCTAGCTCTCATTTTTCCCCGCTCTCTATATAACTATAAACTCTAATTGTTTCATTTAAATTTCCATGTGGCTTTTTCCATTTTTTTTTTCGGTTATGACGACTTTTTTGAAATTCGAATAGTTTCCTTCTTGTTGCTGTTCTCTATTCCTTTTATAAAATGCAAAATTCACAAAAACTCTTTTATTTTCTTAAATATTATTGATGTGGTTTATTATATATTATCATATCTTTTGTAATATCTTTGATCTAATGATGGCCATTATGTTTGGTTCATTTCCGTTGTGGAGACATAAACCATAAACGTTGAATATGAAAATAGAGAATGCAAATATTTGCCTAATGTACTTTCTATGCTAGAAACATAAAAAATAGCTGTTTTTCTCTTCATATAATATCTAGAAATGTAAAAATATATCCAAAATAAATTTAGACGATATTTATTTATCAACTTCCTAGTAAATTCAATATTTTCAATAATGGCTATATGTTCTTTCGACGTTAAAATTTTCATCTATTAATATGAAAGAATTTCGATAAATTTTCTGTCGAATTTAGATTACAATCTATACTAATTACTTCCGTTTTTATTAGGCATATCTGTTATGATTTGTCAATCGTATTCGTAGTTGAAGATTTTCGTAAACTCAACAATTTGCGATTAATCGATATTCTTCACCCTCTTCATACAATTGTGATAAGGAAGTAATACGTGATAATATTTATAGGATATGCAATTAATGAATATTATTCCCGTTTAATTAGTTTTATATCGAATAGTTATCCAGAGTTCATGTAATTCTGGCTGAAATGTGATCCTGAAACCTAATTCTAGGATCCGGAAAAATCTGTTGGTGTGAAGGTGTGGTCAGCTTTGCTGCTGAACAACGTATCGAGCGTAAAACTTTCTCAACGTCGAGCTTACACGTTATGCGTCGTGCATATCATGAGCCATCATTGCTAAGCGCATATAACAGTCGATCACCACCGGCGCGAACGTATCGCTCGATTCATAGCCCGACGGGTTTCGGATCGAATTTGAGTACCACATCGAGCTTCTTTGCGGTGTAAGTTACTTTTATTATTTTTTAAATTTAATACTGCTAATATTTAATACTTAGTACCTTTATTACTATTGAGATACTATTAATAATATTAGTAATAATAATAATTCTTTTTCCTATCCTTTTCATTATTTTTGATTAGTCAACTTTGTGATCCGTCACCTCATTTAGTGGCCATGGTCGAGGACTGTGGTTTAAGAGTTTAAGTGCAGAATGCGTGAGTCAAAGCGTACTTCATAGTAAAAATAGGATTGCGGTATTTGTTCACATAAAAAGTTTGTTAAACGTAATAGTTTAGAGGATTGCAAATTTATGCCTAATTCCCTTCTCATGATGAATGATGATTGAATATAATCTGTTCAAATACTTCGATCTTATCGATATAATAATGATCTGATTCGTTTATTAGAAGTGGATGGTCGTCATATTGGGATATTTTATACATAAATAATACATATGGTCGTGAAGATTGCTTAGAAGATATCAAATATCCCATATTTCTTGAATAAATAATGTGGATTATTCGACACTTAATCTTTATAAAACAACTTTTTGCTTCTTTGATTGTTTTATAAGACGTTGGGATGATCTTTGACCTCTGTGAATTGCTTTAAGCATTTCCACTATAAATCTGGTTATTAAGAGTTGAATAAGGATTCTTGAAAGGTTGGGAAAAAATCGAGTTTATCATACAGGAGTTGACCTAATTGGTTGATGGAAAAAATGAGCTCATTGTTGAGAGGTCGAACTTATTACTTGAGGGAAACCATGCTTATTATGTCTGATGATGTCGAACTTGTTGCCCAAGAAGAGGTTCAGTTTATTAATTGGTGGGAGGTCGAGTTATTACCTGAGAGGAAGTCGAACTTATTGTCTGGAGGAAGGTCGAGCTAATTACATGGAGAATTAGAACTTGTTTTCCCCTGTTGTTTTATTCCTTATTTTTAGATGATTTTCATTTTATTTTATAGGCAAAAGCATCAATTTCAATGATGTAGTAAATAATAGCAGCTGCACTGACAAACCTGAAAATTTTTGGAGGGGGGAGGGGGGTAGGGGGGTGCGATCAGCTCCTCTCGGAATCGTCACTTCTTGGATAATTGTCAGTAATTGTATCCATTATCTAATATTTTCATAAATTATTGGTCATTTAAATGTTTAGCTTGCCTTATATAGCCTTGTAATTGCATTTGTTGTAGTCGCGTATGATGAGATCCTTGAGATCCTTTCTCCAAAAACTAATAAATAAATAAATAAATAAATAAACTTTTCGTTACATTCAGTGGCGCATATGATAAATTTTGTAGCATTTATGTTCATATGTACAATTATTGAGGAATATTATTAACAATGGCTATTCTTATAGTTTCTTATCGACTCATTGCTTTGTTTTGGCTTATTGTTGATCACTTTTTATCAATGATAAGGTGTGATTAGTGGAAATAGTTGAAGTTTTTCCTGATAAGTGATAAGGATAAGTTTAGTGATAATGATGATCATTTTACTTTAAACTGCTAAGGTAATCACCTCAGTAATCCTTTTACGTTTAGAAATATTCTAAGCAATGAAAGAGTTGAATGAAGCAATCAATCTAAGCGTTTGGCGATAGGTTTCTATGAGAGCGCATTCACACACCTTCAATATCAACGCAAATTACTTGTACTTTACACGCTATTTGTTACCTGTTCAATTAATGTGTTGTTTATGTTGTTGTTTGGTTAATCGTTAACTCCTTTATATTTATTATTATATTTGCTATTATATTAAGAACACCTTCAATGGAACATTTTTCTTTGAAATTATAAAAATATTGGCTGTCTAAATATTGAAACGATTTTTAAATTTTAATTAATAGCCATTTGAAGACAAATATTCAGAATCAGCCTGAAATTCAGAATTAATTCGGAATTAACCTGGAATTCAGAATTAGTTCGGAATTAACCTGGAATTCAGAATTAATTCAGAATCAACCCGAAATTCAGAATTAATTCAGAATCCACCTGAAATTCAAAGTATGGAGCCGCTTTTTTAAGTATTGATAAAGAATGAGTTCTAATGTAATGAAAGTTTCTGTATTGTTCGTAAAAAAGTAAAACTCGAGAAGTCAAGGGTGAAGCTGGAGAAGTTAGAGCTTAAATACAGTATAGCGGCTACTTTATTTATTTATCTGGTGTTACTCTAGAATCATTAGAAGAGAATGGTGACTCGTTAAAGGCGATAATGGGCATTTCCTATAACTCATTAGTATACGGCATCTTTCACAATATTCCCCAAGGAATTTTCGTCAACGGCGCAAATGTCCGGGTAGGAAAAGTGCCCATTGATTTTCCTGTTGCAGATCAAGCGCTATCGTAAAGGGAGTGCCATATTCATGTCTATGAAACTGCCAGTTTTGTTTAACAGTTAGTCACGTTGCGGTTTGTATATTCGAGCTGATTGATGATGCATTTGCGGTCGTTTTAGATTTCTTGCAAGCTAGTTATTTATGCCTATCATTCCTACTTAAGCTTAGTGTTCGCGTCACGAAGTTTTCATTTGAAAGGACCACCTCATTGAGAGGTTTTAATTTGGCCTGGATATTTGCATATTATTTGCAAATTTGCATAATGGAGTAGCTGCCTTATAAAAACTTACATTATGAACTTCGATGTTATCTTATGAATTTTTAGAATCGTTTATTCTGTGAAATGATAAGATGGAGATGCAGTCTTTTTCGTATTTAGACATATTTCTCGACATATATTCATAGCAGTAAGCATATAGTGAAGTAATCGATTCTAACTTTACAGTATATCGAACGAGGTGTTACACCCTATCTGAAAACAAAATGAAACAGGTGTTTTCAACTAATTGCAATCTGTCAAGCAATATACACAGTTGAATAGAATTGAAAGAAGGCAGCAACTGCCATCTTTTTATAGATGTATTCGTTGACGCTGACGTATATCCGCTAGGGGGGAACTTTTTTTTTAATGCTATGGCATATCTAGGTTGACATATAAGTACAAATTTTCTAAGTATTTTGTTGCAATACAATATCTATTGATGTATTTCTTTTTATCCTTTTTTTGTGTTCCTATCACTAGTCGGTGAAATATATGATAATAAAAGATAAATGATAATAGAAGATAAGTTAGTGACTGATTATTCGGGAATGTACTAAATTTCTTAAGTGACTATCATTGATAAATGTAGAGTATAGTAGAATACAAAAATAGAATATAAAATATAAATATAAAAATAAAATACAAAGAAAACCTTTTACACTTTACATATGGAGTATCATTAAATTGTACTCAATTTCATTGATCACCAAAGCTACTTGATGATCTAACCTGCTTTAGTTTCGATGGTTAGCAATGGCCGTAGATTACCCATAGTAAATTACCCGTGGAATTTATACGCTCATTTTTCTCTACATAATTTCCCTTGATTTTTTCTGTGAATGCACAAATGATTTCTTATATCTTCTTCATAAATAGATTGAAGAAACATTGGTGCATTATTGTTGATCCTCCTTCATTCAATTGGTGAAAAGATTTCAAATTTTTAACCTTTGAGAAGCATATTTTCTAATTTCAGCTGTTTGAATTCATTAGGTTATGTGCTTCGATAGGTTTAACTCAACTCCAACCTCTAAAACTTGAAAACATTCATTCACACACTGGTATTCTCATCGCAAAAATATAGACATCTATTATGGGTTTTAAGCCTTCTGTAACTTTGCAATAAACAATGATAATATACACCTCCACTCTATGGGCTGTCATTGTTTATTGTCAACAAATCCAGATAAGACACATTGCTGCTGGTTGAATAACGAAACAGTGAATCTATACCCCCCTCCTCCCCCCCCCCCCTCCTGCCTCCCGTAATATGCAAATTTATCCCACTGTGATATTATTCGCGCTCATAATTTTTTGGTTCATTGCCGTATTCATTAGTACTCAAAGAAAATTCGCTATTTTCGCTTTTATGATTGTCATTTTGAAAAATTCGCTAAATATGTCGTGGTTTTTATTCACTTTATTTGGGCATTTCTAATTGTTGAACATATTCTATATCTGTAAGAATTACTGCGAAATAATTTTTACCATTAATAAGGGATTGAAAAGTTTCATTCGCACAATAAAATATTTTTTTTATTCAAGTATTATTTGCTATATTTAAAAAAATTTATAATTAAATATGAATGATTAAATCACTCGCAACAATTGGTTTGAATGTGAATGAATCTAGAAAAATCTATTCAACGAGTTTTAATGATGGTTACCATGGTGATGGATATTACCCATTTTTAATTGAGTTTCAACGATTGTTGTCGAGACACTTAATCGCAACGATTCGAAATGACTACGTTTTGTGCATTTATTTGCTTTATGGTTGAAAATTGTTAACACCATTATGCTTTCGTCATCGAATCTTAACAACTAATATTGAGGTTATAAGTTGTTTAATATCCGGTTTTCTTACCTCGCTTTATTGATTTATTGATTTTTTAAAGGTTTAATTTTAATCGATATATTGGTGCCTTTATTGTGTTTGTGTACATCTAATATAATTTATAGTCGATTTCGATTTTATTTGATTATTTAGATATTTGTGGGTTATTTACTTTCAGTTGAATTTGTAAAGGGTGTAAAAATACCCGTCCCGCAGATTCGATTGAGTTGAAACAATTGAACGATGAATCGGATAGTATGGTTTAAAATAAACCACCGGCATGGTTTAAAATAAACCAACTTAACATTCAAAGTGAGATTCGATAACCTGAATTTTACTTTTCCGTCTGCAAAGAGCTATGTTATACTTTGCTGGGAAATTTTCTCGAAAGTACCAATCTTTGTTTAATATGTATCCTACTCGTTGAAATTGTAATTTTTACATCAGATGGGTCCTTTATTTGGCAATGTTTCTGTATAAGTGAATTCCTCAACTAGTGGTCATTCAAGGATTCAATTTAAATTTGAATCCTATATCGTAAAGCAGAAAGGGATAGTTAGTTAGAAAGTATAACTGGGAAAACGCTAACACTATGTTTATTCAGTGTAACTGGATTGAATATATTGAACGTTCGCTGCGACTGACGAAATGTTTCGTCATTTTCTAATTTTTTCCATAATATTATAAAGGTTTCTATTAAAAAGAAAAAAGAAAAAACTCATGAAACGAAGCATTTGTCATCATATTTCCAACGTTTAGCGGTAAAAAAAGAAATATTTCTTATTGTTTGATCGTCATAAACCAAATGGATTAAATGCTGTTTATCGATGTTCAGAAGGCATTACTGAGTTTAATGTTTGGAACTTTACTAGAAACCGTGGGAAATATGTAATTTGTGGTAAAAACATTAACGTATTTTATAGGTATATTAGCAGTAAAATCAGAAGGCACTATACATTATGTGCATTTTAAAAAATATTCTTAATAACTTTGTGCTTACTCGATAATCACTTTCAATGCGACATACTTGCAGATTATTTCTCTAGTATTTTTATTGAGGGTAACAGTTTTTTTTCCGGTTTTCCCTTTGTTGAATAATTTTCGCTGATATTTAATGTAAAAGTCATGTATCGATTTTTTCCTTTTATTATTTTTATGAATTTTTCTAATTTCGATTGTTGCATGTATTCAGCTTCATGTGAGAAAGACAAATATTTGTTAATTAAAAGATATAAACATAATTTTTTTTCTGTTGAAATTTTGAAATGTTTTCTGTTTTTTCTATTTAATAGCATCTCATTTTTGAAAAAAAACTTCTATTTCTTTTTCACTGAGAAAAAATGGTCGCTTTATTAATTTCATATTTATTGATATTATATTATTTCTATTTATTCAAATTTTATCTATAACTAAAAATTTTATGCAAATTGATTGTCGTTGTTGGTAGTCTTTAAATGTGCCTCAATTCTTATTTAAATCTCTCAAGTGAAACATCTCAGTTGTTAATTTTCAACCAATATGGTGCCACCTTCATTACTATACTATTAAAATTTTTGTTTTTTCTTATAATTTATTGATTTCTAATAATTGTAAAAAATATTCAAAACAATTTAGGCCGATCATTGAGCGGGACAGATCCTTTCCTCTTTCGAGTGTTTTAGCCACACCTCTAAACATGCTTCCTTCAAAATACCAGTCATATTAGCCTTTATTATAGCCGAAATTAATGTTTTTCTATCTAGTTATAGTGCACACATATTTGGCATCCTCACCTATTTCTGATGCTACGTTATTAACCCCTGTGGTAATATTCATATAAAATACTGTAGGAATGGAATGCATCTTATATCGGAGAATAAGCATTTATAAAATGAATTATGTAAAATTATTTTTATTAATATTCCATTGTAATATCAACGACCGTAAATGGTTAACGTTTTGCTAGTGAACAGCCACTTAAAAATGAAACTCTTTTTGGAAAAAAACTAAAAATTTGAGAGGGAACTTTTGTAAAAGTATTCCAAATTTTTCAATTTTTTCATCGATAGCCATTAAACAGTCCGGGAAAATAAGCTCAAAGTGAAAATTTATAAATTATGAGAGTATTTTAAAAAATGGAAAAAAAAAGATAAATGAAAAAAANTCTGATATAACCATCATTTGTTGTCAACTGTTGCATTATTCAAAATGCAAATTTCTAGTACTCCTACCCCCCTCCTCAACCCCCTCCCCCACCCACCCTCACTGCTTAATTCCTGGATCCCATTTCTCTCTAATCTAATCTACCGACTCCTGCTAATCTATCAGTGTTATTGTTTATAATCTAGAGGGCAAAATGTGCAAAACCCTTCGTTTCATTTAGAAATAACCTATATGGAGTTGCAATAAAGGTAAGCATTAATAGGTTTATTATAACGAGCAGTAACAGTATATGTTTGTTGATTTGTTTTTTTGAGTGATTTCGCATCGAATCTTCCAACGATGAGTCCACATATGCGACGTTCAGTTCCAACATTGGCACAAGGTCGTCACCTCAGCTCATCGGGTTCGTCGGGTCCTCCAAGTCGTGCTAGTTTCGGTGAATCACCACAACAGAACACACAATCGGTTTCACATAATTCGAGAGGTTTCAATGAAAACGGGTTCGTATTCTATACGAAATCTTTTAGAGTTATTCTTCTTCATTGCATCTTTCTGAAAATCAATGGTTTATAGTTTTCTTAAGAAAGTAAAACTCGAGAAGTTAAGGGTGAAGCTCAAGTTAGAGATTAGGTGCAATGTAGATTTATTTATGTAGTGATTAAATTACGATCATGGTTTATGATGTATTATCTTATTATTTGATATTTGGGCTATTTGATGGCCATCTTGTTCACAGTAATAATGTTGTGAAGCTTCAGTGTTTGGGAGGGGGGGAGGGGGGAAGCGCGTTAGGGAGGGGAGGGGGGGGGGGGGAATTGAATGCACATTTTGAACGCATCTCTTTGAATGGAGAGATGGCTATTTTCAAGTCGATTAAAACGCTCTTCTTTTACTTAATTAAAGAATTTTCCTAAAGTTATTAACGGATCACTTAAAGTCAGTGGAACTTAGAACTTTTTCTGCATGATTTAAGCATAGCATTATATAGTATACTACACTTGCAATTGTGGACACTAATTTGCATTTTCCTTATTCCCCGGGAATATTTCTGAAATCCTCACCCATAACCTTTGTGAAAATGAGTTGAAGGCAATTGCTTCGTGCAGGTTGGAGGGGTAGGAGCGGAAGAAGATATGAATTACAGACTCCGATCGGACTTTATGTTGATTAGCTACTTAATGTTAGAGGTTTTTCTAATGATTATGAGGCAATAAAAAGAAAAGAACTCATTATTCACCATTTCGAAGTGCAATAATATTCAAACAAATGCATTCTCACCTTTTTATACCATTTTGAAACATTCTTAAAACGTGACAAAGTTATGTTTGTGTGTACCTTTGTATGTGTGTGTGTGTCTGATGATTCGAGCTTGAGAACCACTGAACATGAACGGAGAAAATTTTCATCGTACATCATAGATTGGTTTCCTATGCCATACCTCATATTTACCTAGCAACTTCGAAGAAAGTTATTAATATTTAAAGGTGTCAAGAAATTTGCATATATTTAAGGATGTCAAAAAATTTGCATGTATTTTGCACCTGTTGGATTAGAGAAAAGCTAATCTAATCATTTAGAATAGATTTATGTGGGCGATAAGGTTAAACTATGAAAGTGTTATTTTGCATATTTAATTTTTTTAATTGATGCCTTATGGAGTTTATTAGCTAATTTGAATATATGAAAGCTGCCATATTGTGCAAATATCTCTAGTGCCTGCTTCTAGATAATTCGTAAAAGAATGACTAACGGCTAAAGCATTAAACAACGATTTTTTAATATTGATAGCTTGGTGGATTTAAGTGTTTAGCTATAACCAACTTAATGTGGCATTAAGTGGCAATATACTTTATTTCTGAACCTAGGATGTCTACTGCTCCTCTGAGCCCACTCCATAAGGGGGAAGGAGGGAGGGGGGGGGAGGGAGTCTTCAGTGATGTGTGGTCCATCTGTATTTGCGCAAACCCGGCTGGTAATGCCGACTAATTATGGAAGCCAATCGTTAAAGCGGCACATTGCATTCTTTGAACGCATTGGCTAATAATTAGAGTATCGTTGGTTTCAGGTCGAGAGCATCGTCTGCGAATTCATCTGCTTTGGAAACGGGCCAAATACAGCTTTATCTGAAGAAACGTGATAGCCGAGCAAGCATTTCAAGTTGCTTTGTTACAGATGGCTGCCCGATGAATACCGATAGCAAAGAGGAAGTTTATAAAATTAAGTTTTATTTCCATCCGATAGCATCCTAAAATGCAAATCTATATTTGCAGCCAATTGTATGGGAAGGGGGGGGGGGAAGGGTTAGCAGATCAAATTTTTTTAGTATCCATTTTTTATGATTAGATAAGGGATGGTATGTCACAGCAAAAAAAAAACACTTAAAAATAGCGGAATTTTACTGCTTTAAGCGATTACTAATTGTTTTTTCTCAATCACTTGTTTCATTGAATTATTTTTGAAAAAACTGCGGTTGAGGAATGTAACGTTTATTAATTTGGAAATATTACGCATCCTTTTTACCCTCCACTTAAATTTACCTCTCGAATATCTGAGTTTGCCAAATTATATCTCTTAATTTGCCGATTCGAAAAAAACCGACCAATTAATTTGGTTATTCAAAGTTGTTCATTTATACGAACTGGTATTTGAATGGTTCGAATCTGATTTCCGTATTTCAAAGATGATTTTCTATGATATTCGATGATCCTTCCGTGGAAATCATAGAAAATTTGCAAAATATTTACTTACTTATTAATTGCTATTCACTTTATATTTCTCTCAGTTGATTATTGCTTATTTGAAATAATTTGGTTGTTAATAAAAATATTGTGAGTAATGGACTTTTTTTTAATTTTATTAGTGTAAAATAAAGTGAATATTTCAGATTCCCCAAAAGGAACATCAAATTCGGCGAATATCGTAAGTCTGCGACCAGATGCGAGCACTTCTCGGGCTTCCCGTCTCATAACGGTGCATCCCGTCGCACAAGTAGAAATCCTTTTCCTTTTCCTGTAGTCCTCACATATTGTTCTATCATACGTCATAAAAGTAGAGTAAAACAATTAAAAAATAACAGTTCATAAGGTTGACTTATGAGGGACAATACTCGTATAGCAATAATGGAAAGAGTAATTGCAATAAACTGGAATGGTAAGTAGACAACTTAGAGGTAAATGTTTGATACCTGTCACAATAACCGGCTTCATGTTCAGGGATGCAAATATCTGGAGAATTTCTCTTTGTTTAAAAAGTTTGTCCACTCTAATAAATAAGGGAAATCAATCAATAATGACGTTATTATTTAAAGAAAAAAAAATTAATTTGTTATTAGTTTCATTTCACATACCTAATGCAGTAGTTTTATTTCATTATTTTTGTGCCAGTTTTTTTCTCAATAATTGGCATTTTGCCAGTGATCACTTTTATGCTGACGTTTCGGCTCCTTGAGCCATAATCACCTTTTTTAATTTATTTTTTTGCAGTTCAGCAAATCTAGGCAAAGATATCTTACTTTGCATGCATGTATGTCTAAGTGTGTATGTCTGAGTGTGTCTGTTTGTCTGTTTTGCAATGGAAAAACGATGGAGTGGAATTTTGAGTGTAATCTCTATCGCAGAATATCACATAGTTCTTACTTTCTTACATGCAAAGTATTTTTCATTCATACAGATCCCCCCAACGCGATTTTCGTATTCTATACTTTCTTACAGTATTGGCAGATATGAAAATTGATTAACATAATGTTTTTTTTTCTAAATACGGAGAAATATGCATTCTTAGCAAGCTAAATCATCTAATTATAAATGGGGTATACATAGGCTATCTCATTCGGCGTACTTATGCATCCGTATCCAATTCGTTCTCGAAAGAAGAGGAATGCTTGGTGTTAAGATATTCAAGTAATAATAATTTAAAACCACAGCTGAAAATATTGAAGATTTTATTAAAGAATTGTCAACAAACTTAATCTTTTATTATTCGTATCAATGTTTTGGGGAAAATTAATATTTAAGTACCGTTAATTGAAGATGATCTCGAAGAATTTTTAATTTTACTTTTATATTTACCGTTGTGAATTTTTTTAGCTAAACCTCAACGATTCATTGCGAAAAATTGTTTATATTCAAATAAATTTTCTAAAATATGGTTAAAATTTATTCTTAATTTAAAACTTTATTTAATGTTTTTTCCATATCCATTAGCCAGTATGTTAGAAAAAAAATTTTTTTTTCTAGATAGAGCCTAAAAGTCGTCCAACAGTGACCTGTGAAACGAGTATTGATTCAAAAAGATCACAAAATGATGAAGACTCGAGGAATACTACTCTTCTACAGTCAAATTCACTCACTCACCACAACACTGCGTCACCGGTTGCCGCAAGACCTCGAACCCATTATATGGGCGAACTCGTCTGGCAGGTAATATCTGTTCCATCAGTGTTGCTTTTGAGCCGAAATGTTGCCATAAATTATGTATATATATATACATATATATATATATATATATTTTCGTTTGCATTAGAGTCAAGGTTTTCAGCCCGTTCTGCACCCCTTGAAGAAAACTTTTTTTGGAAGTTTGCTCAGTTTTCCTAAGAAATTTTCAACCCAATTCGTCTGTCTTATCTGAAAAAGTAACTATATATTTAATGAAGTCCGAAACTTTTCACCTCTTTAGATGTTTTAGAATCTTCGATTTTTTTTTTTTTTTTAAAAAACGTTAAAAAGTTTGTATTAAAGTTTTTGTGGGAGTGTCGCAATGCGGCTGGCATCTGTAAGCTGTTTTGCATCAAGGATCTAATCATTTCCAATCTCCGAAGACCAGCTGTCAATATTGCGGCATAGTTCAGAAGTGAAAAGTTCAGCGAAGTGAAGATTCCTTCGTTATAATAATTAATAGCAGGCGGCAGTCTTCTGTCTGTCAGAAATGGCTTGTTGTACATGATAACTGACAAGTAAGTTTTAAAATATAATCAGTAGAAGTTGAATGGTCATTTCAGAGTGCAACGAGTAACCAGTTGGATACTTCAATTCAAAATATGCTCCTTTCCAGCAATAAACTGTTCTTTTCACTTAGAGTTTTAGCTTCACATTAAGTTTATAGGCGTTTCAAGTGGACGATACGGTTTATTGTGGTGGTCTAGATGCGGTACTCAATCTTAGTATGCTTTGTCGACTGAATATCGAATATATTGTCGATCTAAGTGGAGTCGATGAGGATACGATGCCAAGGTTTTTCCTATATTCTTTGCTGCAGTTTATCGATCAATATTCTATAAGCTAAAATAAAATGGGCAAATATTGTTTATCGGATGAATTTACGATTCCTAATAACGGCACTAAACAAAAATTTTGCATCTATTCATTCAGAAATGTGTATTTAAATTTTTTAAATTCGTGGATAATATTTTATCGAATTAAATCGCATATTCTTACGATAAGGTTAGCGTATTGCAATCCAACAATACCCAATCATATTCATGTCAATATGATCACTCAGCAATATACAACGCAATCCATATTCTTCTTTCATCACTAAGGAAATTTTTAACATTCTATTTCACTTAGTTTCGAGTTTGATGGTTTATCTGAACTTATATTTGGAATTGTTTAGGTTAAATTATAGCTAAACTGTTATTTTCATCAGTAATAGTTGTGGTGTCATAAACTAGGTATCGTTTACCCTAGGGCAACCATTTTCAGCTAAATGGTTATCGTTTTCTCTAAAGCATCCTCTTATGGGTCTAAGACAAGGCTGGTAAAGATTATTGGCATCATGCTTAGCTTTATGCAAAAAAAAAAATTGTATGAACACTTTAGTGCTTATAAAGAAAACAAAGCAGTGATAATAGGGAGTAATGGGCAAACAGTTATCGGAGGATGAAACTTCTACTGTTTTGGTAAAGGAGGGGTTGGATTGGAGCTATTGGTACTTCGGGAAGTAGGGCTCGCTGTTTGGTCACCGGAGATGCCGATGATCGAGGGAGAGGGGAAAGAAGCTTTCATCAGGAAGAAGATCGTGGAAGAGAGGGAGGCAATAGGCTACTTTATTGTAAATTCTGTGATGCTTAAAATCACACGACTGGAATGCTGATCCTAAGCTCATGTTAGCAATAATAATTCCCACCAGCTGGCTGTAAATATTATTTCGATCAATTGCTTACCGTATTTGCACTTGACAAGACCTATATATAAGCGTACATTTTTAGCGGTCAGTATGAAATATTCACTCCTTTATTGTTATTTATCGTTAAAATGCGTTATTCAATCGAAATTTATTCGGAATGCTATAAGGCCATAGAAAAGATAGATGCCCGCCGGGCATTGAGAGTCGGTATCCGGTTTCTTGCAGTTTATTTATATTCGGTATAGATTTTAAATGCGGTTTCGATGTATTACCTTATCAAGGTATAAACAAACATACTTTATTTATGCTGAATTTACCTACGAGGTTCTTTTCATGCAGGAATCGACGAGGTGAATGTCCTTGTCTATGTTCACGAAGGACCGCTCATTCACGCGTCATTATGGCCATCAATGTGCTCGAAGAGAAACCCGGCCAACCGGTTGGTACCTTTTTGCGTAATTCCCCCATCTTATATGTACTTTATTTGTAAGAATACAATTTTAGCTCAAATGAAAAAATGCACAGGGAATTTTTTTTTGTTGGGAAGTTTTTTCATAAGCTGGTATTTGGTCCGACGGGGGGTGGGGTCGGGGAGGGGAGTTTCTTTGAATACTCGAAACTTCCCGATTTTTTGCAGGAAGATATAATTGCTCAGTTTTGCCTTACTTCAAACATTGAGTCACAGGTGGTTGTGATTTTCAGGAATAGAGGTCGAACTAACATCCTGACCCGTATTTTTTGACTTCCTCAAAAATTTCTAGAAACAGTATTTCAGACGAGAAAATTCTTTAGTGGAAAAAAGTAATTTTGAAATTCAAATTCTTTCAGTGCCATTGCTTAGTTAGATATCCATATCAGTAATAAAGGGACCAAATAGCTTGAAGATCTAGAAGTTTGTGATAGGGATTCTTATATGATGGTTTAAGATGCCGATTTCCAAATGTGAGGAGTGGCACACGTAGTTTTATAAGTAATCACCAAAGGAAGGTAGAGAAAGCTGTATGTGGTGCTCAGTTTTGGATTCAGATTTTATTGGTTATGATATTACACTGGATTTGCGCAATCCACGGATGTGTTTGCTTGTTGATCGGAATCCTAGAAAATTAAAGATATTATCAAGAACATTAACCGTTCTTTGTTATGCTAGTCGTACGTAATGCCTATAATTAAAGGGCGTGATTATATAATCGTTGATAAGTAGTCTTTTCACGTAATAACCAAATATAATAATTCACAAACTAATCTATAATCTATAAAGTAATATCAACAAATCGATGTACTCGAACAACTTAAGTCGAAATTAATTTATGGTTCATAAACTTGGTATATTTTATGAATATATGTGATTCATATTTTTTATTGTTTTTTTAAAATTTTCTAAATATGAAATATTTTCAGAAAAAAATTTGTTGAGTCAATTATGAGATTTATAGAAGTGAATATTTTTAGTATAAACAAGATCTGATCCCATATTTCGAGGATTTCATCTCGTTGATCGCAAAAGCAAAAGCACTCAAGAAATGTGTTCTGGTGCATTCACATTATGGACGTAATCGAGCACCAGCATTCACTGCTGCATATTTGATGCACGAAATACGATGTACTCGAGTTCAAGCTCTGCTTCGAGTTAACGAATGTGTAAGTCAAACTTTATTCATCCTGAACGAATGTCTTCATCTAGTAATTATTAATTTGCATATTTCTCCACTTATTTAACATTCATTTCCATATTTCCCAGTTTATTTATTGATTTTTATTAGTTTGAAGTTAGGTAATCTTTTCTATGAAATACACCGATAGCACCGTCGAATTGTTTAATAAGGGCAGATTGCTTCAACATCTTGATACTACCAAGAAACCTTAAGTAAAGAGCTTATATCACCTATGTAATTTGATTTGCACAGTAATTGCTTTTCTCTTCAAGATGGAATGGACATTTTCTCCATCAATGATAGCTTTGCATTTCAGTACTCTTTCTTTAGCATTTGCATTTATGTTTTTGTTCGCCATATTTAATCGTATTCCTTAGTGATTGTTGATGTAGATAAAACAAGAAGAAAAAAACGAATTATAAGAGCGTACTTATACTCATACGAGGGATTCACACCTTAAGCTAACTGAATTTATTTAAATGCAATGCATTCAAACGACATCACACCTGAGAAACTTCAGTCAACACTATTTGTATGGAAGGTGTTTTGATCGTTTTGCAGATGTCAAAGACAAGACCTGGTCTGTGTATATCGGATACGCTTCAAAGGGCATTGATGCGATGGCAAACCGTTCTTGGTATTAGGGCCGTCGATTCGGGAGGTTCCACCGATGAACGCCTATCGGTGCCGCTGTTCAGCATTAAAAGAACCGCATGGACGTAGGATTTTTAATGAACAGCCTTGTCCTTGATAATATTTATTACTCTTTAAACATTGCTAAAGTATTTTATGGTCATTTGATAAAGGTTTGCGAATGTGTGCTTCAATATGAAACTAACATCACTACACAACCGGAAATCGCATTAACCTCCTTATTATATACCTTCATCACTTTCCATCTGTCCATTCAGTAAAGGTTATGCAGGTAACAATGTCTCACCTGGTCATCTTATAAAATACACTCGTTTATAATGTCGATGGCAGTTGTTGTCAGCCGTTTTCACCGTATCCATATCGTTGGGCATTCATCTCTCTTACGGTTTTTGTTGGTTATCCAATTAAGAGGCATGATGGCAATAGACATTAGGGGGTGGAGAATATATGGGCCTGGTTGATATTTGCTACTCAATTTAGTGATGTAAGGACCTTCAAATAGTAGCAATAATTGTTGCGACTTTCATAGACAACTAACGCGTTAATTCTACGCTTGGATACATGAAACTGCTAAATGGCGGAAATGTCCACCCTTAATTTACATGTTTAATTCCCTCAGTATGCTTGGTACCACTAAGATGTAAAGATGTCAGAGGTTGTATAAAGGAATATGGCTCGATGCTCAGTGTTTGTGACGATGCCAGTTTTATTGGCTATTATGTTGGAATACTTTAGGCACTCACTGTTGGGATTGTTGTGTGAACGAGTACTTGATTACCCACATACAATGTTTCTAGATTCAGTAACTCCTAGAAGATATGACCTTGTGTAGATTGTCGGTGACCTTTGGAAACTGGGCGTTCCATTTTGTACTATTGTCAGTGTCGGTGCAGGTAGTACTTTTACTCATACATACAAGTAACTCGACAGCGGTGCAAAATCCGGGAAGGGGGGGAGGGTGAGGCAGGTTTAAATATTCTTACGTTCTCGTAGTAGAATCTTTTTAAGGTACACTAATGAATCCTCATAAAAACGACGACTACCTAATCAGCATTCTACAGAATCCACTTTTTTCTACCTTCTGATTTCGCCTGTGGAAAATTGGTGAGCGCCGATTTCTACCCTTCTCTCTCCCTCTCCCTTCCCCCTTATGGGAAGTGGGTGGTGTTAACCGCAGACGTTTTTGGCCGTTAATCTGATTCTACATTGCAAAACATATCACTTTTCAGTGTTTTTCGTTTTTCATGACATGTACTTGTTTTCTAACGTTATATCATCGTATAGTACAATAAAAGGACTCTTTAAGAAGTATTAATTGGCCATCTAATATATATAGAAATCTGGATACGAGAGGAAACACCTATGGGCGTTTGCATTTCGAAGTCTCCATGAATGGGGTTGCTGACAAATGGCTGCAAGCAATTTGCCGTTGAGTCCACCTATCATTGGTTGAAAAACCTACAGTTAGACATGTTGGAGCGTAAGGGTTACATTTTCGGCAAAAACTTCCGCCACGAATGCTCCGTCCAAGCAGACGGTATTTTTCTATCGATCTTAAACGATGGGTTTCGAGATTTCCTTTCAAAGACCTTATCTAATCTTAAGTGGCATCTTTGTTTCGGGACTTTCAACTAAGGTATTTAGAGTTGTAAATTGTAGTAATACACAGAGCTTGCAATAACTGCAATAATTGCAATAATTTGCAAAAAAAAATGCAATAATTAGCGCAAAGCTTAAATCCTCTAATGTCATTCCATTCATTAACACTGTCCGCATGTTTAGTCAACAGATTTCCACTTTAATATCCAACTTGCCGAGAAGCTATTTTTTTATTGTTATGCATTTATATTCTGATAGATCACCTGTAAAAGTCATATATAATTAAAAAATTTACCAGAGATTTGAGAGAGAAGATAAAATGGGTAACGGGATATCAAAAACGGCAAAAACCCTGGATGAACAAATCCATAAATATTGTTTGCCTGGATTTATGGTAGAGTCACCACTGACTGATACATCAAAAGAATGCCAAAAGTTCTCGAAATTTAACTTGAAATTTCAAATATTGATGATGTGTCTTTATAGGATTGCCTGTTGTTTAAATACGATTACGGTTATGAATAGCGCTCAACGCCCTTTGAAGTCGAGTTCAGAATTGAATTAAGCGAAGGTGTTTAAGTGGATTGTATTGTGCTTTTATATTTTTGGTTGTATGTAGGAGGGAGGGGAGGTTGGCAACGATGAGTGAACGGTTACAACCGTCGTAAGTTGGCTCCGATGTTGTTAGGTTATAGCCGAAATTTTTGATTATTTGGCATGCTTTAAGTTTTAATAATTTTAGCAGTTTTAAAAGAGATTGAATATTTCTATGCTTGAATCAGGATAATAGGAGGAAGTTCAGGATACTAGATTGCCTTAAATACTACTTCCAGAGTTATAATTACTGAACGATCGTAGAGTTAGTGGGGGGGGGGGGGTATTTTCTTAATGTTACGGCAACAGCCTATAATGGGTATTGTTGTACTCTAATGGTGAGAGGAATGAAAGTTTTATGCTTACGTGATGTTGTCCCTCCCATCTATATTCAGTGCCCATAACTCCGTAGCCCTTAAAAAATCTTATGCCCTCTCCTTCCTTTCCCAACCCCTCCTTCCAAAAATCTTATATCCGACCCTCACCCGTTTTCAGAAAATTCATTCAACCCATTGTGCAGTCCTATTCTACTACATTGACTGAGGTGTATATCCTTAGCTTCGATATATTTTAGCTGCAATAAGAGAGGCATTTCGCAGTTGGCAATATCGAATGAATTCACCACCTATCGTTCACGGTGTTGATTAACGGGAATTCGATCCACTTGTGATATTTGAGAGGTTTGTTCTGTTTTTTTCATATTTTTATCTTTACTATCAGATTGGAAAAGATACATAAAACATAATCTTTGCTGACACTTATCGATGCAATAAATCCACAACTGGTGAGTGCTAGTCGATCTGTAACGATTTTGATCGTTGAGCAGTTCGATTATGATGGTAGAGCAGCTCCACTCTGACTGTTTGGCTGTCACCATAGAACAGTGTGCCCTATGAATTGCTCTTGTAATTGGCGCTATGGTACTATGTGGCCCGATGAGGAGATTGGGTGGTTACATGTCTAAACACTCATTGTTGCTTAAGTTCTTTCCTCGAGTGGTCGTATGAGGTTGTGCTGGTTGAGTCTTGGGAGGTGCTGATACGATGTGATGTCTCGATAACATCTCTTATTCTTAGGTGTTAATATACGATAACATTAATAGGCAGTTATTGATTGCTTCTATGCTATTAGATGATAGCACGACAGGTAAGTAGATACTTCTAAATATTTATTTCAGTATTTCTATGATCCATCTAAATTATTTAATAATCCTTTTTCGATTATTTCAATGCTTTTGGATTTTATATTTTGGGGGCATTTGAAATGTTTTAATAAAATACAAAAGAGATCTTAATTGCAGTTTTGTTCAAAAAATTCAAAGTTACTGAAAGATTTGGATCATATAAATGGTTGACAATTTGTTGGGGTATATTGAACTCGGTAAAAAGAGATGGTATTTTCGCTGATTTAGTTGGAATCTTCTCCTCCTCACCCCCCCTCCCCCCACCCTTCCCGTCCTCCCCTCTCCTCCTCCCGCCTCTTCATCGCATCCTCCTCTTGCTCTTCTCTTTGACTTTATCCACCACAAGCATCACCAAAGCGAGAGGTGTTTTTCCGATTACAATTATTTCATTGCGCCTTCGAAAGGCGCATTTTCCATTTTCATTGCGTTTCGTACCGAAATTTGCATTTAACTTGAATATGATCGAGAGTTAATTCTTGTATAATTCGCGCACAACGGATTGGATCTGATTCCTACTGCGACCGGAATCGGAACTGGATATAACCGATGACTATAAGATGGACCAACCATATCCGGGTCTTGCCACATGCTTTTACTCACGTGAGATTGACTTTGCAATTGAGTTTAAGCTACCTCCATAAAGTCATTGGTTAAGGGACAAATCACTTGCAGCATTTGCCGTGATACGAGTGGTGGATCGGGGAATCGTTGATGATGGTCGAAGCGATGGGAAGAGAACTTCTCGAGCTAGGCAGGGCGAGAAATCAAAGACTTAGAGAACTTGCTGAAGAGAACGGTGCAAGTGAAGCAGATATTCAAAAATGTATGTGAGTAGCATTTTTTTTATTCCCGGTTAACAGTGCTAAAATGTTGGTTGCCCAGTATTGAAAGAGGACATTTGGGAGGTGGAGGGAAACAGAAATGAGGAATATGGAGGAGAGTGACTTGAACTTGAACTCGAACTCGAACTTTTTTCAATCTCTGAAGCGAAAGCCTCGTCAGGCTAGAAGTTCGTTTTAAAGTTGCGTTTTCTTCTGCTTTTAACGATTCGTTTTTTAGTTTTCTGAATTTCTGTCTCTGAAAATGAACCATCTTGATGCCTCAGCAATTTATTTGGTGCCGGTACGCTTAAGGGTTGTCGGAGTTCCTCGAATATTGGGCATCGTAAAGTGATATCTTTGGAGACCTTGAGTAACCTTTCGTCGTTCATCTAACCCCTCCTTTTTGATGAAGTTAAGGAACCACGGAGTTTGGCTGGGAGCCAGTGTTTAAGGGATGGATATATCGATCTCGCGTCGGGGTCGAAAATTTAAGCTCCGGAGATTCCATTTTGAAATGATCAATGCAAAAGGATTGGGGTACCAGAAGACACAAAAGAGATCTTTTCCAATCATACATTGGTAGGATGTGAAGCATTTAATGGTCTTTTTTCTTTTGTTTAATTTGAAAGTGGTTCTATTTGCAGCAAATGGTTGTTTGGACGAAGCGATAGAGAAATTGGCGATCGCCCTCGATAAATTAGCCGAGTCGCAGAGGGAACTCGAGTCAACAGAAGGACCCGATCGTGATGAGGATCGCAACTTTTTGAGGGTACCACTCATCTTTTGATTTATGCACTTTGTAGTTTTCAACGTTTTATGCTTGTTTTCAATGGTTGCTGAATGGAGTTGTTGATTGGGATAGTTTTCTTGTTTAATGCAGATATCAACACAGTCTCTGTAGTTACCGTCAGGTGCGAGGTAACCGGGTGGTAACAAAATCACTAGCTGCTACTTGAAAGGTACCTGCTGGTTATTGTTATCCAACATGAAAGCAGATCTAAAGCACCTTTTTTTCCAGCCAATCTGAAACATTAGGCTCTGCATCATCGCTTACTGAGAGACGTAACTGTCTTCGAATAGAAGTATAAGCCAGTGATGGAATTGCGCCAAGAAGCCTCCAACCTCTACCACAAGACCACTACACAACCATCTAAAATACATGCAAGTACTCGTTGATTTTATGCACCGATACATTTCAGATGCATGGGATTGATGTAGATGGGCAGGATGTGAACAATAAAGAGAACATAATGCAGCCCAATGACAAGGCAGTGGTAGTTCGCCAAGGGGAGCAAGCTGAGGTGAAAGACACTCATCCGGCCGCCGAAGGAGCGCGAAGTGGGGTCCGCTGTCGCAATAACAGTTTGACAAAGGTAAAGATTAGATTTTGTTTGCGGTAGGGAGGAGGAGGTAGAATTGTTTCATACTTTTTTCATTCTCTTCATTAATGCGGAAAATAAGGTCATTAATGCGGAAGTTTTCAAGCTCCTTTGTACCTGGCCTTCCCCCCTCCCCCCCCTCCCTCTCGCCGCTCCCTCCTACCCCTCCTCCCGTCTAGCATCATCCCTCGCACTTGTGCTACATTTGCTTTGCTGACGACATCAGCTAGTGGTATTGCTGGATTTATTAAATGTTATGGTCATGAAAGAAGTTGAAGTGAGTGTCATAGATGCTTATAGAGGATCACCATCATATAGGACAAGATTTGTTTAGCACTTCGATTACGGGTGTGGGTCGTGATCAGCAAATATCCTCATCATCACCACCTATCACATAAATTCATTCATTGCTGCAATGATATTCCTATATTTTTTTGATTGAATTTCGAATATTTTGATGTTTGACTTAGCATCAGAAAGTTGTTTCTGGAAGAGAAGAACGCAGAAAGAGGGTTCACAAGGAATTATTTAATTGCCACATTTGTGTCATTGTCGTTCTAGGAATTAACCATAAAATTTTCACCCATTATATGAATGAAAACCATCTCAATGATACCCATCGTATCCTAAGCCATGGGACCAAGCAATTATTGATGCGCACAACTGTAACAAGTGGGTTTTGAGAACGCTCGTTGCAGCAAAAAAATGCCACTCGAACTTCTGTCTTATTGTGGTATGGTAATTTATAAGGGTCATATTTTAACATTTTCACAAATTTTTCATATGGTTTATATGTTTTCACAGGTAATGCCTGAACAGGTAAATTCGAAAATTCAGTTGATTTTTAATTTGTTTATAGCATGAAATGTTTCCATTTTTGTTAAAGTAACTGAAGTTTTTTGCTGGCATCTGTTTTCTCTGTTGTAGAAATATTGAAGGTTGTGATGTGTCTCGATGATAAAGTAGAACCCTAATAGTCTTCCCTCTCTTTGGATATTGCAACATTTATAATTATAAGGGTGCTTTGTTTCTGATCCCCTGATCATTAAACGAAGGAGTGGGAATTAAATGGCTGCTATATTTTTACAGGTAATGCTCGACCAGGTAGATTCGAAGGATTTCTCACGTATACCACCCACCACACGTGCACGATTGGATCTGAATTCGTTCAACGAGGTGAGCTTCTGTTTGAGTTCTTTTTCTGTTTCTTTTTTTCCCATCTGGAGTGCTGGCAGCCTACCTGTTAATAAGTCGCGATTTGTTCTAAAAAACGAAAGAGAAGGTGAAACAGCCAGGTGTAACTTGAGCATTAGGCTTGTATCTTATGTCCAACTTTTTTAGCGAATCATAATAGATTGTCGCAGTTGTCAACAGTTTGAGTTGACCATTTGCCGGCTTCGTCGACTGAGTTGGCTATCGTTAAGACGGTCGTAACGAATCGGTTCTGACCGGAAACTGCGCAGTTTTGAGTAAGATATGACCGAACACAAACACAAATATAGGATTCGGTTGAATAAAGCCACTTATTGAGTCACTGCTAATGCGGTACTAGTAAAATATTTAGTAAGTTAAGTGGTATTGCTTAATGGTGATAATAAAATTAAGATGATCGTGGCGCTAAACGAGGCGGTCACAAAGAAGATGGCTTTACTGAAGAAGCCGGTTCATCAGCTACGTCAGGAGGAGAGGGAAGTAGTCTACGCGTGGAGAAGTCAGGTAGCTTCGTTCTCTCATTGATTGCTGCCCACAGTTCTTTCCGTACTCATGAAGATAGGTTTGCAGGGTTATTACGAATGTAGAGGAGCAGCATCTGAACACACCCGTGTTTTATACTTGAACAGTAAGTTCAGATGTAAGATACAACAAAAGTTATGTAACACACTATGCTACAACGAAATATTTTAGAAGTTTATTATTGCAGTGTTAATATTACGGGCTAAAGGACACCTGGGAAAAGGTGGTGCAACACAGTTATAGTAATGATATAAAACATGTGCAGAATTAAGATACCTGCATGATTATTAAAGTCTGTAAAGCTTTTATGTAAATACATGCACCTACCAGTTGATTAAGAATTATTCTCAATCCGTCATGTGCTACTCACCTTATACCTTCGTAAAGATAGGCTAATATTCGTTTCTATCTCTACACGACGATAGAAACTGTGTTTTTTATTCGGGCTTGATTCAGGAAAGGAAGAAAAATGTGGGAAATTTCCCTACTCGTTTCTTGGAGTATCGTGATGACTAAAATTTTGAATTTTTACATATCAAAATGAGAAAATTGCTTTCAGATTGGCAGTTATGTTGATCTGTTTTAACTGATATGGTCATTGGCTAATTGAAACTGTTTGCAGGGAGTGCTGCCAGAATTGCACAATAAAATCTTCATTGAAGACGGCGAGTTCAGACGTCAATTAGGACCAAAACAGAAGGTGGCATGGACCAAAGCTGGGAGACCATGTCTACGTGCCCTTAAAATGATTGAAGAAGTACGAGTGGAACGTTCACTCTATATCTTACCGAGAAGAAAAAGAACCAACGCCTCTGAAGGAGATTACTGATATCCACCTATGTGTAAAAGTCAGTTGCGTTTTCCTAAAAACTTTGCTGAAGTCCGCATATCGAGCATAATTTTATGGATTTCACAAGCGCAAGGATGAGTACACTAATAATTTAAATAAATTGAACTGAAGAAAGGTTCAGTTACTTTTGTTGAGATTATTAGCGCATAGGGGAATTATCCCCCCCCCTCCCCCACTCCCCCAAAAAAAAGAAAGAATAGGGAGGAAAAATTTGCGTTATCTATCATTTCAGTTAGTCTCATTTATCGTTTTTTGTATTTTAGTGTTCTTTTTCTTGCATTAGTACCACATGTAAGGTTGTATTTGAAAATCTAATACGATGTGGCTAATATTTTCGATTGTTTTTATATAAATATTGAAAAAAAAAACGCAATTTGAGATGGGCATTAAACAAAACTTAAATATTTAGGAGGGAGGAATGGATCTTTGCAACGGATAAAGGCTCTATGCCACCAGTTCCTTGGGTCTTTACCCGAAATTTTTCATCATCACAACAAAAAAATTGAAAAAGCATTATAAAGAAACTATTAGCATTAAACTTTTGGGTATTTGATGGTATTATGTATACTACTGTGGGTGTGATTTTTGAAATTAACAGCAATATTTTAGCTTATCGATACAGTAAAGATTTTTAAAATTTTCTTCAAAAAATGGTTCGAAATCTTTTAAGCTTGCATTATCTTCATTTCGGATGTATTCATCTTTAGACGGATTCATCCCATCATAAAATGGATTGGTCCTTTGATCTTCGAATATCCCAAAGGATGAACATTTGAGGATTTTGCATTTAATTTCCGTTGAACGTTTATTATATATGGGAAAATGTCATCTTTTTACTGTCATATACCTCAAGTTTTGATCGGAAGTTACGAGGAAAGTTAGAGGTATTTCAGATAGTGATAGTTGCCTTATAAGTTGACTTTTTAAGTTTACAAATCATTGGCTCTTAACTGTTGTCGTAGACTGTGAAATGGCATACATGGATACTGCGTATATTATATGTTGTGAGCGCGTTGGATAACCGTTGAAATACCGACCTCGAGCTTATTGAGCTTTCAGGTCTTATCTTTTGTTCATTATTGTGTTTGCAGTTTGTAGTTTGGTTATAGATCACGTTGTACTATGGCGTTTATGATTCGTTTCTAGTTGTACGTTGATTCGTTTGTAAGTATTGAATTGAATACCGATCGATGCACATATCAATCATCATAGCTAATTGAACGTTTACGGACGTACAGCTTAGAAATAAAGATTCCACTGATGATAAGCTCATTCCACTCCACTCGTGATAAGCTCAAGCTCATTGAAGATGAACTGATAGCAAACGTCCGAGGATATGGGTGGATCAGGTTGTAGTATCGGTCGAATCATTGCCGTTCATCGATTGCTTGATCCGTCTCTCAATGTTCATTCCATATTTTGTGTTGTGTGTGAGTGTACCGGATGTGGTATGTTTTTCACCGTTCCTAGTTGCCGTGGTGTTTTGTAAATTCAATAAAATATAATTTCTTTTATTGTTGATTTTAATGATATAGTTGTTGTTGCTTTTGCACACTCATTGAGTATCGTTCTATATAATATTTAATTAGTGAAGGATGCGATTTTTTAAATGAAGCAGGTTTTTTGCTGAGGTTATTGATAAGTTTTGAGTTTCATCAGTTATCATTATGGTTATCTCTTTTGAAACGTTAGCCGTATTTGTTATTGATGCTTTTATGGCAATTTTTAAAAGTTGGACCAGGTTGGGCGATCGGATTTGATCGAGGTCATTCAGGGTCAGCTGTTCAAGGAAGTTGGGAAACTATGTTTAGCAGGGATCCCTAAAGTATCTGGTAACTATGGAAATGAAAGTAAAATCTCCAACAGATGCCGGCACATAGATTCAAATAAAGGCTGTGGGATAAATTGCAGGAAGGTGTATGGAACGGCAGTGCAATGGGTGATTATTTCTATTATTTTTTCGTTGTGTCAGAGGGAATTGCTATGGGTGAAAGATTGGTATGCAGTCAGTTTCCGGTATTTGTCTAAGGGATTAATAACGTTTGTTCCAGTAAGATTCTTATTGCAATTAACTGATCTCTAGAATGAAGCTTTCCGGAGAGTTGTTTCCGGAATACTGGGAATAGATGAACGTATTGGAGCAAAATTCGGTACGCTGCTGTTTGAAGCGTTATCCCCCATTTCAGGCTATGTGGTGGTTGAGCGGAGGTGTAAAGAATACACCGTCTCAGACGCCACCCGTCGACACTACGGTCGTGGGAGTGGAAAGGGAACAATCGCACTCACTTTTCAGAGAAGTGGGTAAGCTATCGTCGATGCTTTTTTGTGTGGTGTTGCTTTAATTTAATGGTTACTTTGAGTGGCAACAAATACTCTTATTCTATGTGAATACGAAGATCTTTTTTATTAAAAATGCATCTAGACCTGCCTCCAGTAGACATCCGCCCACCCCTCACCCACCACCCAATTTCTGGACTCTAGGTTTTCTAGATTAAGGCTCTCCAATTTATTCGTGCCTCACTTGCAACTCATAAAAATGAATTTCGATATCCACTGGTATGTATGTTGGGAGTAGAAAATAGCTAGTGCTGGATAACTGAAGGAGCATCCTGCACTCGTTGATTTCTTGGACTTAAGAAGTGTATATCAGTACCTTGTAACCTGTTAGAGTTGAAGATGAGGTTTTATTTAAAACATGTTAATAGAGTACCTGAAATACCATAAACTTATATAAGTTTAATTTTAACAGTATTCGACAGTCTTATTGTATTTTTATTTTCAGATATACGATTCATTATCAACGAATCCATATTTCGGTGCCGGTGCAGGTCTCGTAGGTATCGGTTTGGGAATGTCGATTCTACGAAGATTGGCGGTTGTATCGAATGCATTCTTCCGACGAAGATTCATTATTTCATTAGAAATTAACAATGAGGATGCGTAAGTATTTCTTATTAGGTTTGAGAATGCTACTTTTTTAAACCTGTTTCAGGTGAATAGGAAAAAACCAACGAAAGGTAGTTGGCTAAAAATTTTTTTTCGTTGAAGTACCGGTTTTTTTCGATTTCCAGAAAAGTTGCATCCGGGCAAAGAAGTTTGAATGCAAAGTGATTTCCGCTTAGATTGCCGTTTTGTTGTATATGAAACCGGAAGGTGGATATGTATACATATATATATATATATGTGTGTATACATATACACATGTTATGTATATATATACATTTATTTATTTATTTATTTATTTGTATTGTTTCATCTGTTTTTTTTCAGATTTCTTCATCGAACATTTTTTCCTTAATATACGTTATGGAAGGATCAAATTTTCTTGCTGCTAGGTTTTTTGTTGAATAATGCTAATGACGAAGTATTATTTGATGCTTTTTATTTTTACGTTTAAAATCAGATATTCTTTCAAGGTTCCAATAAGAAATGGCCGCATTGAGATGGTAGCTGTGGGAAACTGTAGTGTGTATCTGCATTGTTTTTATTTTTTATTTACGTGGGCGTTCCTTTTTATTAGTCCTGAAAAAAGGTATTTGTTCTAAATGCATCTCAGTTGGAGGGAAGAGCACGTAACGACCTGAATTCAGATCACACTTGAACTCAGGTGAACTCAGAAAGAAGGCATAAACCATCAGAAAGGTTGGAAAAAAGGGGATGAAAAGAGAGAGGGAAAGATATGCATTTTCGAATTAAAGCAACTTACACAGAAGCAATTTGCCCGAATTGGGACACATAATAGACTTTATAACCAGAAAGAGGCATACCAAAGTTGAGGCTGTCCTTACTGAAATGACCTCCTGTGGTTAAGGCTCTTGACTGTAAAAGTAATAAAAAGAAAACGATCATTGGGAGTGCATACGGCAATTAATACCGATAATGGTGTACACTGCGCCTGTTGTGTTTGCGATGGTCACTATTTTGCTTATGGTCATCCTCAATTTTTTGTTGAGGTTACGTAAACTCAGGTTTTAATTTTTTCTTTGTGGTCACTTGTTTACATCGTCATCTGTGCGGATTTGCAGTTGCATGGTATCACTCTTCCTTCCTATTCCCCCTCCCCCTATCCCTCTCCTATCCCCCCCCCCATTAAGTGGGATAAACCTCTAAATGATTGTTGTATTGTAGCCATCTTTTATCTTTCCGTGTTTTGAAAAGCTAGTCCGTACCTGCTCCTACATCATCGCTGGTGCACGCGATTTTTTTTTTTTGATCTGTTGTAGTGAAATTCCGCAAATTTAAGTGTAATTATGCTGGATATTTGCTAGAGGTGCTGAACTTGATGATGTAGCTTTAGATCGGAATGCAGTCGAATCCTGCTTATTTGAGCCATATCCAGGGGGGTGGTCTAAACCTTGGTATGTGGATCGGCTATAGCCACATCGAGCCAGGTGTTAATTGTGATAGGTGGTAGTAGTGGTTGAAACGTGAATTGGGAGGGATTGCCTTCAGGGCATATCCGTGGTTGCTGAACTACATCAACCGACATAGTGTGCGACAAACAAGGCATCTCTCGGTACATACCGCTGTTCGACAGGCAGAGAGTGGTCGAACGTTGACTACATTTAGCTATCTTCCAGGTCACGGTATGCACTACTTTGTGCATAACTACAGGTGGATTCAGGTGCGTAGTTGCAACATTATTGAGGATGAGGGTACTTTTAATTCAAAACAGTATTACTGATAGCTGAAGCGAATTTTTTTTAGAGAATTTATTAGAGCTTTAGTAGTTGTTTGTTTCTGCTTTATAGCTAGCTGTGTTAAGGTTAGATTTTATCTGTTGTTTAGTGGTGAATTCTCATTTATTTCTGCTTTTCATTTTTTGGATCTTGTAAAAGAAACATTTCTTCATTTCGAGAGTAGATCAAACACCTTCGTTTATAAAGAAAAAATAGAAAATAATTAAAAATTATGATAAACACAATGCACTACATGTTGTAGAATTGACCTCGATATTGTTAAGTAGTATTTTGAGTTTTTGGTACGAAACTTAGGTATTTTAGAAAAGTGAGTGAAAAAGGATGGAATATGCACAAATATTGGAATTACGAAAGCCTCAAGCTAATTTTCAATATATTACAGTACCCTTTCAAGTGAGTATATCTTAAACGTATTATCACTCTGTGTATTGGAATATTTTATCCTTCTAGGGTCCATTGCCGTTTTTTAATATAATCTAGCTTTCACAAGAAATTATATTGGCAGAAAGCTGCCAGCAATACTCGATACGTTCTTTTAATCACCAATATTTATAAATATCTGTGGTTTTTAAATCACTGAATGAGTTACGGACTGCATTACTGAATGATTGGTGTGCAAATCATTGATTTAGGTGGAACGACAACGTGAGAAGCAAACAATACAACGTAATGGTTACCGAACACCTTTCGAGACTGTTACACTTACCACTCTTGGTTAAGTTTCATTGTTTTTATGATTGACAATGAACACTTTAGAATGTTTTTTTAGGATTGCTTGTTTATTGTCAGTGATTCCTTAGGGGTATAATTATTGATTAGCCATATGAGCCTTCCGAAATAGTGCTGATCGGTAGTCGATTCTCTATTCGGCGATCCGTATGTAAAGTGATCAAAACTTTGGAAGTCTTTTGCTATATTAGAAGGCGAGGGTCTCCATCGCAGATGGTGGCAGGATCTCTGGTTCTTGCATGTAAATCCAGAAGGGGCTAATTACTTGCCTAAAAGGACATTGTGAAGGCAAGGTGCTAATCTTTTCAATTACGCCCTTGAATAGGGAACAGTTCTGTGGAAAGAAATAAAGTGCTTTTATATTCCATCAACTCAATAGTGGTGTTATTTTTAATGTTCTTTAAGGTTTATTCTATGCTGCTAAGGTGGTGATAATAAAATATTATTTTTATTTATTGAATTTTAGGTGCGGATGTCCAATTTTTAAAAAATATTCTTGACAAGGCAACTGCCGAAGCTCTTGCTCAGGTGGGTGGCCACTTTCAATGCAGTGATGTACCCTCTTTTTTTGAATATTGCTTTCTTGCATAGTTTATATTTGTGCAACCTTATTTTAAGTTGATTATAAGAAGAGAATCAGTTCATATTTCCCGCCGGCTGTCAGATGCGACACCTTTTCAATTGTGTTAAAAATTACCGCATATATTTTGAATCCTTTTTTTTTGTGTTTTTCATATTCGTTTTTTATCTAGGAAAGCGTTTTTTATGTAAACTTATTGTGAGTAGAGGAAAGGGAGTTGAAGTATAGAACTCCTTCAACTCGTGCTTTTTCTTCACTAAGAAGTTCAGATGATCTTAAATATTATGATGTACTTGTAAAAGTCTAAGTTTAAGATTTGTTACGATAAAATTCACCTGGAATTGGAAGAGAGAAGGAGAAGATCACTAGAAATTGAGTGTAATTCGATTCGACAGCTTTGTAGAATTTTTGTTGCATATTATTTTTTCCTTCCCGCATTCATATAAATTGCAAATTGTCTCTTATATGAGTATTGCAAGATTGCTTCTGGTGCTTGAAGGAAGCCTTTCTTTTGCTCTTTTCAATCGTTTTTTTTTCCACAAAATCTGGATATCATCCTAATGGGTGAGAGGGGATAGGAGGACCACCTTCTCCAAAAAATTAATCTGTGATCTTTAGATTTTCCCCGGTCATGGCAGTAACATATAGGGACTTGTAGCTTACATGTCTAATAAAGTTTTTGATGTGGCTGCGCGATAGTTTTTTTGGAAGTAAAGAATTGCATTGTTTTTGAGGTGGAAACAGGATTGGTTGTATATCAAGCGGTAGGTCCCGACTGGAGACGTTTCGGTACACCGCGACGTAAACGACCACTTGCATCGGTAGTGCTCGATGGTCGACTCTCTGAGGAAATTCATGACGATTTCAGCGAGTTTTGTTCATCGGCGCAGTGGTTTGTTTTGTTTTATTATTTCATTATTGGTGACTGAATAGGTTCACAAGGTGGTTGCCCCTTATTTCTACTTTTTCAGCACCATCCCCTTCAATTGGTAGATTCATAGGGAAAGAAGGCTTATTAAATTAGCTGCTGATGAGGCCATGTGGATATTCGAAGAAATATGTGAACGTTTTCGCTTGTTTGCTGTTTCTTTGTTGATTATTATTGGTTCAGATTGATGAATGAGGGGAGGAAAGAGATGAGATTTAACGTTTTATTAAAGTTGAATAAAATATTCGGTGTATTTTCAAGAGTGCTTGCGTATATGATGTGTAATAGAATGGGGTTGTCTATATATGATGTGAACGTTAAGATAATCACTTAAATATTTTACTGTTTTATTTATTCATTTATTTACTTGTTTATTTATTTTTCTGTCGCACCGATTTAGATGGAAAATTGCCAAATATTCGGTATTTTTTTAGCTAGCATATTATTGCAAATCTTTGAGGATCAAAGCAATGAAAATTTGTATTGAACGATAAAATTTAGGTATGCTGAACGAGGAGTACCCTATCGTCGTGGATATCTCTTCTATGGACCACCAGGTTCTGGAAAGAGCAGCTTTATCGCGGCACTTGCAAGTCATTTTGGCTATAGCATCTGTATGCTCTCTCTTAGTGAACGTACGTTGGATGATGATCGCCTCAATCATCTACTGAATACTCCGCCACCTAATGTAATGTTTAAGTTTGTTATATGTTATTGTTGTGCCGTCTAGTTTATTACTGGGAGTATTGGTTGCTATTATTTCCCTATTTACTTATTTACCTATCAATCTGTCTACATGCTTACCTCTGATTTACCTATTTTATGATATTGTGATGTATAAAAAGAATCTTTGATTAGGGCATTCTAATAAAATAGATGTTGTGACTTTGTATCTTTGAATATTATCGGTTCGTATCATTTTAGTTTTAATTTGCCATTTTATGGGTTTAAATATGTGTATTTTTTGCCATTTTTATTGCTGAAATTACTAAAGTTGAAGTATTCATATCCATAGAGTTTAATTGAGCGTTTATTGTAGAGTATTGTGCTATTGGAGGATGTCGATGCGGCGTTTAATTCACGTGTCGATCCGGTTCAAAAGCAAAAAGCATACGAAGGTCTTACAAGGTACAGCGATTAGTTTGTATTTTGGATAGCTTTGATGATGTTTGTAAATAAAATCAGTGGATATTCTATCGGGGCATTTGCTTCTATATCGTTTCGATGGTTTTTCGCTGGATTAGGAGCTGCATTGAGGATTCTGCTTTTTAAAGATATGTAGACATTTCGTTGCAGTGATCGCACTCAGGGCGAGTATTAATCAATGATCATGAGTGGATGCTGGAATGTTAGATTATTTTTGAATTAGAATAGAAGTAATGAACTCACTTCCTTTTATCTGAAGTTGCTCTAAGAATAGTAAACCTATACAGGGTGACATTCTCGGGCCTTCTGAATGCTATCGACGGTGTTGCTTGTGCAGAGGAGCGGATTCTCTTTATGACAACGAATCATGTCGACAGATTAGATCCGGCATTAATTAGACCAGGACGTGTCGATGTGAAGAAATATTTCGGTTATTGCAAAGGCAATATGTTGGCTAAGGTTAGTGGAATAAATGCAAGATGCATTTTCAGGGATTTGTATTCTTTTCTGAGGATCTACTAGAGATTTTAGGGGATTAAATTAATTTAGGGGATTCGAAGTAGTTTTTTTTAAAAAGTTAGGAATTTTCTCCTGTTTTGATTCAGTAGAAACTTTTTTGATTATTTTATATCATCTATCTATATTAGCCATCTTTTTTCCTTCTTTTGAGTACAGACGAGGAACAACAAGAATCCACGCGGAAATATGCGCCAAATTTGCGTAAAGAATTCGGCATGCAAATAAATAAATAAATAAGTGAAGTTGCAATGTTGCTGCAAATGGGTGCATTGTTATAAATTCCTTTAACATTTTGTAAAGAACATGTATGGAATAGTACTGCTTTTAGGATGTTATATGGTTGATGTGAGATGATTTGCAGATGTTTATTCGTTTCTATGGAAATCGAGTAAACGATGAAATGGCGTACGAATTCCAAACTTCAGTTACTGCGTTAGGTGCCGATTTGAGTCCAGCTCAAATTCAAGGACATCTACTTCTACATAAGGAGGATCCTCAAGTGGCAATCAATAAAATCTCCATGCTTACAGCTGCTACTTAATTTAAGTAGTAACGAATTCTTATACAACATGATTGCGTTGCATTCTAGGATGAAGGGGAGGATTGGTGGCCATAACTGCTAGGTCTTTTGGTGAAGGGGAGGGAGGGAAATATTGTGGTTCTTTGTTATATTAGTTAATGTCAAGTTCTGAAGCATATATGTAAAGGTATGACCAAATCTGATTGAAAAAATGCGGGCAATGATTTTTTATTGTTCTAATTGTTAAATGTTTGTGAAATAGTAGTTCATAGAGGTTGTCTTTATTATGTTTGAATCGCTGTTTCTTTTGGATGAGTACCTTTTTCTTTGTAAATCGGGGATCGCTTCAAACTCTGGTAAAACCTGGGGCGGGAGAGTTTCCATGTCGGTTCCCATTTCCAATACCCAATTGTCGGTTTCCATTTGCAGTCTTTCTGGAAAAGTCTACGTTCTTATCAGGCAACTACGGGGATCTTCGATTGATGGATGTCGATAGAAATTTTGTTCTCAATAATTTGGCATTGTAATATATAAAAGATTTGAGTCATCTAATGATTGCCCTCTACGTGGCAAACTTTTCTTTTGTGTATTTCCTATGCTTGCAGGGGTGTTGTTGAGGTACGTTGCTTACGTTGTGATGTTTAAATTAGAGGTAATATGTGACGTATATATATCTTAAGCATGCCTTAGTAACGGCTTTGTCCTATTTTTAGTTTTTTTTTAAAATGCATTTCCGGTGATAATATAAAATATTTTTGCATTGTCAATTTTATTGAGATATGCGTCATTCCCATCGCGGGAACGCTTTATTGCCACCGTATATGAATTGTTGCAGACGGTATCTTTTATTGACAGATAGCTGTAAAACCAGTGAATGTTCTATGTTCAACGCGATTATCTTGTTTTTAATATAGTGATGAGATTATAGAAACGGAGAGCGTAGTTTCCCTGATGGTTGTTTTCGTATGTAGTTGGAAAAGGTCATGGAAACAGAGATAAAAATAGAAGGGAGAGGACATTGGACCCAGAAATTGAATTACGGTTGTTTTTCAGTGGAAAATTTCCAATCATTTGTTGGTATAGTGCTTCGATACGACTGAACATTTTGGTAGTGTAGATTGATGGTCGTCCTAGGGAGGCAAGGACTGTGATAGGTATGACGCTTACGAAGTGGTGGATTATTTTATGGGGAATATTAGGAATAAGGTGAAGATAATGGGTCGAAAGTGGGGTTTGCTGGATTGTTTGCATTGTGTTTTGAGGGTATGAACACCGGTTATCCTCTAGCCGACCAACGATGGGATGCTCTTGATCCATTGGCTTGGTTATTTTCATTGACTGAAAACAGGTTCCAAAGGGAGGATAGAGGTGAGAATGTATGCATTTCAGAATGGAACTAGGCTTCCTCGAACGTTATGAGTAAAATGCGGTCTCGGCTTAATTGTCTGAAATGTGTATATTTTGTTTTGTTGGTCGTAGTGGTGTAATAGCACACGAATTACTGGTTATGGTTAGGTCGCCGACAAAGGAGAGTCGCGGAATGGTCACAACAATGTGGTCGGCGATTCGATTACGCTAATATGTGACAGTACTATTGCTGTGTATCAAATGACCACGTCGGTGCCCTGAAATTATTAATTAAGGAGATCGGGGATGTTGGCGACCGTCGCTTCTATCATTGACGAGGGAGGATACACCTGAGTCTTGGAAGCCAGCATTAGTGTGTACCGTAAAGGCTTTTACAAAACGAGTGTTTTGTTGCACATTGTACTTTTAATATATACTATTTTCATTGAAGTGTTGTGTATTCCTGTATTTAGTAAATAGTGCTGTAACTGTTCCCAGTGGGATCGTTACATGGGGTTGGTGGACCTGAATGCCGTGGATTGGAACCGGAAGCTGTGTATTTGTTCATATTTTAGAGCACTTCAGCAATGATTGGCGTTTCACTAGACAAAGGCTGTGCTTCTGTTAAAGAGTGGTAGCGAGGTATTAAAGCATGTAATGTTTCAAATATGCAAAAAAAAAAGAAAAAAATTCCTTTGTTTCGTAGGTCGAAAGTGAGGGAGAGTTTCCAGGAGAAGTGGTATAATAAAGAGTCGGTGGGGGTCTCATTTCAGAAACCTGGTATCAAAATTTGAGAGGAAATTCTTTTGAAGTGTAAATTAAGAAGATGGACTAGTGTTGAATATCGGGTTCATTTCATTCGCTAGTCTACTGACTAGGGAATGAAGTGGATCCTCTGCCAAAAATTCATCTCTATGGCTATTTATGCAAAACAAAAAAGGTTTATATGCAAATTTTAGAATTTAAATTCGAAATATCAGATTACCACCCCATTCAATGATGTAAATTTTGCAGCACAAAATAAGTCGATAGGCAGGGAGGGCAATGATGTGCTCAATGCAATATTATTGATCGGAGTGAGTGTGCTGACACACTCGATGAATGCAAACATTCGATGCGAGCGGGGCATTCACATCGAATGTTGCGGTGATATGTTGGTGGTTTATTGTGACTTTTCACGTTATTTTAGGGGAATTAGGTGTTTATTAATATTGTTGAAAGTAAGAAGGATTGGATTAGCACTTCCTCTAGCTGAGAGCAACCTAATAACCATCGAAGAGACTAAAGGTACGTCGATTCAGTCTGTTATAGGATAGGTCTCATTTTACATATAGGAATACCGCACTTACGTCCAAACTAGGTTTTTTGCAGTGGTCTTCTTAGTCATTTCGCAACATCGCCTCTTCTAAGTGTATGTTGACGTGCTGCTGATATTTGATGTGCGCTTCGCATATGACATTTGCGCCGTTTGCGAGGTGCCGGAGAGTTTCATTATTGAATATTTCGATGGGAGTTAGTAGAAAGGTAACAGCTAAGATGGAGTAATCATTTTTGAGGAAGGGATGATGGAAAACTGGAATCCAGCATCATACAGGATATAGGACTTACCACTCGGATATATAACGTTGATTTCCAAGAGGAAGATGGGGCAAACTTTTTGCACTAGCGGTTCCTATTATAAACATTCGGTAGTGTGTTCGATGCTCTTTTGCATGTCGAATGCCTCGTTTTACAAGTTTTGTTAGTCCACTTTTATCGTTACTTATGTATTTTGCATTTAATAGCAAAATTTAAATTATTTTACCTTTTTTCGATAGTGGTTCATTTGCATGCCGGCAGGGGAACGATCCTTGTATTTCTAGATCTTGCCTAGAAAAACATTCTATCAGCCATTTAATTTGAGCAGAACTTGGGGGGGAGGGGAGTTGTTGTTGAAGAATATGTTGAATTCAGGCTTGTCGCTTCCAGAAGATCCAAATATCAAATGCCATCCACGAGAATGAGCCTTAGACCTCAGTTAGAAGTCGGTAGGTGCTGACAGCTGACAGGAGAGCTAAGAGTCCTCGAAGTGGATACAACCAAAAGTGGTTTCGATATTTATTAATTGTACATCCTCGTTCACCTCGCCAACTTTAGACCACTGTTTGAGGCAGAAATTTTGTTCATTTTGATGAGGTGAAATGACTGTTAACGAGTAGTTATGAGGCAGTTGGTTGGCAATTGTGCGCAAATAGGAGTTGATTTGGTGATGTTTTTTCTTATTTTTCACTCATCAGATTCACTCAGTTTCGTATCATCAAGCGTTACTTCTTTCAACTTTGAAGTTTCTCTCGCCATAATTTTCTCTCAAATTTATTTTCTTATCGAAATTTTTATTTTTGAACAACCTTTCCCGGTTGTGACTGCTCATCATTGACTCTTCAGCACAAAGGAGCCGAGATGAATCGTTCTTAGCACCAAGGTTAATGATTCCCTTGTTCTTGTATCATTTCCTTGTAAATTCACAGGTAATATATACGCGTACCTTCGTAACCTTTCCCCTTCTTTTTTCTCTTTCCCGAAGTTCGGGTTGGGTAGGCAATTGATTTGACCGTCAATTGAGATCACCTGCTTGTTTGTATGACATCAGGCACATCTCGTCGATAACTTGCTCTTCTGTGTCGTTCGTCGCCGAACTCTTGGCTGTAGGCGTGGTTCTTTTGTATATTATAGGCCAATAGCATATACATAATGATCCGTGAAGTGGATTTTATCGTTTCAGTCCACCTATGAAACTTTGCTGAAGTGAATGAATATACAAAAACTGGCTAGACTAAAAAGTATGGACAAAGGGAGAACTCGATGCTGAAAGATTGAGGATCGATGATAAAAGAAGCTTAAATTGAAAAGTTCATAAAATCATTCCGATCCCTTGTTACGAAACGCCTCTCATATAATTAAATTATGGATTTTTTCTCATTTTATATCAATATCGAATCGAAAACATGCAAATTGTTTGCAGTATGCAAATGGCTTCAATTTTTATCGGTTTATTTTGCTTCCGTTGGCATTCCTTGTCTTTGAGTGCTTGGGAAGCAGCTGTTTCAACGTTTTTCGTCGGTCGGGTAGTTATATGTTTATCTCGGATCTTATCCTGCTAATGTTTCCCAGGCCATCGCATTTCAATGAGTTGGATATATAATTGCAGTTGAAGCGGTTTAACCTTTAATCTTCTAGGAAGGTTTAACCGTTAAGGTTCAGTCTTAAATCTTATCACCTAAAACCTGATAGGTTTTGGCTAATAAAGTATATTACATTAACCAATTTTAATCATTCTGGCGATATAGTCGGATTCTTTTAGAAAGGTTTTTTTTTCTCTGTGATGGTAATCTGATAGTTCAAGTTTTGATGATTTGGGAAATTTTTGGTGCGAATCGTCTGCGAATTTAAAATGTCATTGTTGATTTTTGTCAATTGAAAATTGAGTAATGTTGTCATAAAATTTTTTAAATTTAAGAAGTTAGTAACTGAATATACTGATAGAAAGGTTGATCAAGTTTGCGATCTAATAATAGATAACCTAAAAATATAAATATGAAAAGCACTTGATTCAAATATTTTTTAAATATTCTGTCATACCGTCTTTTTCGAATTCCTGAAATTTACTGTTCTGTCGTTTTATGTGCATTTCTGGTGCATATTTGAGAGGTGATGTTTTCTGGATTGATTTTGGCTTCAGCGAGATTGCACACTATGCTGTCTTATTGGATGCCAAATTTAACTTCCAACTGATGAACACTGTGGATTTCAGATTGTTATAAAGTACTGAGTTATGTTCATTTCGACGGATCACGTTGCTTTGCTATGTCTTTAAAATAGAAGGATGCTGTTCACAGTGTAATTGCTTCGAGCTTTCATAGAAAATTGCAATAGAATCTCGGTGCAAATGCAGTTTTTTTTTTGCTTAATTTTTATGCCTTATAAAGGATAGTTTTCTCATCTTATTTGCGTAGCTTCTTTGCCTAGCTGAGGGAAGATGACTCCTCACTAACTGCTCCGGGGTTTTCCCCTTTCTACTTTCATCGTTCCATTGTCGACTGATTGCATATTGTCGGAAAATGTAGTATATCCTCAAATGAGAAGCGTTTACTCGTACTCATTTGTTGAAGTAAAACGTAGCAAATGTGTTGGATAGAAGGCATTAGATGTATTATATATTGACCACTTAAAAGCAGTGACCATATTCTGCCCATCATAATAGCCTTCTGATTTTGTCCTTCTGGAGTCCTTCTAACCGTTCTATCCTTACGTCCTTCTTTGAACAGTGGCAGTGGTCCTTATGAAGCATCTTCTAATGGTGATTTTGCGTTTTTGCGTTGATAATCTTTGAAGAACAGTAGTACAATTTGCGGTTGTATATTCGATGTGAATCATCCGTTTGTGAGTACCTTAGATTAGACCTTTATCGCTTTCTTCGTAGGTTTCATGGTTCGTGGTATGGGTAGCAGTGTTCTGCTCAGAGCTGGTTTCTCTTATGGTCGTATCTTGAGGTTGTGTTGATAACCTATGAATTGGGTATGTGTATAGTTTTGATAATATAAGCATTGCATATGTTGAACATTTAATACCAATGTACCTTATACCTTTAATACCTCCAATACCAATATAGCCATTCTCAGATCTTCCCAACGATTAGGGCAAGCATTTTATAATTGGTTGGTCGGGAAGGAACATCTCTTACTGATGGTTCATACAGGCTCTGAGTTCCGTTAAGTATGAATGTGTTTTCTTGCTTATTGACAGCTGCTGAAATTTTGTTGATAAGCGTTGCTATAAAAATGCTGTCATGTATCTGTTCCATCATGTTCCTCCAACTTGATATTTCTTGCTGAATTTTTGCTTTGTTTCAGATTATTTTTATCTTTCAGGTCACGCAATAAAAAGTGACATCATTTTTTAAAACTTTTATTGTTGTAAAGTACCAATAAATTGCAGGTGTTTATTCGAACTATGCGTTTAAATGCAATTTAAAAAATTACTTTAGTTGATGAAATTTTTATTTTATTTCAGCGAAAGTATGAGGGCTACTCGATTGATTGTCCTCCTGATGATAGTAGCAGGTGCGCTCTCTCAGGAGGATTGCCTCAGCAAGTGCGCCCAAAAATACTCTTCAGACTCGGTTAGTGCTTTCAATTCATTCATTATTCCGCGTTTTTCTTTGTAAAGATGGTTTTTATTTTTTCGTATTTCATATGTTATATCATTTTTATTTAAGGATATGATTTTTGCAACTTGCATTTTGCTATTTGCAATTTGCGTTTTGCAATTTGCGATTCTTCAAATCTCGAGATGTGCAATAAATTTTTGAATTAAGGACGTTAGTGCATGCAAGGATGGTTGCCGTCTAGCAGTGGTGTTCAATTTTGCGCACAGTGGCGATGAAGAATCATTACATGAGAAATGCCGTAGGGGATGTGCTGATTCATACAAGGAAACGATCGGCAGTGAAGCATGCTCGGTTGGATGTGACAGTCAACCACTTATTAGCAGTGGTCGAGTAGGTGTTTTGCTGGTTTTTTTTGCACCTGAGATTTTAAGTACACCTGAGCAACCCGGGTAAGCCAGATTAATGGAAAAAGCGATGTTGTGACGGTGATGATGGTTGGATTACCTGGCTTAATTTCACTGAAAGTGATCTATCGTTCTAATACTTTTGTCGAGGATGGAACATCAGAAAAAATGCAGCACCTCAACGGAGTTTGTTGGTTAGATTTTCTAAGGAAAATGCATTGAAATATTTTATGCGCTTCGATTATATATCTAGCATATATCATGCTTCCAATAGTGTGCATTTCTAATACTAATAACGAGGAGTGAAACAAGAACGCCTCTCGAAACCTCATTCTCGAGTTTAGGGTAGCCTGAGGTGGTTGTGGCAATTTTCTTAAAGGTAGTCGGCAAATGAACGATTCTCCTTTTCCTTAGGATATCCCCGGAGTTGCCTGCACAAGGTAACATCTTATCGGTATTCGTAATGACATTGTGGGATATTAAAGGTGGAAGTGTCGATAAGTGACAAAGATCCAACGTTCGACGTGGTGCGCAATGAAATGGATGGAATGTTTTCGCGAGTGGCCGGCGAGTTTCCGATATTCGGGTTGGTATTTTTATTTTATGTTGTATATATGTGAGTAGGGATTTAATGAAAGGTGTGGTGAGGTATGCTAAGCACTGGGTGGAAGTCTCATAAATAAGCGACATTGCGTTTGTTTATATGTGTTAACCACGGATTTAATATTCCTTGCTTGATGCCCTCCTTGCCCGCAGTTTGAGGATTTATCCTTTTTTGCTTTTTCGGTTTCCTTCATAGACGTATGGAGCTCATCCTACCGACTTCTCTTCGAATGGTCCTGCTACGCCAGAAGTCTTTTGCCTTGCAGCCAATCTTATAGGTGTTTCTGTTATAATGATACCTCGATCGTGCATTGTGGATTTGCCAGTGATATCGCGATGGCATTTTCCGAGGGATTTTTACCTGACTTATTGCTATTTCACTAGTTGCTTCGAATCAGCTTTGAAAGCATTCCGAACTGAGGCATTTTTTCTGCAAGTGTGTAAATTGGCGAGCACTAAGTTTATGGCCTAACAAGCCATTTTAAGTTAAAGTCGTAAGAGGTATATACGCGGGGAGGTTAAAAGAAGGAGGAGATGGGGCATCGCCATCTAGCTGGATTCGCTGCTCTCCTGTTTTTTTCATTTTCTTTTTTAAAGTGCCACATTATTCACTTCGTGTACCACTGGAGCAGATAGTCATCTGTACGGGTAAACATGTAGGGCCACTTTATGGTTTCATTTTCTCTCTTATATTCGAACGCATGTTTTTCTACAGCAAATTTTAAAATTTCGATTTATCATAGTAGAATGAAAAAGGATTCCATTTTTCAAAAATATTGCCTCATCGTCAGGGAAAATTAGTTTGCAATAAACGGAAAAAGAATAATAGTATTGCCAAAAAGCGCTTTGGCCAAGTATGCACTTCGAGTTGAATGCTTTTGAGTAAACCTCGTTGTTGATAACAGAATGTGTCTTGTTGACACGCCGGTGTATGAAGGTTGTTATGTCCTTCTTGTTCGATGATAAGAGGTTCGAGACTTCAGCGCAGACATGCACCCAATGATGATGGGTCCATCGATGATCGTCGAAAACGATGACTCGGATATATTTGCTGCGATGCATCGTCAGATGCAAGACGATATGAGGAGATTCCGTCAGATAGCCCATCGCCTTCTCAATATGGGTAGAGAATCGGCAGACAACAAGGAATCCGACGTCGTTATGAATAGCCGTCCCGCCGAACATCTTGCCAGTGCATTCAGCGGTTCGTGTTTCTCCCAGTTGTCGGTTGATATTTTGTTGACATTGTGATGGGGAAATATGGAGGGATGTGATCCTGTTGGATGTGACAAGTGTCAGGATGTATGACTTTCATCGAGGGATGAATTTAGGGTGAGATTGAGGCAGGTATTGATTGACTGTTTTCCTTCATATATTCTTACCCCACAGCAGACAACGCTGCACTGCTACACTCTTCTTTCTCAACGTCGAGTATATTACGGAAAAGGGCAGTATGCCCTGGCATTCGTAATGATGGAAGAAGGAAGGGAGTGAGGAGGGGGAGGGGTGGTGATGCGCACAAGCGGTAGAATTTCAGGCGGGATGGAAAAATTTGTGAGACTAAGATCTGTATGATTTAAATATTAAAAAATTTCTTTTATTCATCTCATCTCTGCTTTCAATTCCACTTTCAACTGCACCATTTTACTATGCTTAACGAGCAAATGGAAATGCTGCATAGCAGTTATGGTTTATATGGGCATTCGATGGGTGATGTGACCTTTTTGCATAGTGAAAATGAAATCGACTTCTAGGGTGCTTTGTGGTTCTGTAAAGCGGGATTTGGGAGTTAGGCTTGTGGAGGCAGTGGAACTTGCCATTCATATTATTGAAGAGAGCGGATCTTTTCTATTGCAGACATCCTCTTTCTTATCATAGTAATGGGCGTATTATTTAGATTCTGATTCTTTCTTGATTTCTTTCTTCTATTTTCTCAAAAGTGGGATGATGGAAATCAAATATATACTAATGCATTATATTTCTATATGCGATAGCGTTTGCTCATATTTTTTTACTAATATAGTATGTCTCTTTTGAAGAAGATGCTTTCTTGTTATACTTAAAGATAGTTTATGAGAGATGCCTGTTCATTTTATTCCCTTATGGCGCTTATTTCATAGCCTGAGGGCATTTAAGAAATGCACCGGGAGAATTGTCGAGGCCTTAATTTTACCTTTTTGCAGTTTAAGGTGTTACAGTAACTGATCTGATTAGCGATAGATTTTCATAGTGATTGCAGTCGAGGGAATTTTTTAATTCTTGCATTCATGAGGAATTTGTAGGGAAAGCATATTCCCTTAAAGCTGTTCTCAAAGATATCGATCTGCGATCGCTTTTGATTGATCGATGATTTTAGTTGTTTTTTTCAGTGGCTTTACATGAAAAGTCGTTTGTGAAAACAAGGTGGGATATAAATGTCGTAATTTCTTGCAGGTAAACAAAAAAACCAGAAGCACATTGCAGACAACAAAAAAATATTGTGGAATAGGCGTGAAGTTGCTGAAAATAAGATAAATAAGTCATTCACAAGTAGCAAGACTATCAGGAAGATTATATTACCGAAGGCGATTAAAAGTGTTTCAAACGGTTTGTATTGCGTTTATTAATTTGTGACCGATTATCGCATTGTTGATTTGTGCAGCAGGTGGGTTATATTTGCTAGTTGATGGCTTAGTGAGTAAATTTTACGCATCGTTTTAGTTTCTGATTTTAAAAAATTTTTAAATATTGTTTTCTCTTGTCGAAACTTTGATCAGATGATTGCTGTCAAATAGAGAGGATTGTTCTATTGAGAGCAAATTGGAATTGTTCATCTAATCGGGGGAGGGGGCTGTATTTTTTGTAGTCTTTTGAAGGTGGAAAAGGGAGTCTTGAAATGAATCGATTAATAAAAGAATGCTGGAGCAGAAATCTTTAGCCGGTAGGCTTGACTCCAGTGGTGGGTCATTATGAGCTGATGAATTGCAGGACCGAATGTTGGGAACAAGGCAAAGGACGGATCCATGATAATCAACGCACACCCGACCGCAGTGGGACATGAACGTCTTTTGGGTCATATTGGCGAAAATCCAAACCCTCATGCGGTATGCAGTATCAAATATTCTTGATGTTGATGTTGATTGCTGACCGACAGGTTAGGCCGATGCAAAATTACTGCAAAGTTAGAAGAAAGAAACCCCGAGAAGAAAGTCTCTTATCTTGAGTGCGTGTGTTCCATTTCCCAGGCCACATCTTCCAGTCTCTTTCTTCTTGCGCTGTTCTAGAATGGCATTCAGTCCCATGACACGTTTTCACCTCTCACTTCCTTCTTCATCCTTCTCGGTGGTTTAAAATGTACCGTATATTTCTTTCATTTAGTATTCCCCTCCGGTCGTGTGATTTCCATGGGGTCTTACTCATCCCTATTTAGATGAGGGAGGTAGAACAGTGGTAAATTGTTATAGAGTCTTTATAAGTGATAATGAGTGTATTTGCAGGAGCCTTCGTGGTTCTCCCGTCTGGCAGCAAGAGCACGTCGTCTATCGGTATTGAGTCAGTGGCTTGTATGTGCCGCGCTCCTGCTCTGTCTTATTTCGATGCTGTCCATCTCATTTGCCATCCTCAAGCAAATCAGAGCGCAGAGATACCACAATGCTCGCGTGAGTTTTGAACCATTCCACTGGGGAGTGTTCTTCCTTAAATGGTTCTTACGAATATGTATACCTGCATATCCGTAAACATAAATATGGATATAAGTGAACAAATAAGTGAGCATAATGTATCAGAAAAGCTTTTTTATGCATTATACAATTACTTCTATCCAGTTTGAAAGAACATCGCCCCTAGACAAGGTGTCGAAACAACTGGATTCTTTTCTTTTCAACGCAGGTAACGTGTTGAGCTAGATCAAATCTTGTTTCCTCATTTTGTCTGTTGGGTTGGGCTCGTTTTTTGGTGTTAGTGGCGTTGTTGGGTGCAGCCGATTCGCATTTCAATTCAGTCCACACACACGGTGACCTTATATATCGGAGAACAATCTTCTGGAAATGTACATCAGTTGTTCTGCGGTATACTCTGTCAGCTTTCTTTTCCAACGTTTATCTAATTTGGGATTGAAGGGTGCACACATGGTGATCCCATCGGCGTTTGGCGAGCCGCTACCTGCCAAGAAGATCCCACTCGAATCACCACCAAATGCCACGATGGACTATCCGCTGATTCACGACTCGCCTCCACCAGCCTACGATCAACTCTCGATTCACAAGGAGAAACCAGCGAATGATACATCATAGATTCCATTTCTTCATCGCACTAACAATTCCCATTGAAAACGAGTTGATCCACAGACCGCTTGCTCTTATCGCAATGAAAATTTTCACTATACGATGTTGTGGTGGTGTTTTACCGCTTAATGCTGATGTTTCTTTCTTTTGAAGTGGGTGTGAGTCATTGAAGGTTCATTCCAGAAGCATATTGCAATGATAAATGCATCGTATTGGCCAAAAATATGACTTGGCTATTAAATTTTTATGCATCATATTGGCCAATTGTGACTCGGCTATTAGATTTTTTATGGCTTCTTTCGAAGGATTACTAAAGCATCTGTTCCTTAAACAACAAACATATTGGCATTCGATGGATGGCTGTAACGTAAGGGTGTTACTATCGAATTGTGTGGATTCACCATTGAGACAAAGTATAAACGGGCTGATGGATGCATAAAGGATTGCAAGGGTTTATGTTTTGATTGTGGTAATTAGAAAGTTTCACGCCCACATAAGTAAAAATTTTTTATTCATTCAATTCTGTCAATTTAGAGGGAATTTACTCTTTTTTTTTACTAAGATTTGTTCTATTTCATTGTTTTAAAATTTCCGCTAATTTTCTTTGTTTCTGAGTTGAACGCATGGTAAGGACCGCTTGATTAACTGTATGAAGGAGGAAAAAGAATACCAACAGGTTGAAAAGGAATTGGTATCTATATTTTTGGGTACCCAAATTGGTAAAGAAAAGGTACAATTTTATGAGGGAATTCATTGAGTACAAGTTACAAGTAATCAGAAAATACGGATGATGTATGCTTTGAAGTATGTTGCAGCCATTAACTAAGCTTTATTTGCATATTCGCGTAACAAGGGACCACCTTAGTCTTTGAAGGATAGAAGTCAGATGAGCACATCAAATCGTTTTGCTTCAATTTAATTTTCTAAACATAACTGGACTGGGATATTTGCATATTTTATGGCTTTTTAGCATATTTATATTTTTTCCACTCGGAACGATGCGTTTGATACTGATTCGGGGAAGTTTTTTCGATGTTTTTTTATTTTTTAAACGAGATGATTTTTTATATCTCTAACAGTGGAAGTTCTTTGTATTATTATTTTTTCTTTTTGTTTTATTATTTATTTCATCAACAATTGTATTTGTGCAGTTATAAAATGTATATATCGAAGCTATTTATTCTATATAAGCACATGTTTTTTTTGAGTGAGTGAATTCCCTCTGTTTTACGTATGATATGAGCGAACCTTGAAGAACAATGAAGCAGGTTTCTACAATTTCCGGAATTGAAATCAACTGTTTATGCTAATATTTGTTCTTCGCACACTAATGTGGCGTTCTATTTTCGGTGTTATGGTATCTAAAGAAACTTTTCGGGAACAAATAAACTTTCCGGTATTGTTACGTTGCATAATTTGATAAGATTGATTCGGCTTATTTTCCGGAAGATGTCTAATTTGTTCGTAGATCGATGAATACTGAACGGTGGGTATGGTACCTTATCACAGGTCTTATCACGCAATTGGGCATACGACAGGTATACGGTTCCATCGTGGTCGAATAATGCATAAAAAGATGGTTGATTCGACGCATGAGAGTTGCATACTATGTTAAGGTCATTCCATTTATAATCCATGCTGAAAATTAAATCCCGTGTTTGGTACGTTTAATAATCTATTCATATTTTATGGTTTATGTTCGGCGATCACGTAACTTAGAGTTTTATCATTGGGGATTTGTGGCTATGGTGGATTCCGCACAAGGTGACATCCTTCACATTAGTACATCACCGTCGAATGGATTCACTCATAAGAAATTTGCATCGAATCTTTTCTCGTCTTTGAAAGATTTGTTTTTGAGCGGTTAGACCAGCTAAGAAGAATTGTTGGAGTAAGAGCCGTTTTGTGGCAATAATTCCAATGCAATAAGCAACGTGAGCGAAGATGTGGAGATTAAACTGCCCAAGAATAAAAATTCGGAAAAGTATGTTCGAACTTCAAAACTAATTTCCCAAAAACGTAACTCCCCATAATCCGCTATTTCATAATACCAGCTACTGTCGTATGCTTCTTGGATTTTTTACTTTCATTATTTATTTATTTATTTATTTATTTATTTGCATAATTTATTTATTTATTTATTTATTTATTTATTTGCATAAGAAGTCGAAGTGTCGACGTGTTGGACAGTCTCGACAACTCAAGAGCAAAATTTTGATGCAGTGGAGAGGAGTGCACTAGGATCGGAATCGTTCATGATTCTATTGTAGGCCTTTCTCGGGGACGGGGGGGGGGGGGGGGGGNGGGGGGGTCCGGTCGCCGGCTTTGCCATAGCCAATTAATTAAGAAGACATGCAAGGTGCTGTTGTTTAGGCGGAGGTGCCGTTGGTCATAAGGCCTCTCCAGTAGTGTGGAATCGTTTAATCACAATGTTTGAAGAGAGAGGGAAAAGTTATTTGAAGGAGAAAAGTGAACGGAGGGGAATACTATAGGTTGAATCGGCAGTGGCTGTATTACCTAAATGGGACATCAAAGGGGAGTTGAGGAAGGACTGCAGTCATCACATTAAGTCAGACTCAGCTCATATTTGCAACTCCAAGAGGTGCACGATCCTCATATTTTGAGAAGATGGAGATCAGTGAAGTAAGGATATACCTTAAGTTGTGAAGTTTTAGCTTCATCTCCGTATTGCCTTCTATCCGTAATGTTCTTGACGGCTCATATTCTTTTTTTTTGTGATGGAGGGCAGATTTAGTTGGTTATTTACGGAGTTGGGTTAACCATGGTCCAACCCGGGTGACTAGATTAATTCTCTAAATACTTAACCGAGGTGATGTCTGACCTCAACCTATAGCGATCGCCTCAAAAAGAACTGTGCGGATAGGTTGTGAATGAGTAGCTAGTTGTTGGGTTCTTAGTGCTCCTTTTTCATCGTTTTTATATAAAATAATCCATGCACTGTGTATCCTTTCACTCTTTTATATCCTCGAGAAGTTTTTCACATAAGTGGAGGTCTCTGAAAAGGTGTACTTTAGGCAATTCTATATAGAATTCTGGAACTCAGGCAAAGTTATCTATACTTTAGAAAAAAACTGCGTATAGAACGTTGAATAAATGAGTTATAGTGGTAGGTAAGTTCATGGGGCGCACGGCGCGGCGCAAATGTCGCCTATAAAATTCGATTGCTTCGATCCAGATAGTCAGCAACACTTAATTTCGTATCGATTAATAAAATGATGAAAAGAAATATGTTTGGTATTAAGTTTTATTTCATTTACAGGTATTTCATAAAGGTTCTAAAGGTGCAATGGGAAAGATTCAGTTGGATTTGGCAGATGACGATGACGATGGGAATTTAACGATCAACCGAGCATATGCCGAACGTTATGACAGTTGGCGACGACTTGAAGAAATGCAAAAATGTATGTTTGTGCAATTATTGAGGCAATGTGATGTTTTAGTATTATTACTATCGAATTGAGGGGAGAGGAAGGTGGTTATTTTTCCTATACAGAGCTATCCTTTGTTTTCTAAGCAAATCTTAGGTATGTTCCAACTCACAGCCAGGATCAATATAGGTTTTCCAACTTGAAGGTACCAGTAACGACATCGTTGACTGGCAGGTTAAGAGTTTCAACCCCCCCCCCCATCGTATGTTAGCTCTTTACTCCTGTTCAGGAGTTTTATGTTTCTTCGGAAGCATTGTTATGTTCTTCCTAAGCCCCCTAAGGATAAAAACAGCCTTTACCTCTCAGTGGGGTCAAAATTTTGGATTTGTCAAGAGCACTACTATTTACACTTTAGAGTTAATAATTCCTAAATGAAAATATTTAGTGCCAGCCGGAGCGTTTCTTAGGGTGGGGAGGAGGAATCTGTTTGTAGGATGGTACCGTCATATATTTCTTTCAAGTAACTTTCTTTCCTCTTTGAATTCAATCGTTGAGGGTTTTTTCGATGGAATTTTTTTTTTCAAATGACCATTGATTGCTATAAGATTCTAATAGTTCTTTTCACTGATAAATTATGAGATAGGTTGGTTGCATCGAATTTGCATATTCTTTGGATAATATGAATGATATTTGTTGCTGAGCGTTTACAAGAATCCAGAACCTTTTATGGGTGCAATTAATTTTAATTTTGAATCTATTGTGATCTTTTATGCAGCAAAACGCCTAACTAGAAAGTTAGCACTACATTTCACTTCAGATTTATAATTATAAAATGGGTATTTTAAGATTAGACATGGAAGAATAGCTCTGCAATAAGCTTCAAAAATATGTTTGGAAGATCGAATTTCCTTTGCATTTCATTCTTTGATCTCTATCCTATCGGGAGCTTCAGGTGCTAAATTGCTGCCGTTTGCGGCTTCTGCAGCTTAATTCAAAAATAGAAGCGATTCTTAGAAAGGATTTTGAAGTTCTTCTGGAAAAAAAAACAGTTATTAATTCTCTCTTAGCCAGTGTCGATATATAAATCTTATCCTCAATTTGGCTTTTTTATATAAATTATCTTTTCAGTAAAAGATAAATACGGTGATGATGTGGAAAGCGATGACGAAAGTTCCTCAAGTGAAGAGGCTGCGGTTCGTATTTAAATTTTTGACCTTATTTCTTGCACTTTCAAAATTTGCCTGACCAAAGCATATGAGGTGTAACTTACCCGGCAAACCTTTTGGGGTGTAACTTTCCTGGCCAAAATATGAGGCGTAACTCACCTGGCCAAAATTTATGAAGCGTATCTTTCCTGGCCAAAGCATATGAGGTATGACTTGCCTGGCCATATTACCTGGCCAAAACATATGTGGTGTAACTTGCCTTGTCAGATCTTTTGGGGTATGGCTTGGCAAAAACATGTGGTGTAACTTATCTGGCCAAAACATATGGGGTGTAACTTACCTGGCCAAAGCATATGAGGTGTAACTTTCCTTATCAGTGCATATAAGGTGTTTAATTTTTTGCTGTATTCAGATCGGTCATTCGTTTAGTTTTCGTCCATTTTTGGGATTTGTTTTTGGATGTTGAGGGCAGTCTTATTAATATTGTTTATATTTGATGGCTTAAAATTGATTGTGGGTAAATGGGAAACTTATAAATCGACTTTGTTTAATTGCTTGTCGTTTTGGAATGGTCATGATCGCAAAATTGATGGACTGTTATCTCCTCTACTTTCACTTCTTATAGGCTCAATATCGTTAAACCACTTCGCCCTTGTAGGTTCCATATCGTCGTATTGTTTCTTTTCGCTTTATACCACATCTTCTTCCCCCTTCCACCCCTCCCGTTATTGCTTTCTATATCGGCCAACACTTGACTAGATGGGAAAATTCTATCCTTAGATTTTATACGCTGTAATTTTTGATTGTTTCATATGTTCAAATGCATCTGTTATGGCTGGATTACTAACATACAGTATGAAGCTAGATTCGGCATACGAAATCGAAGTTTTCAATTTTCGTACCAGAGAGGAACTGATGGATTGCGGGAAGGATCTATCACTTCCTACTATAGTAGGAAGTGATAGATCCTTCAACTTTCTGTCCTTAAAGCTCCTATGATCGCTTCCGACTCCGTTTCCCAAGTCTCTCAGATGATGGATAGACATTTTTGAAGAAGGGTGCATAGCTCACCCTGAATGTTTTCGATTCTTTGGCGCTAAATTGTGCTGATTAGATGTTGGCTAACTGGAATACTTGAATATGCTTTCGATCGTTTCTGCAGGGCTACTGGTCGACTATTCCCAAGCTTTTCAGTTTTCTGGAGCCGGCATCTGAAGGTTGAAAATTAATTAGTGTAGGAAAGCTGATGTTTCCACATGTGTGGACGCTATGTACTTACTGCTCTGTTTAAAGGAATGGTCGACCGATCACGAAAGAGGTTTTCTACGAACGTTAGCGGCTCTCAAGGCGCATGACCCAAAAATTTATACCGGCGAAAGTTTCTTTAATGCTGAAGCATCATGGTAAATATTACTGGTGTCTTATCTCTTTAATTTCTTCGTTTTTTTTCGTCCATCTTCCAGAAATTTACATAAAGATGCATTGCAAGATTGGCATTTTTTTGTTAATAACGCATCTTTCTGTTTCGCCTTACCGTTCAGAAAAAAATGGATGAATGTAATTTAGGACAGATTCTTGTAGAACCAAACCTTGCTCCCATTTATCGTAGACCTTGAACAGTAGTGCATGTTTAAGCAATTATGGAATTTACATGTCTAGACTTTGATGGAATATTTGTGTAAGTGTTTGGCTGGACAGAAAAATAACTGCATTATTATTAGGTTCCACTTCCGGGATCTAAGAACAACTGTGCTCGTTTCCCACCTTTAGAACGTTTTCGATCTCTCTCCCGAACCACTTTGGTCATCCATCCTACTTTCGTCGCCCTCCAACCCTTCCTGGTTGTCGACTTTCTAGACACCTTACCGATCCGCTTTGGTCATGCACTCTACCGCCCTCCTTCCTATGCGCCTTGGTCATCTACTGTACCGTCGTTGTTTTCTGAGCATACAGCTGCACATTTTTTTGTTATTTTACATGGAATCGTAAATGGTTTGCCATAATTTCACTTACATACATTTTACTTCATTATGCGTCTTGCCATCAGTGGAGAACGGCTACTGTTAGTCTCATCGTGCTATCACTTTTTGCTTCTGTCAAGTTCGATGTTTTATAGGGGCTTTCAAGCAAAAAACTGAAAAATCATTTCTTTATTTCTGCAGTGTTCCCTGGTTAATATCCCCGCCTTCCTCTCCCCGTTCCCTTCCTCGGGATCCCGAAATTGCCGTGGAGTTGAGCAGTGGAAGGGACGCTGGATAGCATTTGTCTCTACCATGTAACAATCTGATTGCTATGCATATTGCAGCTTTTAATCGTTCATGTTGGGTATATTTTCATAAGACAGTTGAGGTGGAGTCTTACAGATGCCACTTCTATTTGTTTTTATAGTTTAACTGACGGTAAGTGTGTGATATTCATACCAGTAAGGAAATTGAAAGCAGAAAATAAAAGAGTCAAGTGTTCCGTCAGGAAATAATTCAGTTTATTGACAGCCGGTTGTTGCGTAGTTTATTATTCAACAGCTTGCACTTACCGAACTATTCGTTGTATAGAAGAGGAATGCAGGTAGCGATTAGAAACGACGATATTTTACAGATGAATTTCCTTAATACGTGTAACCAATTTGCTAATACTATATAGGATGATAAGCATTCAATGTATTTAATTAAATTCTTGAAAAGCATTCCGATAAATTGCGAAGCAATAAAATAGACAATAAGAAGAGTCTTTGAAATGAGTGGAGATGATGGAATTCTACATAGTTTCTTCCACAGATTACAGCTGTCCCTCCTTNCCTCCCTCTCTCCCACTCACTCTCCCTTCCCCCCACCTCCCTCCCTCCTTCCCCTTATCCCTAGAAAATTATGCCATCTGATGGTTGCTTTTGTATGCACGCTTTTACCAAAATAAATTTTATAAGTTTTAGCTCAGAGGCGAATGCACCAAAAAAATGCAAGGTGAAGGTAAAGAGCGAACCTCCGATGTATTTGAAGGATTACGAAAGGAAATTGATTCTTGAGAGAGAAGGGTAAATTTATATTTACCTTTTAATTCCTTATTATTTTAATATCTGTGTGAATATGGCCAGTTTGATCTATGCTCAAGTTGGTATACGATGCTCAAGTTGGTATGTTATGCTAAAGTTAATGTGGAAGATTCGCACAATCTCCCCATCGACAAACATTTCAGTATTTTGCAGTTCGTTTTCTTTTTTTTTTCAATCCTATTTTCGTCTCTTTTTCTCTCAGTGACGGCGCATTTCTTTTGAGTTTTTTATTCGTTTCAAGAGGCAACCCTAACAACTATACAACACATTCGTTCACAAATCGAGCTATTTCCTTTCTATGTGGCTAATAATCCAACGTTTATATACACGACAGTCAAGTCATTTCCTCAGGGGAAATTCTTTCGGAATGTTTTCTCCATGTAGAATTTCAAGTATGCTGCAATTTTCTGATCCGAATAACACAATAGGCTAGGGATTTAATTAATGTATCAACGTCGATGTATTCCCAGGTATTCTGGATTACCTATACAAAAAGAATATTATCCCTGCCGTATTCGGGCGTAAAATCTTAGAGAAACGAGAAGAACGGGGATATTTTGGTGGAGTTTTCGTAATGATTGCTGTTGAAAATAAAGCGACTACTGATCTCTTTTTTAGGTAGTTGTTTGGATATCACTTTTACTATGAAAAAGATGTCGTCGTTATCTGTTATCAGCTTCCTTTTGAATTACCAAATGATCGAAAGGCTTATCTCTGATAAGAAATGTGGTGGTTTGACGATAGAGATTACTACTAAAGGTCTCAAATCCTTTGATATGTTGTGTGTACCCATTGAATTCTGTTCTTTTATTTGCAGCGATATCAGTGAAGAAGACGATGAAAATAATAAACGGCATTGTGAGCCTGGTTATTTCGAGAAGCAGAGGAAAATAAAGCAAGAGTAAGAAACTATTTGCTTAATTTTGTTCTTATTATTGTTCTGATGGTGGGGGGAGGGGGGAGGAGAGAGGAATATTTTGCGCTTATGAATTCTTTGCGCGTGTTTGTGTCTGTCTGTGTGTGGCTATCTCCAATTTATTTCTTGATTTATTAAGACATCTAAGAGTGCAGTGGAGTTTATTTCAGATCGATTATTTCTATCATTGTTTTTTCAAGGACCGGTTTGGGGGGTAGCAAAGGAAATTTAAATTTTCTTCCACCATAATAAAAAGCATTCCTTTTTACCCTATGACCTATTGAAGATAGGGAGTAAGCTATTTGAAACGTTTCGCTTAACATCTTAAGTGCACTAGATCTGCACAAATTACTTCATATTGATGCTTTTTGCGATCGATCTGGTATCTAGAATTAATAGTGGAAGTGACCCCCTCAAAAATAGAAGTGACCTCCTCAAAAATAGAAGTGACCCCCTCAAAAAGAGAAGTGACCTCTTCAAAAATAGAAGTGACCCCTTCAAAAACGAAAGTGACCGTTCACAAGTGTCATCGTTTTCCATTTCCCAACTTGAAGAATGCTATTTGTAATGCTTAAGATACGTTTATTGTTGTCAAAAATAATGATTATTCCGTTTGTCAGTTTTTTATCACTTACCACTGGATCGTTGATAATGATCATTCATTTTATCACTTGTTTACCACTTATGAATGTACTGCTGAGGGATTATTAAACTATTTTGAAGGGTAAAGAATTTTTTCATTATCAGCATTCTGTAATGGATGGAGCACAAAGAAGGGAAAAAAGCTGGTAGACCTTTTGATCCTAATTTATGACCGAAGTAGGGGTGAATTCCTTAGGTAATTTTACTTGCTACCTTTAGTGGGTTTAATTAGGTTGAGAGTTTTATAGTCAGAACTCAGATTGTTGACCAGCTGGTTGAACTTGAAAGACGAATTTTTATATTTATTGATCCGTTAAAGGGAAGAAACGCTCCTCATTGACTCTTAAAGCTGTGCATAGCACTCTCATTTATTAAAAGATAATGGAAATGAGGATTAAATATTTTTCTTATTACTGCATACTCATTCATCCATAATCCCTAATATTGATAGGCATCATCTGCTTTGAAATGCTCTAGGGATCTTGTTGTGTGTGTATGCATATTTCTAGGATGCTGTAATCGCATAACTGCAAGAGCCACACACGAATATTTGTAAATACTACCTCCTAACTCTTAAGGTCGGCATTCCACCGCATTTCTGTTGCTGAATTTCGCTGTAAATTGCAGACAGCCGGCTGTACATGATTATATGATTAAGGTCTGATAAAGCAATTTAGCACTAACTTTAAAAAGATTGTATTCCTGCATATTATACATTCGATGATTTGGTGGTAGGGGAGGTAATGAAATGAAAGTTCTGGATGGTTTCACTTACCAACCCTTCTTCCCCAAATATAGAACGAATCTTTTATGGGTGAAAGGGAAATGAACAATATTTTCCTGGAATGGAGTATTTTATAGTTAGCGGGTGAAGGAGCTGCTGTCAGCAAAGGTGCCTATAAGATTTAAATTTGAGGGCACTTAGCGAACTCCTTGTTGTGCTTTTGAATGACTCAGAGAGATGATTATCCACGGCTGTCACGAACGTTTTTTTGTTCACTGATTTTGGGGAACGCAGAGATGGGCAATGAAAATTACATGCCCGAAGAATTGAAAATAAAATAAAATGACACGTCGAGATGCCGAAGGTTTTTTAGGTGAAGCATTTTGAAATTTCAAAGTGAGCTCAGTTGGTGTCCTGGGCGTTGAAAAGTTTTTGAGAAGAGAAAAGAGACCCTACTTTTTCCCCCCGCCTTCCCCCACTGAAATTTGGGCTTTGATAGGGAACTATTCCCTCTTTGCTTCCCAAACCCCATTAGCTGTGGGTCTGTTAGCTTTTAAAATATAGAATCCCAGCAGCATTCCGAGACTGTATTAAGCCACTTGGGGGTCAAACAAACGATGAATAGCGCATTTGGCGCTTTTTAAACGATTTGGTTGATCCATCCATCTGGTATCATTTTTTCGTTTAGCTCCATATAGGTTTAATCCATTCATGAATGCGGTGACGTCATATTTCTGACGTCATCGCTTTCTGCATTATTGTTAACTGGACACTGCGTCACTGCCCCTTGTCGCGTTGTCTGAAGTTGTTGGCGATTCTGAATCGGCATTCGAGTTTTTTAAAAGTGTTTATTCAAGTTTATTTTGTTTTCGATTAACTAACTTGCAGTTATTTACTTTTCTCTCAATTTGTAATTTAGTTTAATTTAATTTAACGTCGAAATTTAATTCGTTTTCTTAGTTAATCATAATACAGATTGAGGGAATGAAGAGGGGTTTTTATAAATGTAATATGGAAATAGCAAAAAGGAATCATTTTTTTGTTCACTTTGACTATGCTAGAAAAATTCGACAGCCTTGGAAGTAGGTTCATTTTAGAGTTTGAAACATAGAGTTATTTGCTTTCATTTTTATTTATGTCGCATTTTTATCCACAAAATTTTCATTGTTTAGGATAATAGAAGCATTAGCAGATGACGACGATAATGATGACTCGGATGCGTTATTAAAAAAGAGGGAAAAGTCAGAAAACGAAATTGTAAGTGAATTTTTTGTGTTTCTCCGATGTATTTTCTTTTTTTTTTTTGGTGTTTTATTCCGTGATGGATAAAAATGTCGAGTTTTATTCTTTGATTACTGAAAGTGCAGTAATTTTGGAAAGTACTAAATAATTTGACCAGTTTTTACGGGATACTAATTAGTATTAGGTGGGAGGGTTTCAAGCTTTGTTTTGGTGGCATTCAAGGAGTAAGGTTGATGCTGTTGGGCCTCGAGAGTGTCGGAATGGTGGAGATATATTCCGGTAGCCTTGTGATGTCTAACGCTTTTCCAATCATCCTTCTGACTTCCGACGCTCGACGATCATTCAGGAATCTCACCTTATTTGTGTGTTGCCAGAGTCGTGATCCTTAGGTACCCTATATTTTCGATTGCCCTGAAGCGTGTGGACCTCTAAGTCAATCTATCCAAGTGTAGTGCCAAACTATGATTTAGATTAAACGGGCTGTTTTTTCTGATTTCGTAGTTTTTTAAATAACCGGATACGCGGCCACTCAAGTGGATTCTTTCCTTCTTTTGCCTTTTTTAAAGAACTTTATAATATTCCTGTCTTGTTCATGCGTAGCATGTTTTATATGTTTGTTTGCTTGGTGATTTCTATGTATTCTATGTGGGATTGGGGCAGGCTATTGACTATGAATTTTTTGGTAAATGCAAAGTTACCCGTAACGTACCCATTCAAATCTACTTTCTTGTAGAGGAAATGGGAGTCCTTTGTGTGCATATGAATGGGTGGAATTTGTTGCTGCACTCGATTGCCAATTTTACAACTCATTTGTTTCCGACGTTTTTAAAACATTTGTATTTTTCGCAGTTTTTTTTAAAAATATTCAGTTTTTTCGATGATTTTAGATTTTTTTAAAATCGAATTTACTATAGCAGGTTTATTCATTCGAAAATCTCTATTACAGAAGAAAGAAGAAGACGAATATTACGAATGGCTGAAAGGTCGTAGGAAAGAGGATATTGCAGACGCGGAACAACTCGTTGGTTTTATTGCATTTGCATGAATTTTGAGCATTTTTTTTCCGGTTTACTTCATATTAATGTGGTGCCATGTTCATATATATGTGTATTTTTGTGCCCATCTATTTGCTGCTATTCACTATTGAACCATTGATGATAACCAGTGCGGGATTTGATTAGTATACTCCTCTACACTAAAACTTGGTCGAATATACCAACTTTGAAAAGAGCAAAAGAGAATAATGCTTTTAAATGTGTCAAAAATTTGCATATGTTATGTGCTAGTCCGATCGTTCTATGCAAATCTTCGCGTCTACGAACAAAGTGTTTAGTGAAGTAATAGCATTTGCTTTTCGAACAACTAAAGTTAATTGGTTCCTTAAATTTTCGAATTTGTTCCTCAAGTTTAATTGGTCATTTAACTGCTTCAGTTTTAATTTTAGCCCAAAGAATTTAAATGTTTTCTCAAATTTCATCCATAAATGAGCAGTTGTAAATAAGATTCGATTTTGGGATCTGAATTTTAGTCGGTGATTTTTTATGACTTTTATGATTGATTTTGTGAAGTATTGAATTGAAAATGTGAGACCTTCATTTAGGTGATGGTGTTCCTGAAGAAGACACTTATTAGCTGATGCTTTTCCCAAAGTTTACTTGAAGCGGGTGGCGTATTAGCTGATAGTTTTCTCTTTTCTATGTAATTATGTGATTACCCATGTTTTACTCGATCTTCGCAAATGATGCAAAATTTGCAAAAATAAATTAAATATTTTTGCTATTATTCCCTTTTTTATATTGCTTTTAGTCCAGGATTGTGTTATAATCACCAACTCCATCGGTGCGCATTTTAGTAGATTTTATCTAAACGCTATTGGCTTTTTATATAACACGCTTTGTTAAGTTTTGATATAACAAAATTCAAATTGTTATAGTTTTTATTCAACAAGTTGTATTTTATTTTGAAAATCTTTGGAGTATTCTGTAGTTTGGTGTTTTTGGCCGTTTGAATTCTGCTACTAAAATTTTTTGAAGGAAATTTTTGTATTCTGAATATTAAAAAAAAACGTCTTTCTCCAATCATTTAGTAAAAATCGCATCGTTTACCCGATTTAACGCACGTTATTTCATTCATTATAGTGTTGCATTTGTTAGGGAGATGGAGAAAAAGGTGAATAAACACAAATTTGATTATGTTAACAAAGTAAAGATAGGGTTTAGAGTTTAAGAAGGGTTTAGAGTTTAAGACCTTAAGATCATAGAGCCACCCTAAGATCCTACATGAGACCTACCCAAAGATCCTATATAAGACTCTTTTACCTGAACTTAAGATGAGAATATTAGTTATTGCAGAAAGGACTTCGTGAATTATGGAACGATACGAATTTAGATGATGATGAAAAATTTCTTCGCGATTATTTACTCAATAAGGACTATGAAACGAACGATGTTGTTGAGTTAGTTATTATTGTTTTACATTCTTTTTCACTGATTATGCTGTTGGTGTTTCTTTTGTGATAGTAGAGATCTAGGATAATTACTTGCAAATGTGGGCAAATAAAATTATGCAAATTAGAAAACTATTGGCATATAGTGAGAGTGACTTGCCCGAAATATTTATGGAGCTTTTTTATGATTATATATTAAAAAAACATTGGTTCTTTCCGTCGTATTACGCTTGAAGATTGTTTGGTACTGATGAGGATAGCGGGATATTACATATTATTTGAAAATTTCGATGGTTTTTTGTATGAACATTTCTGAGGTAGCGGGATTGAAGAAAAGGTCTGACCACCAACGATGGTATTCCTTATTCGTTTGAAGAGAAAACTTTGTTGTTTTCTATTGGGATTTAAACTTAAACCAACGCAAATATCTGTTTGTTTTGTGGTGCAAAGTTTGTGCAAAAGAAGTGTAATTATTTAGGATTCTCAATGCCTCTATAGATTTGTTGATCTGAGGTTTATTTAAATTGTTGAAATATTTTTTTCTCACATTATCTCTATTTATAGGCATAAATAATCGTATATAGATTAGTTTATTCCATTGAAAAATATTATTGCAAACTTTTTTATATCTTTTAGAATTCCAACATATGAGGATATCGTAAATATCGAAGAGGACGATGAAGAAATGGAACGTGAAAAGGAATTCGAACGGAAATTCAATTTTCGTTTTGAAGAACCTGATCAAGAATTTGTAATTTCTTTATTCTTTATTTTCATTCATGAGGGAATTTGTAAAGAATTTTAAAGTTTAGTAGGAGTTTGCTTAACGGAATTCTGTCCTTTTCCCATCTAGGGGTGCTGGCGTACACTTCAATCTAAGCGAACATTTTTTCGTATAACTTTTTATCCCTTTTTACAGTTGTGATTTATTTGCATATCTCGTTTTTTTGGAAATTAATATTGATAAGGATTTATTTATTTATTAAAGTTATATTTCGAAAGTTTTCGCCGAATATTGTTTTTTCTGAATGGTTTGTGAGCTGTTTTCTTGAATAGCTATTACAGCTAGTTATTAAAGCAGGTGGTTGCAGCTGGTTGTAACCTAGACAATTCTTCGGCGGAAGTTTTTCTAACTATGTGCCAAAATATGCCTAAAATGGTTGTATCTATGAAGATGCTGTTTATAGATCAAACAATATCCGCGTACCGTGAAGGAATCATTGCGGAAGGTGGATGAGAGAAGGAAAGAACGAAGGGATGCATACAAAGCACGTAAAGAGAACGAGAAACGTGCAAAAAAAGAGCAAATAAAGGAGTTGAAAGCAATGAAGAGAAAGGAAATTGAGGAAAAACTAGAGAGGCTTAAACGAATGGCCGGTGACGAGGAACTACCTGTCAGAATCGATGATCTAGAGGATGACTTCGATCCGACGGTTTATGACAATCGCATGCGAGTTAGAACTTGTTATTTATGTTTAATAAAAATGGGGCGGTAAAAATTGTGAAACTATTTTTGCTGATATCAGAGAGGCAAAGGGAGGGGAAAGGGGGAGGGGAATTTGAATGCTTGGAAGAGTATGAAAGAACAGGAGGAGGAATTTTGGCTGTCTGGGTGAAATATGTTGGTACAGGATATGTCATATTTTATTTCATTTTGCCCGTCTAATACTGCAGTTTTTCCTTCCAAAAGGTATAGTAGCTACAATTATTAACCTGGGCAGTATTTTTAATAACTATGTTACCCGTCTATAACCGTTAAGTATATAATAAGAATATTACTGATGGAGCATTTCAGCGTTATATATAATCATCAGCTGCTAAGCGAAATACTTGGTGACAGCTGATGGTATATTGCACTTGTCACTATTTTATTGCACTGAATTTCTCGAGCACTCATAGTCAAAGTTACTGCCAGCTTGTCAGTTAGAATCTCTAAATGATATCGTTTGTCTTAGTAGGTCAAAGGAGTTTCCAGCTGCGCGAATCCTCACCCCTCTCCCCCTCCCTCCCCCCGTCCACCACTATGTTTCGTTGCATTTCAGTGCTTAAAAACCGGTTGTATAGTTGTATTGGTGATCGGTATGGGCAGCCGCAGATAGTCGAAGATTGTAACAAAATTTTTCCGACAGCTCTAATGTCTGCAAGGTGGTGGTTACAGAAAACCGCTCCCAAATCTGAGCGGTTCAATCGTGCTGCGTGCAGCCATTTTCTGCAGCTAAATTCTTTAATTAACCGCATTATGTAATAAAATAAATTCACTCGATGGAAATTTTTGCGTGCATCAAACGGCCAAGATAGAATTCTAGAAATGAATCATCTCGGAGAATTCTTAAGGCTGGCCTATGATCCTCTGTGACATTATTAGCTATTAATATTAGACTTGGATTTGTGAATCCTACAAGCTGTAAGCGATGAAATGTGAGTATTAAATATACTAGCCAAGTGAGAAAAGAAAATCGAGCATTTTCAAATGCATTATGAAAGACGTAGTTGGATATTTGCATATAACGGCAAACGAGACAATGATTTGTGAAAATTGCAGGAGTTGTTCAATAGTCATTATTACGAAAAAGAAGCAGACAACGATGCAAAGAAACCTGTGTTCTCGGATTTGTCGGAAGAATCGAGTGATGAGGTTCGACGATTCTGTCACCTTTCAATTGTAGCATTGAAGTGATTGCTGCTTTTGCTAATTATATCTACCGTAGGAAGTATGTTAAAAGGGGGGAAAGGCGTAAAGATTAAATAATCCGAGTGGTATTTTCAAATAAATTAAGTCCTAGATCTAGACAACGTGTAGTATAGGAGTGTTATTAATTTAGTTTACTTGGGGGGAGAAGCTGATATCTCTCCTTGTTGACACTGACCAGTGTTCGCCGTTGTGTCGCCTCGTTGGTGGTCATTTGCGAATCGTTCGATAGCTGAGCACGTAAAAGTCTCTACAATATCTAGCATTTTGTTATGACCCATATACTATAAATCAGCACATAAATGCAGCAAAATAAATTTACAATACTTGGCCACTGGGAGTGCACCAGGTACTTTATCCTTTTTATCAGTATATATGCGGAAAGGAAGTTTTCATCAAGTTGTTTTTCTTTTGATAAATGATTCTTCGTTTTTTATAATCGTATTATTCAACCAATCGATTTCGCATATAGCGGTGGAAGTGTGAACTTTCGGTCAAACTAAACCACTCAGGTGCGAATTGTTTCGGTTCAGCTGAGAGAGAAAACGAGACAATACTGAAAAAGCATTTTAATATATTCGTTTGAATTTGTTGGTGCAAATTAGACTCATAAGTACATCGGTAAAAAGAGCGCATTTAGTGTTTTTTAGAAAATTCGAGTCTATAACTTACCTGTTTTCCTAGTTTGTTATAATTTTTAGTCAAATTACGACAATTTCACTATTGGTACGGCGAATCGAGAAACCGATGAGATAGAGGAAGAGAGATTATTGAATGAAGGGACAACCGATAGTCACCATCATGATGTAAACGGTGAAGAATCGTTATATCGAGAGAAGAAACCAACTGCGAGAAGGAAGAAGCGTAACTCTCGATTTGCTCAGGCAGTTCTAAGGAAGAAGCCTCTCTTCGATCCTAGTATGTTCTTGTTGAAGATCTTTGTTAAGTATGGTAGTCATTTAAGCAATTCCAAAGGTATTGCATCTAGACTGCCATTTGATCAAATTGTTTAGTGATTCTGAGCAGGCGGAATAAGTTTGCTTAATGTATTTTACGTTTGAAAGTTTAGTGAATATAATCTAAGCTGTAGAAAACGCGTATTATTGATTTAAAGTTGATAATTTAATTCCGAAAAAACCATAAATAGATTAAAGATCTAGAAAGGTATTTTATAAATGCACATATCATGAAACCAGATACAACGAATTTTTCGTAAGGAATTGCACGAGTGGAATTGCTAAGGAGGATATCTGTTAGTTTCTCTGAGGTAGTTTTAGGCCCTCTTTATATAAGCCGTGGCAAAATGGTGCAGTAGAACAATTTTACAGTGTCCACCTTCACGTATGCACGTATTTGTGCGTGTATCTGTGTCTGTTATGTCTGTCTGATCTGCAGGTCATAAGGACCAAAGCGGCGGGATTTGGCGATGTTGGATCTACCATGGCTATAGATCGTTTAGCCCCCAGATTTGATAAAGACGGGTCTCGTTTTATATAGACGACTGTTAGTTAAAGATGGAATAAAAGTTGCAAATCAGGTTAATATTGCTATCGGTGGATGTATTTTATGCGCTCGCGCAAGTTTGTTGTGCAGCTATATATATCTGTCTGTCTGTCTGTCTTTTGCTTTCAAATTGGGGACGAGTTATGCCGGGCATATGAGGTTTGGTCAACAAATTATCTGGCATAAGAGTTCGTTTATCAATTTGCAATAGAAATATAAACATCTGAATATGTTTGAAAGTTTTTGCATTTTCACATTGTGAAAGAATAGTCCTTTTGTATGTATGTTTGAAGGATCAGATTAAGTAAAATTGCATCATTTCGCATCATCTGCTATTTATTTATGAAAATAGTTGATATTATGAGGGGAACCTAAAAGCGCGCATTGTGCCAGTTGATGCGATGCGTTTCCTTAATAATTTTTCACTAAAGGTGTTGATTTATTCCAGAGGAGAAGACATTCGAAGAATATTTTAATGAATATTACTCACTTGATTATGAGGATATTATTGGAGGCGACATCACAACACGCTTTAAGTATCGCAATGTTGCTGCCAATAATTTTGGACTTACGGCTGATGAGGTTTGATCTATTTGCTATAAAGTATGATCTATTTCTTTCAGATATCGATGAGATGATGATTTTACCGACATTGGTATTTTATGGTTAAATTTCAAAGGTCCACTTTTTCCATAAAATATCTGAGGTGATTTTTCTGTAAAAATATCTAAGATGCTGAATAAAACACCTATGGAGGAAATATCCCAACGAAAAAGAAATCAATAAAGGAAAATCTCATAATTGATGTAGTACTTTATTTAAGAGCGCTTAGTATTAAGCGATAATAATTGTAAGCATTTTATTATTTGCAGATTTTGAATGCTGACGATCGTCAACTTAATGCATGGGCATCATTGAAGAAAGTGACCGCTTATCGAACAGATGCCGAAGAACGATATGATATTCAAGCGTATGAGAAGAAAGCGAAAAATATCGAAAAAAAGCGACGTATACTTAGTACCGATTTTGGAGGGTAACTATGCTACATTTAATTGCTTAATGAATTTTCAGATCCCAGGTATAGGTGAAAACTGCCCCTATCACCTTTCAGGTTGTCATTTCAGCACCGAAATTCGTGGGAGCTTTTTTGGCGGTGTTTGGTTTACAAAAAGCAACCTTTAGAATGATGAATAGAAGTGGTTTAAATAAGGCTTAGGCATTCAGTAGAATCTTTCAGAGCGAATTCTATGGTATATCATCCTTTGAGTGCTTTGCAACTTGATCGTTCTAACGTAAGCGGGTTATGTTCCATTATTGCTGGGCCTCTTAATGTACGACATGCGTTTTTTTCATTAGGTGAATTTTGCAGAAATATTTCAGAATATTTGATCGATCCTGAAAAGTCCTTTTGGATCCCAAAAATTCTGGATTCTAATGTTGAGGAATGTGTAATCATCACAATTCGACTAGAACATATGGCATATACCATAATAATTGCAAGACTACATATTGACAAACAGTTTTGTAAATATGTGGGATCACATTGAGAAATACGTGATAAGAAGGATTTGGTTTGGTTTTCTACTTATGACTTTAAAGGGGTCAATCACTTTGGGTTGATATGATAACGAGATCGGTGGATGCCGTACCTGTTTTACATGAAATTAGCTGAGGAGTTAAGGGGCGAGGGGTGGGTGAGAGCTGGGCTTCTTTGGTGATCACATATCGTATACTTAATTATGCTTTTATTTTTAGGAAAAGATCGAAGAAATTAAAGGAGATGGAAGAGAAATGTAACAATCAAGGAGAGAACAGTGACGATCGAAATGAATTGAATGCAAAACCAAACAGTAAAAAGAAAAAGAAAAGAAAGGATAAAAAGCAGCAGAATAATATGGCGGTTGATGAGGAAGTTCGGACAAAGGTGCAAAGCGACCTTCAAGAGGAGACCACGAATACACCTGAGAAGATGGTAGGTGTTTCATTAACGGTTTCGTTGATTAGGGTTACCATATTTTTAAGGGAGTTTTTAATTGTGCGTACCAAGTATCTCTATATTAGATCTGAGTTAAACGTACTGTTTTACTACCTGTAATGACTTGTCATTTACCTCGCCTTACTTAGCATTTTTGCTGATTTGCGACGGCCCCATTTTCTTTATCGCATCTCAATTTTGAGCAATGGAGAACATCGCTAGGATCGAGGTTTATGCGCTCATAACGGAACAGCAAGCAGGTTACGGAGTCAGCGGAACGTTATAAATTATTTTGTATCGTTTTGGACTTTTGGGAGTCCTGAATTGATGCCGGGGAATAAAATCACTAGTTATTATGAGGTCCTATTTTTAATTCTTTAGATGACTAAAGAAGCTTTTTTTTCTAACGAGTTGACCGTAAAACATCAAAAATTACTGCCCGTTTATGCATCTACCATACCGCTGTTTTCTTTCCTTCACTTCCGGTTGTTCGGGTTTCTTTTCCTCAGTGCTTCTTTTGACTTTTTAATTTGGTTTCTATTAACGCAGAACATGGTAACAATGTTCCTGCCTGAATACTTGTATGCGTCAGTTTTTTGAGTAGTTTTGACTAATAAACCCTTGGAAAATCAGTTGGAATTAACTACTGCGTTGATCTCATAGATAAATTTTCATTTCCACCCGTCTATTCCCGAATAAAATTTTGGTCTCTTTGCAGCGCCACGAAATTTGCATATTATTTTTTGTTTGCAGATTTAATTCTGTTTATATAGGCGAAGGAATTCTCAGGAATTTCTCTATTGATAGAGAGTTTGTAAAAATGTACTTTGGAGAAATTAGCTAGGAAATTCCTTAAAGGAGTAGCACTGCGAAATTCTTTCTTATTTGGCCTTCTAAGTATTATGTTTTTTGTTTTTCTTTTTTTTTAAAGAATATTCTTGCAGGTGAATGGTGATACCAAATTTCAAGGGAAAAAGAGGCGGCGTTTGCACAAGAAAAAACGCTTCACTACAACAACTCAAGCGAATATATTGAACGTCGATGATGATCGGCTCCGAGCATATGGTGTTAACCCGAAGAAATACAGGAATAAGATTCTTCATCGCAAAAGTGATGGGAAATGAAAATGATTTTATAATTTATGATGCTCAAAGTGTACTCGTTACGACAACTTCATTCCGTGGTTCGTTGTTTTACCTTTCTCCTGTTGATTACCTGTTCGTTTGCTCTCCCCCCCC
>QEWY01000086.1:453083-578632 GCA_006503575.1 Baylisascaris schroederi | reverse complement strand
CCCCCCCCCCCCCCCCCCCTCTGTCTATGCATGCTTGGCTACTGTATTGGGTTGATGGATTTGAAAAATTTTGCTTCAGTTTTCTATTTAATTATTTTTTATATTTACTTTACCGAATTTTAATAACGGTGGTAGTGATGATCATCTTATTGCAATTAGATGATTTCGAATGCAGACGCACTTAGCGAAATTCTGCAATTAGACTACGAACAGGTGAAATTCTTAGTTTCTTTTAATTTGAAAGGTGAAAATTCTTGAGAGCAGGTGAAAATTTTGAAAACAGGTGAAAACTCTTAGTTTCTTTTAAAAATTAACTTCCTGTGGAAGTTAATTTTTAAACTTTTATAGTTTTCTTATGAACTGAATGATGTTCTGAATGGCAGATTCGCATTTCATCAAGAATTTCCTCAAGTCTTTTGGTTGAATTCTCGTGAACTTGTCTATTTAAGTGATTCTGATCGCAAATTATCAATTGAATCTGTTGTTTATCCTTGAGTTTCCGATTTTGTTGTTTTAATACGTATGAATTAAAAGTCGATGTATTATCTCTATCACGCATTGCAGGCGTTCATCAGTGAAATCACTGCATTCTTCGTATATTGAAGTACCGATGATAAGATATGCGGCAAAAAGAGAATGGTCCCACCCATATTGCTGAAAGGAGTAAAAAAAATGCCGATTGTGGGTGATGATTGAAAACGATCATGCGCAAACTTGAACGCCGCAGATTCAAGTATGTTCATAATAAATATTTTAAGATTGCATCAATGCACTAACCTATATTTTGGCCTACTTTCCATTTTATGAGGTACAGTAAACCTACTCACTTATAAGAAACGTTTTTCTTATCAATAAGAAAAATTTTCTTACCTGATCTCGTAAGTAAAATGAGAGTGGGCATCAGGTCATCTGCGGCGGTCATCCGTCACGGTGAATGAGACTGGGAGGAGTTTCTGCTGCATTTCTACTCGTCTCTTTACCTTTCCCCATAGCCCTATACGTTCAAGTTTTTAAACGGGCGTCGTCTCAACTTGAATCCTACACATTTCTAGCCAATCAATGAAAAACCCACATAGCACAATATATTTGTTGCTATCTTTTTCAGCTGTGTTGCAATGTTTAGAATGTTGTACTCTTGTGAGCACTATTATACGTTGGGAAAATAGAAGAAACCGGTGGGTATAGATTACTATTAGATATAAGACACCGTTCCCATATCCGAGCAAACGATGTAACCTTTTTCGTCTTGAACAAATATGTGCCTTTCCTTTTTAACGTCATTGATATGGTACGGTAATTATTACAGTAGTTTATACAGTAAACGGTATAGCGCGTTTCACTTACAGTAGTTAACCTAGGGCTACCATGTCGATAATTACGGTAATCAATTGGACCCTATGGTTAAACCTGGGAAGGTGGCTGAAGGAAGGAAGAGTAGGGAAGGGACAACGTGGTGTTTTGTAAGCTTATACATAAAAGTAACGATATAACAGACATATTAAGAACCTGTAGCCGTTTTCGTAGCTCATTACCGCCTGCCCCTCCCCGACTATCTGTTCTAGAGGGTCGTTGCCCATGGCCTTACTTGTTTAGCAACATCTTCTAGGTGGCAATGAAGCAAGATGAACAGCATGAAATAGGGAGCGGACAGGGAGAGTGAAGGAGCATTGCTCTTTTCATATGCAAATCCATCGTCTACCGCCGATCACATCAACTTTAACGGATTAACGAAAATAAATGAAATCGACATGAAACTCCCAAAGAAGAGTAAACGACACCAAAAGAACTGACCCATTGCTAGTACAGCAAAACCCGCAATATCACTAGAAAATAATAAAAGAGAATACCGAAGGGGGGTCTCCTGATACGGCGATCACCCCAAACAAAAAAATTTATTAGTTGATATCATTGTTGTGAGAACCATGAATGATACTATTTAAAATTTGTTTTGCCACAATTTTTGAGTACTTTTTTTTGAAAAAAATAGAAAATTAGATTGGTTTCATGCGATGTATGCAAATCTGCAAAACACGCTACTTCTAACTTTTCGACTGTAGAATGATCCAGGAAGCAGCAGTTCAGATTTAATAGCTTGAGGTCACTACATCGAAAATGACCATTAGGCAAGTCGTTCACTTATCCAAAATGACCACTAGGCAGGTTGTTCACTCATCGAAAATGGCCACTAGGCAAGTTTTTCACTCATCGAAAATGGCCACTAGGCAAGTTTTTCACTCATCGAAAATGACCACTAGGCAAATCGAGAACAACAGAGATATTCAATAGTGAAAACGTTCGGTGGAGGCTTATTACAGAACGGGAGTGATTTCTTAATTTATTTATTTTTCGTATTGAGGTAAAAGGTGGAAGTAAAAATCACTGACGGAAACTTACGTCAATCGCAGAGCAAAACAGCTATCTAGGCCAGATTCGATCAGAGGACAAGTCATAGCCAACAGCCTGTGATAACATTTCCATCTGGTTGTTCTACAGTCTACGTCTATGTCGTATACTCCCCGGCGTACCTTACTCAAGAGAGCCACTATCATTGAGTTTGCATTAGATTATGTCGCACTCTTGCTAGCGATCGGAAACAGAATCGGATTTTTAACTTAAGATTGTATGTAGACGGGCGTTGAACTGGATACTAGTTGCCGTTACAAGTGGGTTGAGGTCAGCATCTCTACCGGGTCCAATATCGGATCTAACCCTTGCTATATGAGTGAGGAATGAACTCGGTATCGGTCTCGACGACTTTGAAACTAGGACTTGATTTAAAACAGGTTCATGCATATTTCGGTCTATTGTTAATGACTCGAAAATGTGAAATAAAAGAGGCGACGGGAGGAAGCATACCATCGGAAGTAGGGAAGGTGATTGATGAAAAGCATAGCCTCGTATTGACTTATAAAAGGGGATTTACCTCGACGACTATTTAGGAATATAAGCGAGTGATCGATAATTACTATTAGAAGTAATTCTTGAAGCTTCAGTTAGTAAAAATGTGAAAATTTCAAAGACAGTAGACACAATAAAAAGTGAGAAAAAGAAGCACGAAGAATAATAAATAGCAAAAGAAACAAGGAAAATACTAAAGAATAGTGAGTTAGTGAAAGAAACATTTTCCATCTATAGATGAAACATTTATTCATTCATAAAATCTAAGTAAAATGGTAGCGAATCATAAATTGTGCAAATTCATGAAGTTCATTAAACTAACACAAACCCTATAGGATGGCTTAGGCACGATCCGAAGATCGTCATAATAGCAGTTGGGTATAGGGATTAAACAGGTGGAAATAAGGTGGATATAGGGACCAAAAAGGTGAAGCCAACTTGAAGAGGTGAGGCATAAAATAGTGGGATGAGCCATGCTTACCTCATGCTTATGCACCCCAATACACACGGTATCGGCCATAAGTATCGGGGCCACCCATAATTGTCACAGCATTGCTTTTTTCACCGACTGTGAGTTGCAAAAGTTTGAAAGATTCGATGACGAAATTCGTTATCGAAAACGTTACACAATGTCAATTTTGCATTTTGCAGCCATATTGCAATTCACTTTTTGCAATCTGACCATAAACACTCCCCACCCCCAACCCCCCCATCCCTTCAGCGTCATATAACTGGGCGATTGCTGTGAAGACGGACGCTCTTTGATGTGGTATCAATGTTGAATAGCTTCAAAGGTTAGCACAATGCTTTGTGCTTCAGTGATTGAAAACGGGGCAGAGAGACAGAGAAGAAAGGGAGGGAGAGAGAGGGAGAGAGCAGCCGAGTGTACTCCGTTGTGATCACTCAAACAATACGTTGTGCACTGTAGTTAAATATGAGCGCATCGGACACCTGTGAACACAAAGCGTCGCGATTGCATAGTTCGACATAGACAGGAATAAGTGATTCAGAAGGTGCCTTGGAAGGCTTTATTTCTTTTATAATTTCCTTTAATGGATAAATCTAAGTTAACTTAGATAGAATTACAAATAAGTAGAAATATAGCTGCAGATTTCACACTAAACGCCTATACAGCTCCTACACAATGGAGAACACTCCTCCTTTGCCTTCTCCTCCTTCTTACCACCCCTCCTCTCTGTTCCTGCAGTTTATAAGTTGCGTTATCCCGCTTGAATCCTTAGCAGAAAGGGCTTTTATCATAGAATTCGATTCTCGTTCATATTATTCTTAAAATTTGGCTCACGTTCATATTATTAGCAGCTCCAATAATATTAATAGTATATATATATATATATATATATATATATATATATATATATATATATATATATATATATGCTTCTCGTCGTTAGTGTGTTCATCGATAGAATTTTTATATTCTATGGTGGAATTTTTGGTTGTATAGGTGTGAATAGATTTCAGTTGCATCGTATCGGTGGTATCGCTACCTACTGTAGTGTGAATGTGTAATCACTAAGGCAATTTGTTTGCCGAGTGAACTTTTTGTGTTTACATGTGAACTCTTTATGGGAGTAGACGCTACAGAATATACATACTCGTCAACACGCCTCATTAGCCCCCGAGGCGACTTGCACCTATCGTTCCACAAATCAACATCGATCTTCTCACACTGTACTTTTATATCTTTCTTTCTTTATCGATCGTACTATCAATAGCTGTTAAGAGTGGAACTGACAAAATTGATAGTATATAGTAATTTATACAATAATTCTATAATTGATTAGTGATAACAGTTATCCCCTTAAAATATACTTGTGATAGTAACAAATTCAGGTAGCAAAAACAATGAAAGAGAACTGGACCGATTGAATGCCAAATGAGCGCTAACGGGTCGACAGACAGGTAAATATTGCATTTATTATTTAATAGGTAGAGAGGGGCAATTATCCTGTTTGATATCCTGTTTAAGATATTCAGTTATCCTATTTAAAAAGATATATTAACAATTGAGAATATTTAAAGTTATTCACAAAAAATGAACAATGAGAGAATAAAGAAGAGAGGGGGTAAGGTATTTCTCATACATTAAAGTCAGTTGTGCATGTTGAATGGTGTGAGTTGATAGGATTGCATAGAGGCAATAAATTGGTTGTTCGATTTTGTTGATAATTGCCATGTGGATGTTTTTATAATGGCTACCCACATCGCACCTATCTCATTTAAATCATTCATCGATTGCTTTAATTTATTGGTTGATGTTTTGTATAACATAAACTCCGATATTGCAGTATTTTCTTTCATCCTCTCTCCTCCTCTTTTTCCCTCATCTAGATAGTCAGGGATGGACGAGAGGGGATTATTCTGTGTGCTTATGCACCAACTGTAATATTATTGACCACCTCCTCTCACCCCTGATTTCCTGTTCTCATCCCAGATAGTCTGGCAATAATATATATATATATATATATATATATATATTATATATATATATATATATATATATATATAAAGGAAGTAAATGCTTATTTGAGTTGTCAACTTAACTGAGCGTACAAAGAATAAACGGAGTATTCATTGAATTATCAACGATATAAGTTGCATCAATGCAGCAAATACACAGAAATGCACAAATAGCAATCTCATAAATGGCCCACTTGTGTATACATCAAACATACCAACTTATTGCATCTTCCTACGTCTGTATCACATATTTCCTCACTCTATTCAAACAACGAATACTTAAATTGCACAATTTTGGTTACCTTTTTATTTCGAATGAGGGAAAGGAAATTGGGATCGAGGAAGAAGAAAAAGGAGAAAACAGGAGTCTCTAAAGAGGAAGAAAGAGGATTCAAGCAATTTTCTGTGGAAAAGCAAAATCATTAGATGCAAACGAATGTAAATAGGAAAATTAATGAAATTAATCTTCATTTCCTTTCCCCTTTGTATTAGAATCACCCCCATCGGCTTTTCTTTCAACTTCAAAAATATTTGTAAATTTTGATAAAATAAGAAAAGATGTAATCGTAATGACTATCGTGCCATGTTGCTTTGTAATTCACTAATATAGTGATGCGCAAAATTGTTTTTTTTTAATGCTCTCGTTTCATCATTTACTACCAGTATGGGCCATATATCTCTGCTGTAATCCTAACTTATTTCAACATATCTCGACGATGAGTTATAGTCTTTTATGATATATTCTTCAATCTCTGAGAAGATAACTCGAAATTGTTTTTATTTTTATATATGTGGAAAATATACTTGCAACAAAAAATATCCTAGAAACATTGTGCCATATTGTTGAATACTAAAACTTCAACCAAAAGTTTAGTTTATTCAGTAGTACACTTTGATGCATTTCAGTAATCGAAATACATTTTATGGAACGATATCGTCGCGGCATGTCGTTGTTCCATATTTGTTCTACCATGTCGCTTAATGGCTGTCATATTTGTCACTCGCAAAGTATGATGGTAGTTGAAGAAACGGATGGTTTGTGGATGCACATAAGTGTTAGCCTTCGATAGTGATTCAGCGTGTGATGTGCACAGCCCCAAATGGAGAACGCCACCTCGTAACTGCCAACATTGGAATACATTCCTTTTATAATAGTTTCATTATACACCTTCTTTCATCTTATTGGTGAGCATACAAACTCCTCTCAACATCAATCAAAGTTACTTATGAAAAAAATTACATATTTGAGCTTCCGACATTACACCATTATTTTTTGATCAGTGAAAGAAGACTTTCTTTTGAGATTCCAACACTTAGGATAACAAACTCGGCAAGGAATTCCTTTAGAAATACTTTCAATGAAGACTCAGAGATATTTCTGCTGTTGATAGGGTTAGAAGAAGCATAATGTTAGTGCGACGATATATCATTTGAATGCATCCACCTTCGAAATGCAAAGTTTCCTGAAGCGAGGGTCGAGGTCGAGCAACAAGAGTTCGAGCTGCAGCTAAAGATTGCATTGTTAAGTTGTAGTGGCACTTCAAATGCTATTTCGATGTTTAAATCTATTTGCATAACGGTCACCTCTCATAGCTTTCCAAACTTATTGTTGTTTCTTTCTTCTTTGTTTTTCCAAAATTCTAATAGTAGTGTTGCGAGTTTATTTGCATTGTACATTCATCTTTTTATAGAGATATTTAAATCTGTTGTTTTGATCGCTTTCATTTTTTTGTTGTTCCAAAAACATATACTATGATACGGGTTCTTTATCTTCACCTATTGTTGTAGAGACCAACTTTAGACCCATGTATCTCTCTTGTACTCTTAACTTATGACTTAAGCAAGTAATCTTAGTGTAATCTAGAAGTTGTACTGCATAGGTTGAATTTCATTTCAGATAGTTTTCAGGTCACTTTACTCTTTGGTGGATAAGAACAATTTTTTATACGTTTTTGCACTAGTAAGATATAATTAAGCGGTTCAGCATTCGTCTCAATATGAGTGAGGAAATTAGGAAAAACAAATGTCATACCACTTACTATATCTATTTTCCACTTTATATATATAAAATTTAATCATAGCTCAACACTGACTTAGAACATATGAAGACAGCGCAGTGCACTGTTACTTTCATGGATTATGTTATTATCTTCACATTCTTTTGCATTAGATGAACAAGTACCACATTAACATTCTAGAACCCCCTCGTCAAATGAGGTCAATAACCAAATATTTTAGTGCTGTACTCCGAACATTAAAAATTCTCAATTCAACAGATAACTTCCAAAGGTGGTGTGATTTTGTTCTGGTTTACTCCCGGTTAGGACTGTAGTACTGTTTCATTTGAAGAAGTAGATTATTGTAGTTGATTATAGGGCTAACAATTTAACTAAGAGATAACTTATAGGTAACTAACAAAGATGTTATAGGAGTATACTTCCTTAGTCGTCGCATCGATAAAATGATAAAAAGTTTATTATTTATAAAAATTCCCTAACATTCAGAAAATTTTTACTAAAAATTTCCGTTCAAAGAATTTTTTAAAATATCGCTCGACGGATCACAATGAACATTTGAGTAATGCCGCTATCTCTACAGCTTCATTTATGAATCACGACGTACTCCTTATTCTTTACTCAATTATGAAAAAGTCACCTCGCTAGGAGCCAATAAAAATCATAAAAATATATCATATCCAATAGTATACTTTCAACGTCCAAACATCGCAGTCACCAATCTCCTCTTCAGCGAAGTGACAATAAAAATTAAATTGGTATATGATGGTGTATAAATGTTTGCAACGAATAGGCCAACACAGATGACGTCTGAATGTTTAATGATAGATCTTTGAGATCATTATTGCCAGATGGCTTCCCGCAGTAGATCCGTCGAGTGGTTTGTGCTCATTCGAATAAAACATTCGTGCATATGTGTAAATGAATGGATGGGTATATGGGGAGAGCAAAATTGTGATGCCGTAGGTGTATAACAGTCGGTCATATTATCTCGTCTCGTTATTCCTTTCATATTGTTTATTTGATCATTCATTAAGTTCAACGACTCTTTGAAGTGATCGAAATGAGTGTGCGCTGGGATCAACATTATTGAATAGATCAACAGAATTATAAACAAGTTTTGCGATAAAATAATGATCTATGATGTAGAATCTTGAAATTCGATGTTAATGTATGATATCTAATATCGGCAAATTTGATCTAAACATATGCTGTCCCCCGAAGTGCGTAATGGGAGTGCAAGATTTTTATTAAAAAACAAACGTGCCTAATTGTTAGTAATTAGATTTGATTTGTGAAAGCATCTCAAGTTGGATTTATTTTCAGCTGAATACCTTTGAGTGAATGATGTAAAAACAGGAGCAGTTGACTTTAGCACATCAACCAATAGGGTGCAGCCGATCTAAGCACCGCCCAATTTTGAGCCGATTGGTGTGTAGTGTCTCTAAGCAGTTGCGAACTTAGTTTGCCTATGCAGAGTGTGTGACATACAGACATGAAAAGAGTTAAATAGTAAACGGAGATACAAAGAAATCGACGAAGTGTTAGACAGAGATGATGGAATAAGAGAGTGCCATCGTTGTCCATAGTCAGTATGTGAGATGACGCTCCTCACAGCCACTCCGGTCATATAACGATCGGCCTCAACAAACGACGAACGTCTACCGTAGCGTCGACCGTTTGTTACACGCCACCTCTATTCAACTTAATTATCGTTTTCCCTCATTTCTTTTCTTTTTTTTTTCAACAATATTTTTCTTGAATATTATTTACGTAGATTTTTAGGTTTTAATATTAGGTTTTAAAGTTTCTTTGAGATAAAGTTTAAAAAATTTTTGTTGAGGTTTATTTGCTCATCTATAACCTAATAGGCAAAACAGTTTATTTCTATAATAAAAAAAGACATTTAAATTCCCATTTTCGACGTTCTTCATCGTAGAGAATGTTGTCTGGGACTATAGTGATAAGGGAGGTCCATATGATCTTTCATGTTTTTCTTTGTAGTCTTTTTCTCGTCAATTTTGTGTTTTATTTATTTATTTATTTATTTATTTATTTTATTTATTTATTTATTTATTTATTTATTTTTGCTATAATCAAACCTGTCGCGTTTTCCCACTTATTTTATAATTATCTTATAAAACTATTTTAAAAAATGAATTATTGGTCGGCAACGTTTTTGACAATGTTCTTCTCTTTTTCTCGAAAGATTAAAGTCGATATGAAGGGTCTTTATTCGAAGACGACTTCATATCGCAACAATATTTTTTTTTCCACATTTTTTGGTCTTTAACAACTATCCTTTTCTTCGCCTCTCCATCCCAAATATTTGTACTGCAGTAGTTTAATGAATTGATTGTTGAGTAATGATATACTGCTGACGCATATACAGTACTCTCTTGAATAGAAACCCCTTTGTGCATGAGACCCCCATTTCGAGACTTGAGATCAAGTGGACAGCTGTCACTAACTGGATAACTCGTTCGCGCAAATTTTGAAAGGAATAAAAAGCTTTCTTTGAATTGAAAATTCTCTTGAAAAGACGATCATTGATAAGACGGAAAAACTAACGAATTTTCCTTTAGAAATTTGGAAATACTCCTGGGTTTCTGTCCAGCGAATCACGTTATAATTTTGTGTTAAGATCGTTCTTACTATGAATCAAAAAACATCTCCATTTTTTTCATGCAGTCTGTTGCGAGAATCCAGTATATTTGCGTGATGTGCATTCAAAATTTAGTATGTGCAAATTGGTTCACTAATTACTAAGTGTACCTGATCACCATCTGAGGATAACTGACCGGCTAATCGAAGTGCCCATGTTTCTTCCAGAGACGTTAGGCCAATAGGGAGCGAATTTTTGCATTCGAAGTAGCGTGCGAAGTCCTCGAGTGTCACTGGAATCAGCGGCGTAGTAAGACCCGGAATTTCTGTGGGGAGGGGGGCGAGGGGAGGATGACTCCTCGTTGACCCATTTTTGGGAAAATTATGATGACTATAGGGTAGAAACTAATGAAAACTTCACCACAGTCGTCTCAACTTCCGAAGGAGTGACGGTCTAAGTGTCTAAATTTGCGAGGAAGAGAAGATGTGTCCTCTCACTCAAGCAGGTCTATTATCTAAATTAATAAAAAACACGAATATGTGCAATTTAGATTGGTTGATTTGTGACTGTAAGTGAGTGAATGAGTGATTGTAAGGTAGATGGTGTAAGGCTCATTAATGAACGAATTGGCACCGCACACAAAAAACATTCGACGAATCACATAACATGTTCATTTGATTTTATTGAATCACCCTCTTTATGGATTACCAGTTTGTTGCCGCCCCTAACAACTTAAATACGCCTTCAATTGTGTCTCGCTTACTGCCAGCCTTCTCACTCATCCTAATCATTAATGTGTTGATTGTGTAGAGGGATCTCGATATAGTAGTGGACTAAAAACTAACTTCCTCTACCAGTATTAGATGGTATTGATTTGTGTAAATCGAAGAAGTAACTAACTGTATAGTTGATGCAGCCTTAGGAAGTGTGTACACGAAATGGTATAGGTGAATAGCTGTAGTACAAAGGTACAGCTGGCATACTTTTGGGAGACTAGTAGTACAGACCGGGAGCTAGTGCTACAAACAGAGAGCTGTGCAGGTGCGTAAGTGGGTGAATGTAAAGGTAGAATTACTTTTATATATGCGGAGGGTTCAAATGGAAAAAAAAGGAGTTCAGTTTATTCTTGATTCAGACAAGATCTTGACGCATACAATTTCAATTCATTGTTCTTATGAACTTTGTTTGTTTTTTTTACTTGCAGTTTTGTTTGATAATAAAGTAGAAGATGTATACTGTGGAATAAATAAGTACTGTAGAAAACTGTAAATAATTTCAAGTAAGTGTTTGTATGGAATTCTCTTTGGGAACTGAAAATTAAATATGGGAATTAAGTATATTTCTCTTGCAAATCGATATGTTGTTTCAATGATGCCATTGCTAATAGCAATGTTACGAAAATGTAGCAACAGAAGTAACCGAATCATTTAAAGGTTGAAAAGAAATGATGATTCGATTTTTGAGTGTATTTAAAAATGAGTTCCTGGTTTGAGAACGATTACAAATATAGTGGAAGACCGAAAGGAAGGAATACTAAAACTGTAGATAAGTATTTATTTGCAGTCTTTGCATGTACGTTTAATTTCACCTACTCAGTAGTTGAAAAATAGTGGAAACAGTATGGAAGTACCATGAAAATGCGGGATTTTGATTGTTAATTATAGGTGAAAATGCATTGATAGCAAATGTCAGTGTGAATAATTTTGTATTCGAGTGCAAAGAATATTTTGTGGAGCAGAGATATTTGGAAGTTTTAGTTAATTCAATATTTTTTTTTTCAAATATAAGCTGCTAAAATACTTAGTGATTTATTTGAATCTGACTTGTTGGCGCATGAAATAGATCAGGTTTGTTGATAAAAGTAAACTTTATCATTATGTTTGATAATTTTTTTAAATATTAAAGTAAGTCAATAAGTAGTAGTGAAATTATAGGGTAGCTTTCATTGGTAGTCCTCATTCGCTTGGAAGTTTTTTTTTGGTACTTCACGATGGATGAAATCAAACTCAGTAATATTTTTCACAATAATAATGAGTGGTATTCGTTTTTAGAAGAGGGAGAATTATAAGACTCAAATATCTTTGGCGAGAACAGTCAAAAAAAATGATATTCAGTTACAATGTTGAAATTTTTTTTGTCAGTGAAAAGCGATTATAATATATTCAAAAAATGAAGAGAAAATAGTTTATGATCGAGTATTATAAATAATTGGCATTCAGATTTTAATTTCTATAATTATAGGTTATTGAGATCCCTATCATCTTGCAGCTTTTACTGTCGAGAAAATTTTCCACAAAATTTTTTCAACATTTTTGATAGTATTCGGGAATTTTTCATTTTTATATGAATTTTTATGCTAATTTTTCTAAGCAACCATTATCCATTTTTATTTCGCAGAAAATTTGGTATGCTAACAGAAGTGAAGTTTTTAGGTATCAATGGAATTTTTTTGCATGGAAAAACATACGTTGTATAAACTATCAAATGCGCTTGTCTACTTCTTCCACATCAATTTTGTCCTATCTTCATAGATACTCTATTTTCACGTCTACTAGAATTAAGCATTAGCTGCCCATATTTCGCGATCTGTTAATTTAGCGCTGTGAAAAAAAGCGGTTCATTTTTTAAATTTTTATTTCTGTTTTTACTTTTATTTCTATTTTTATTTTTTGGAAAATTTATATCATAAAATGAAAAAAATATAGAGAGATGATTTTTTTTCATATATGATTCGAATGTTAAATTTATTTTCCACTGAGTCAAGAATCTATGAAACAATATTTGTTATAGAGAGCGATGTTAAAAATGAAAACTAAAATGAAACATTGATTCGACTAGATTGAATTCATAACAACAATAATTTAAAGCACATAATCGTCATCTTTTGAGATGAAAATTCAATAAAAAATTCATTCATTTGTTGCTTTTTTTATTGTGTTGAAAAACGCTTATCACAGCTTCGAATTTTTATGTAAATTTTTCCAAAATTTTTCCTTCTTTTACCAGAAAATTTGATATGATAAAGTAAGTCCATTCTATGTCGATAATTGTTTATGGCTAAATAATAAGGTTCATGTTGTTCACAGTGATATCAGAAAAAAAATTCTAAGCATCATAGATCAAAAAACGCTTGCAATACGCAATACTATGAGTCACAAATTCTACTGTATTTTAGTATATTTCAATAACAACTTCACATTTTTAGAATCGAAGTTGACATCCATATGGAGATAAAATTGAAGTTGCATTCTGTGACTAACTTATTAATAGAAAATTGCGTAATTAACTTGAATGAAGTGGAAACTTCTTTTTTTTTTGATTTGCAATTTTTTTTTTTGATTTGCAAGGTTTTTTTTTTGTAATATATAAATGGAAAGAAACCTAATTAAGATGGTTGAATTTTATTAAAAATAATTAAAAAACGCATATCAGTTGTAACGGCTATTCTTCTCTAAAAAATTATACTATTAATTACGATTTATGTTACTGTTATATGAGATAAAAATCATGCAAAAATAGAAAAAACGCAGCAACAATTTTTTTTGCCAAATTTTTTATTGTTGAAAATATCGCACCAATTTGTAGTTGGCCATTGCTCGGCTATCTCGCATTGTTGGCTTTCTCATTTGCTCACTAACCTACCCATCATCGTCGATCCTATTCGAGTTGAAAATTAAAAGATTCTCGGAATATTTCATTCATATAAAAATTGACCAATAAATTCTACAATGAGGTATTGCTTTCGGGGAATTTTTAGTAAGATGCTGTTTATGATTTGCGTATTTTCAATATTTTTTCTGTTTTTCTTTTTCAGTATTTCAGTATTTTTTCAGTATTCAATAAGAAAAGTTTACCCTATTTTACTATAAGAGATTATACATTAACCAAAACAAACTTCACCTTATCGATATACTACTTAAGGAAAAAGAAACATTTTTTTTTTTGGTCAATAGTCGAAGAGAACTTTGTGCATGGAATAAGCAATTTCATGACCTTTCTTTCACCTGATTATTTACTCATTTTTATTAATTTTACTGTTTTATTTCCGTTATTGTAGCTATTTATGAGTAGAATAATCTCATTCAATGATATCTGATGTAAATAAAATAAAAGACTAAAGAAGTGAAAAAAATCGACAAATAAAAAATATTAGAAATTAAAATATGACGAATCAGTTTCTTTAAGAAAGTATTTCGGTAAAATTTTTGAATGGACTTTTTCATTGACATCATAATCTGATAAGAGAGCTAACATAACTTCACAAACGTATATAATCTATCATCGAAGAAATCAACAATCGATAAAATTCACTTATTCGAAGCGAAAACTTCATATGGCAGTGAAGTTCCTTATATTTTTCTTTACTTATTTCCAAATAGAACTTTAAAGTTTTTTGCTAATTTTTATTACTTTTTATACTATTATTTATTACTTTAGAATAATTTGTAAGCAGTAGTGAATTATATCTATCTATAATCATCTCAGTAATCCTCCTGCGTTAATACAGAAAAAGTGGATTAAATATGAGTAACAAGGGAATAGGTATACTGAACAGTAGTATTTGCAGAACCACATATCGAAATATGTTAATTTCTGCTTTTCAAGTGCGTTTTAAGTGGTAGCCGTCTTCCAGAACTTTTTTCAGTTTTCCGATAAATACTTGTGGTTATTGATGGGTATAATCTGGTCCTATTGTGAAGTTTTTTGCTGATGATAATAGAGGTAGGAACTCTTAGGTACTTCCTGCACTTTCCATTTGTATGTTTCATCGTTTTCGTATAGATTTTTTTTGAGAATATGATGTGGTATTTTTATTTCATTTAACGAGCATAATGAAACGTTGTTAAATGACCTTACCTCTTCCGTCGCCAATACAGTATTTTCCCATAACAATATCAATACAGTATATTACAGTATTGTAATGTCATTGCCGCGTATGTGCGCATTACCGTCAAGCAGTGATGTGGAAAAAGAGAAGCAACGTCTAACTGCAGCTGCAATGTTTCCTGGACTTCAATTTATGGGCTTTCCAACCGTGACGACAGCCGGTAGTTCGGTGTTTCCACCAAATATGGCTGCGCAAATCTCACTCTTCAATCCTCATCTGCAGCAATACTATGCAAATTTCATTCATCAACAACAAATGCTTCAAAATCTACACAGTCATTCGCCTCAATCTCGAATCGGTTCGTTTTTTCATTTTACATTTTAATTTATTATTTCAATTATTATTCTTAAGCATACCTGATTTATATATATCCCCCCCCCCCCCCCCCCCCCCCCCCCCAACTCCTCTCTTATTTTAATTAATCAAAAGAATTACCTTATGTGATTTGCAAATGATGGTGGATAATTCAAATATGCTAAATAAACTTAAAATTCTACTTATTTTTTCAGATTATTTTTTACTCTTAAGCATTATTTTTGAAAAATTTTTACTATAAAATTAGAGAAAAATATTTTCAAAAAAATTGGGAAAAAATTTAGCGATGCTAAAATGAAATAATATTAACGAAGGAAAAGAAATGGTGCGAAACGCTTTCAAGCGTAGCAATACGTACAATCATTGGAGCGTCGGCATTATGTGATGCGTCCGACAGCCTTTTACTGAGGCATCGAAACACCGCTTGCGCACTCAAAATTGCTAAGTGGGATCTCATGAATTGGTGTTCTTCGCAATCGAACCCTCAAACCTTGTTCCCTCATCCCCTCCCTCTCTCCCCTTCACCCCATCCAATCCCCTTCCCCTCTTCTTGAAAGATCCCCTCTGTATACCGATTTTTAATAAACCCTTCAACGGGTTGCAAATTGATTTCAAACTAAATGCTATTTTCTTTTCAGATCTATCGCCGTCGGTCTCCGATGGTCGAACATCGTCACACACCGATTCGCCAACTAGAAGTGAGTGAATTTTCACCACTTTTCTTCTAATAACTGTTTATAAATTTTGCCTTTCCGCGTTTGTTTTTTTTTGTTTTTTTTCAACGACTCATAAAAAATAGAACGACATTTTGGCACTATCGAATCACTCGGTATGCTGTGGTAACGTTTTTACCACCACTATACCAACCCTCAAAAGGTAGAGCGGTTTTGTAGTCATTTTCAATTAGTGTCAAAAAAAACGACAAATCTTTTGCATACCTTCAAAACTAATAACTGAGAAACGTATTGAATGCTAAAATTTTTCTTAAAATTTCTTGCTAAAATTTTGCTAAGAACTCGATCGGTCAAAAAATTTACCAAATCCTTCTTTATTACTCAAAAACTCGATCGGTTTCTTTACCGTTTTCTTATAGTTTCAACAACAATCGATAGATGATAGTTTATTCGCAGTTTCCAAACACCCATAAAAATGCAGCGATCAAACTAACCGAATTTCCTAGATGGTCTAGATTTGCCGAATATGGTAGCATTCATCGTGAAGGTGAACGTAATCGTTGCGAGACGTAAAGTAGCGCTATCCAAGCAAAACGTTTTCACACCGTGCAATCAAGTTTATGTGCGCAGCTTGCCGCTTTTGTTCTTACACGCACTTTCCCATAGTATGACAACGTGTGCACTCACCATTCTATCTTGTACCATTAGCTATTGCGCTGCACTAGACGGGAATGCTTCCCTAACATAGCATCATAGATCGGCGCAAATCACCGCAGATGCCCCCCTCATTTTAGGGCTGTGAACATCGTGATCGGTACACTATCGATATGTGATCATTCATCGATCACAATGCAACAAACTTATGTTTTTATTGCTTCCGCCGCTTCCTGAGTCTAAGTGCTTCCTATATTTATGACACTTAAGCAGGAAGTTGTGAGGTACAATAAGCCAAAGGGAATAATACCAGCACATTCCTAACCTGAACTAGTTAAGTGCTTCATTATGGTAATTATTTGAACTTGTAATAATAGTGACGAAATAAAAGTAGAAGTGAAATGCGCAATGAACATCGTGCATAATTAACCTCGACTTTCCATTGCTCCAAAGGTGGAATCAACAATTATGCTAATAGTACTCTCGATTTGCAACGTTTTTGTGCAAGCAAGTGTATGATGTTACTTGTTACTGTTGGTGTAAGTCAATTGCTTCTACCTTTGTTAATTTATCATTTCTTTTGAGCTAAGAAAATTTGAATAATTTACTTTTTTATGTAAAATAAGTTGTCTGTGCAAAGTGTCCTTTCTCTTTCGGTGTTCCCATATTCTCCTATTCTCTTTGGTTGCACTTTTCTCTCAACTCATCTGCAAGTTGTAAATTTTATGTAAATTTTTAGGGAAACTTTTTTTTGTCTCGTGAGCTGAGAATTGAGAAAGGAATATTTTGGTATTTCTAAAGTGGTAAGGAGAGCGTTGTTTTGGATGCAAATGACGAATCATCTAGTCAAAACATGCTGCCATCTCTTAATTTACTCTTCCTTCCCACGCATACAAAAAAGCACTCACTCTTCTTTAGGACAACATCGATACGCCCTCACTAACTGCTCCATGTTTCATCTTTTAGTCTCTTCTACTAAGATGAAAAATAATATTCCAAATTCAAGGGACCTGTAATCTTTCTTTTTTTTTTTTTTCAATGGAGAACCAATTAGTGATTTTTTGATTTATTCAAGATTTTTTATTTTTATGTTTAATTCGTAATTTTCCATCAATATTTAGTGAATTTAAATCAATAAAAACAATAAATTTATTCATCTTTCATATTATAGAGCCGATATTTCCATAAATCTAGGCAATTTAAACTTCTAGACATCATGTTGTGCCAATAAATAGTAATGTGCATATAAAATGTAAATAAGAATGTGATTGCTTCGGTAGTCGACAGTGAAGAGAATCATTGTTGCACTCACCGTGGGGGGTGGTGGAGGGGTTTAGCTCATTCTTTACTCACAGCATCTAATCTCCTCTATCTTTTCGATGATTACCTTTCATGAATAGTGGGAAGCGAATTAGAGAGTTCAGCTGGCAATAAATGCGGCTGGCGATAAATGCGGTTGTCGACTAACTCAGCAACACAATACAGAACAATTTTTTTTTCGCTTTAACGTTAAGAAAAGAACATTCACAAAGACGACACATTAACGAAGTGTTGCATTCTGACGGCTTTTCTTTCATCTTTTTTTGGCGCTCACTTCTTATATCTGTGCTATAATTGCCTAACATCCCCCTTCGTTCTTCCGTCCTTCCAGCCTCTCCTTAGTGTTCACCTTTCATTGCTGAAAAAATTTTGCAGCACAATTTTTTTTTCTGCAACTACATTTGACTTGTTATAATTTTCTGCTCTTTTAATAATTTATGATTTAAAGAATTCAATTTAATAGGCAATCAAAGAAAATATGAGACATATGAGGGAAATATATAGCAATTCGAATAGGGAAATGTAAATAATATTAAAAAGGAAACATTAATTTATTATATTCTCTAATTTTATTGGAAATGTAGTGATAAATTTAATTTTTTAAATTCTTTTTCGGGGGCATCGATGAAAACGATCATTAAAAAATATTCCTAAAAGAGAGAATCTTGAGTGGAAATTGATTATGCTATGTTATCGTATGAAAACTTGTCAGCACAGAAAGATACTGTACAAATGATGAAGCGTCTATAGTATATTTTCATACAACGCTGAGTTTAGAGAATATCATACAACGAAAATCAATTCATCGTACTGTAGACAAATAGAACATTTGTAATGACTGGGCGGAATCATTGGGTGTGGGGGGGAGAGGGGTGGGGGCGACACCATTCAATTAGATAAGTCCCTAATATTTTTGAAGTGATTTGTAATAAAGAAGTCAGAATGGATTATTTAATTTGATCATATATTAATTATATTTGATTAGTTCGGGTACCGTTAACTTAGCTGTCACTAAGTTCAATAATTTTTCCATTTTTAAGACCTTAAATTAGCCTACAATTAATTTTTATCGTTTCAGATTCTAGTGCATATTCTAATCGGTTGTTTCAGCATTAGTGCTTAGATATGCTTTTCAAGTTTCAAAGATCAAAGATTAATTTTCCAGTGAAGAGATGCCTTCTTTTTTCAATCGAAGAAAGATGATATGAAGATTTCTATCCCGGAAGCACTTCCACCGAATGTTATTTTCTTAGTTCTCTAACTTGTATTTTTATATTTAATATTTTTTTAGTGTGCTGTTTTATTCATACTTTCTGTCTCTACTCCATTTTTTGGATTGAAGCTGTATTCCATATAGCTAAATGTCCTCCAAAGAGCACACATTCATTCATTCTTTTAATGTATTTATGGGTTATAAAGATAGAAAAATAACATATGAGAAAATACTGATATTTGGGCTAACATTAGGATTATTAGATAATTTTTTTCGGTATATTAAAGGAGGAACAGGAAAGAATTTTTGATGCGAAAAAGGCGGAAAATGGGAAAAACTATGCAAAACTTGGAAATTTCGTTGCCTAATCAGAAACATTAGTATTAGTATTAATTAAGTGCATAGTTTTGAAAAAAAAAAGATTTGAGAAGATGAGGTAGCTAGAGATAGAAATTATGAATAAGATGCACAACTTCAAAAAAAAGAAGAAAAATCGGCCTCAGAAACCTAATGTAATAAAATCTGGAAAAGAATTATAGATAAAATGTCTTCAAATCACTTCGATAATCGATATTTAGTCAAATATTTTATCGATTTTTCAGAGAACTGTTTCTTAGGGTTGAAAATTTTCGTTGAGTACTTCTTGCGTCATTAATGCTCGATATAGCTTCAAGTATTTACAATCGAATACTTTTATAGATGCCGACAAATTTCCAATTCGGCGGCAAATTTAAAAACGAAAAGAAAATCAGAAACCCATCGATGTATGGCTATTGCAATGAGTGAAGAGCTCATCAACGAAACTATCTAATCTCGTTAAGATGTGATGAAACAAAGCGTTTCATATTAGAAGCCGCTATTCTTGCGCCACCATTTGCCACTCTCATTTGTCTGCCGGTTGCGTTTGATCGAATGACCCAAGTCATTGGTTCATACACCTGCCCCTTTCACTATCACACCTAATCCCATCCCTCACTATTTATTTCTTTTTACGATTCTCATCTTTGTTAAAGTACCTATCCACTGGGGTGTGAGGTGTGAGGTCTTTTGTCTGATTATCGGGTCTCTCATGTTGCAAACATTTAGTGGTATAGATCTATTCGGGAATATCGAATCGTGCCATAATGCATATCCATATAAGCATAATACACTAATGCAAACAATATTATTTGCGTTTAATTTGCATATGCTAACTTAACGCTTTGTTTGAATAAATGAATAGAATGGTCATTGAAGAATATGCTAATGCATATTTTATGCTCATAGAATATGACCCAGGTGTTCTTTTATAATTTAATCGCAGAGATTACGATAACTTTAGATGATAGCACTGAAATTATACAGTGAAAGTTCTTTAAAAGACCAACTACCACATTTCCTTGTATTGAATTTTTCAATTCGAAAAATGCCAAAAAAAAAGAAAATTCAAGTCTCTCACTGAGTAAAAGATCTCTCAAAATATGAGAAATATAGAGCACCTGGGTTATATTCTAAAAAACTACGTTTGATTTTTTTGAAATCCACTCCGGGGTCAAGAATTGAGTAAGCTAAATGCTTTGATTTTATGGCAATAAATTATTCATGTTAGCTATTATTCTAATTGTAACGCTAATAGAACAATTTCTTCTGACTTCTTTTATTGAGTTCTACCTCTTAGAATTTATGCGGTATCATAGGTTAATTGTCTCCTGCTCTAGTTTCTTCCGTTTCAATTTCTCCACCCTTCCCCTCTCCACCTCCTTCCCCTCCCTCTATCCCCTCTCCACCGCCTTCCCCCCCTCTATCCCCTTCCCTCCGCCTCCCCCCTCTTTCGCAGTAAATGGGTAAACATATGTAAACTACCAATGATCCATAGATGGAAATCACAAAAGTGGCGGAAAAATTTTGTAAGAGAGAGAGAGAGAGAGAGAGAGAGAGAGGATGGATAGTTTGTGAACGATCACATAAGCGCATACTCGAAGTGCACAACAATTGAATCGCATTATGGCAACGATTCGTTATTGTCTGAGGGAAATTCCATTTTCGGCCGTTTGCCCACAATTAATCGCGAAAAGGTGATGCATTCTCAGCACGCTTCGTTTCCTGCAAAAATTTTTTATTCAAAAGAAACATTTTTCGCTATTTTTTTTCTAACTATGAATAAATTTTCGATTGATTTGTATGGAATAGTTCAACTAAGAGAAAAAAGCGATAAGAAAACATTTTCAAAAAGTAATGAGCCGATTGAAGACGAGCTTCCGTCGAGTTTGTGACCTTTAGATTATTGATTGATTCTTTTATTGATTGCACTGTTATGAACCGTTTGCGACAATTTAGTATTTAGTTAGTTAGTGATTTTACGTTTAATTAAATCTTAACTGTAATAAATAAATCGAACAATGATTGTGTGGATTTAGAAAAAACGTTGGAAATTTTTAAAGTTTTATTGACCAGTTTGTTAGAAAAAAGGATTTTTTTTCAATATATATGGCATTCAAGTATAATTTTCCACGGTTATTCATCGATTTAAGGCCGGTTGCATTATATTCTGAGAGAGTAGTGATACGTTGATTTGGATGTGAGTGATGTTTTATGGTTTTTATCTCTAATTTTATGATCGTTTGATCTATCCTTCAAATCTTGTCTTAGGAGACGTTTACTTTCAGTTAGCGGCGGCAAAAAATGCCGGAAAGAAAACAAAGCATTTCATAATTTCCATATTCATTTATGTTTGTATAAAACTTCAGTGCAGCTGAATTTCAGTTCCTTAAAAAATTAAAAATTATAACTCAAAATTTTTATTGAAATTATAAAATTATATTCACTCAAAATAAATTAGGAAAAAATTTTTCGTTTAATGCAAATTAAAACGAAACATAAACTGAATTCTAGAAAAAATTGCAATTGAATATAATATTTGAGTCATATTCAAATGTTTATTCACTCTAACTACTATACTGAAGGCTTTCTTTTTTCATCGTGATTATTAGTGTGATCGGATGTAATTTATAAATTCTATAACATGATGAGAGTATATATTCGAAAATTTTCGAGTAGATTTCCTTTTCCATTGAGTTTTATATTTGTCTTTTCCGCTCCTCTTCATAATTTCCTTTCTCTCTCTCCCTTTCTTTCTGTCTGCCATTCTGTTGAGTTCACCAGTTTCTAACACAACGAACTAATGTGGTCGTCATGGGGCAAGGGTATAACCTTTTTTCTGTCTTCGATAATACGACATAAAAATTAGGTGTCATCGATATGATGGCGGAAATCGGTCGATTACTGTATCGTTCAAACGAGCTTGTAAATATCGCCATATTTTGCGCGATTCAACCTCACCGGACACGTTATTGAGTCTCCTCTTTATGCGCAACGCCAGTTATTTTCCACTTGCACGAACAACCAGCCGCCGCTCGATCGGCCATTCATAAAGCCAAACATCTACCGTAATCTTTGCAGCAATCACCTGAGCTAGCTTACCTACTTATAATCTGCTTCCATAGACAAAAGTCCTAATTAATCCACTAGCATTATATAGAATATATCACTTGCAGAATAAATAGGTATTAGAAATCCCATAGTAGATGCTGAATTATTCGTATAATTTTATTGCATAGATCATTTCAGAAGAGGATATACGCACATTCCAGTAATGATAATAGCAACAACAACATGTCTTTATTGAGTAAACTAGTATTTACCTATTGTACGTCATACTCAACATATAACATGCCCATATTTCACGTTCATTTGTATGTCATTATTGGAAGAGGCGAAAGAAAAAAACGTCTTATAAGGGGACTTATTGACGCGTAACGCCTATAGTAAACCTTGAACGGATTGGTCAATACGCGTAACTCATCAACGAGACGCAAAGGAACCACAGGCTTCTTATAGCTCTTGATATACTCTTTCTCACGCTCTAATCGATAGAAATCGCAAACAAAAATTTGCATATTGCTAAAAAATTTCATCATTATGAAAGGAAAAATTTATTCCATTTACGCTATTTGTTGATGCTTTTTACATCTATTCTATCTATGTCACTTTTTTCGCACAAAAAAAATCTCACTATCTGTACCCTCTTAATACTGCCTACTTCAACATCCCATCCCCTTCATTCTTCTCTTACTCCATACTATTTCATCTTAGTCTTTCTTTCTCTATTTCTGCTTTCATTGCAGTAATTTTCGTTACATTTAATTTCTAATTAAGTAATATAGCTGCAACTAAAAATGTCAGGTATTCTATAAATAGATTTTCATATAATCTTTGAGATGTACCATCGATAAATATTAACTTTTAGAATGAATTTTCTTGTATTTGGTAAAAAAGATTTTTTTTTTTTTATTTTTTTGAAATATCGAAAACTTTTTTTTAGAAGTCTGAAAGAAATTTGGATGGAATTTGACGTGAAAAGAATTTTGAAAAGAGAAAATTGAAAAGAAAAAAGAAAAAAGTAAAAAATATAAGATCTGAAATTTTTCTCGCTGTTTTTTGTATCGTACGACAAGGTATTTAGGGAAAATCTCGTCTATGAAAACTCGTCCTTTATCGATAAGAAAATTGGAATATTTTTGCGTTAAAAGATGTGGCTTGACTAAGCAACATTCTATGTTACTTTTGCAGTGATAAGTTTATTGGTGAAGAAAATACTCTATGAAATTTGCATATCGCCTACTATAGAAATATGCACAATTCCAGTAAGCAGTGTGCCTTTAGAGTGTAAATAATTTCCGCACTTTTCGGTAATTTTTAGCGGGATTTTTCAAATTTCAGTAGAAGTTGATCGTAATGTTCTCATAAGAATTCCTGAGTTATAAGCATGACTTATCATTGAGACGTGTTATCTATGGATTTTTCCTAACTGCCATTCAATGACCCTCAGATGTGGTACATTCTAAATGTTAGTCGACTCTCTTTCATCGTAAAAGAACTCTTAGAATCGCACTTTTATGAAGCTGCAATAGGCGAGGTACTCAAAAGTTTATTTATTTTGAGTTGAATGTTTATTTATTATATATGCAAATTGATTTATTATATATGCAAATGATCTATTCATTTGCTTTGAGTTTGTCCTCCCAGCTATATAAGTGACTATCTTTGGATGAGAGTGATCGCAGTCAATTGTTCTTCAACAGCAGGCCTCCCGATCAACTCGATTGTAAATCGTCTTCAAGTGGTGCATACGTACCTATCTATTCTACTTGTTTCCTTCATTAAGCACCAACAATCTACTCACCTTAAGAAGCAATATCTATCCTCTCATTTGAGATGACCCTTATATATTAGTGACAAAGGCTATATGCTAGTGAATAATAGCAACAAAATGTAATATTATAAATGTTGGTCATATAGTGTTCGCATATCGGTGTGCAATTCTTTTCAGTGAAGATGCTAGAGAGTTTGTGGCAGGTGTTAGAATTGCGTCATATGTCGATCATCCAATTCACCATTGCTAATAACAAATCGCTCAGTAGTCTTCAAACAAAAAAAAAATGCAGTATAGATTTATGCTTTTTGAGCTATAAATTTGCATATTCATTGCAAATGATATCCCACCTATATTTCAATTGTTGCATCATTTATTATACGATATTTTTTGATTTTTATTTTTGCTATATTGATATAGTAAATCGTTTCATAATATGTATAGATGGTAAGAAGATATTTTTATATATAATAGGTATATATTATAACAAATAACAAGAGGATATTTGAGGATATTTTTTGCATACATTTTTTCCATCTCACATGTTTTTTTTTTTTGCAAAATTTGGAATAGAAGGTCACTGTGATAGTGCCGTTAGTACCATATAGGAGCTATAAATCATCTTATTGATGCTTCTAACTAAGGTGTGATTTTGAGTGATAGATATAGGTGAGTAAACACTAAAATAAAGATTTAGAGATAAACGTTCGAAGAATTATATACCTATGGCGGCGCTCTCTGCACTCAACTGATCATACTTATCTACCCGTCGCGATCAGAACGATCCACCTTTGTTCTAAGCGCACTAATTACTAAATAACTAATGAATGCTCTGCCAAAAAATATTGCATCGTATATGAAATTTGCCAAAGAATATTCGCATCTGATTTCCTTCTTTTCATTTATTTCTTATAATTAAATATGTCTTCCTTTATTTTTAATTTTCCAAATATTTTCCTTTGTTTTTATTTCTTTAGTTTTTTTTCTTCTCAATGTTTATCGTTTAATCATTAAATTTTCCCTAATGCTCGTATTGGCGATGAATCGATGATGATGCTTGATTTTATATTTTCTAAATATTTGTCATTGATAGAGAGAAAGAAAATTTTCAACAACAAAAATGTTGCAATTAGAATCAAGCATCATCATTTAGAATCATTGAAAACAACATCGATTGAAATATTAGCCAAGAGAAATGCTTCAATAATTCTTTCTAAGTAAAAATTACGATTCGTTCGATAATCCATCTGGAAAACTTGAGGAATCTGGAAGTTGAGAGAATTTGGCAATCGTTGTTTGTATTTTGTATCGGTGAGGAGCGACACTATATTCAAAAAGAGGAGTGTTCATATTGTTGAAGGGAAGGGGAGGAAAAGAGGGGGGAGGGGCTGTGGGATATTTGTTGATTGCACTGTTTGTTGGCGTCACATCCATACGCGAATCTAATCGAGCGTACATCCGAATTCGACACACAAAGACATAAAATGTGATGCGTCAATTGCTTGCGGTGCCGGAAACTGTAGCACTGCGCTATGCCAATAAGAATATCACTTGATAGGACTAAAGGAGAGAAGGTTCTCATCGAATTACGAGTATTCGAAAATTCACGTATTTTAAATTCAGGTCGAAGGAGGGTTTTCATCGAATTACGAATATTCGAGAATTTAGATATTTTAAGTCGAGGTACCAAACTTATACTGTTATCAATTCGATAATAGAAATGTCAGTCTTCTAAATAATTTACCTATGTGATCGCTATAGGTTCATAGATTCTTTAAACCCCCTAAGTCTTTACAATACTGAATTTTGAATTAGCAGAAGGCAATCTTCATTTTCGAGAAAAAATTACGTGATGTAAAAAAGGTGGTCTTTAATAATTGGTACCTAATTTTCTACCGATATTCAAAAACTACTCAATTATTGAAACTCATTTGAAATACTCTTGTAGTATAACTATTTCGAAATGGGCATATTGAAATACAGTAATCCAATTTTTTATACGATACTCTTAAATATGTTCAATTTTCCAACGTTGTTGTGTGCGAAATTCGTATCAAGTTTAGCCGGTTTTCGTTTGCACGAAAGATTTGAATAGAAAAGAATTGATCGAGTTTTTGAGCATAGTGCACTAGAGAGTTATAAAAGGGGTGAGGGTATTAGATATTCTCACCCCGAGGGCCGTAGTTCATCAGAGTCAGCCGTATGCGGCGGCCACTTCAAAGAAACCCAATGGGAAGCAGTCGAAACGGCTTAGAGAGCGTGCACTCTCCAATTAGAAAAGTTTGTTTGGTGGGTTATTTATTATATGCTGGCAAGTGTTTTATTACTGCATTGGGAACAACCGAATATTCAATTTGTGAGGCAGCCAACTCAGAAGTGACAATTTTTATTGATGTCAATTTTTGCATTCAATAAAGCAACATATTTTCCTACAAATATTTCGATGAATTTATTGCGGGACCAACAAGATGTTTACTTATGGCGATCAAATATCTAAAATAGTATTTCAATTCAAGTTTATTTTTGAGAATATTTAACTGATGTAACCGATGCAATCGATAGACCTATAAAAAAGCGAAGGAGTTTGGTGTCTACTTTTGAAACACCAGTGACCAAATTGTGAAAGATTGATCACTTCCCAGCGATATGTGATAATTTCCCAGGGAAGGAGGACGGGTAAGGGGAGTAGTCGATGGGTTGGATCAGACGACCCTTTTTCCTCCTTTTCTATAAAAGTTTGCTGCTGATACTGCTCTCTACTTAGCAATAATGGCAATTATTGTCTAATATATTCGGATAAGAGAGAAGTTATTGTATATGATCAGTAGTCCATTATATTGATCGATCCTCTATCTAAAGGATCTGATTTACCCTGATTGTTGAACTTCCTAAACTGGCTACTTTTTAACTTTTCCATTGATTTATTGAGTTATTGATGACTTCTTCATAGTAAATGAAAAGCATTTTCCCTTTACTTTCAGCTTTATCTCTTAGCATCATAAACATTGAGTCTAGCCGGCTTATTTCTGCGGAGAACTTCGCAAATCAGCCGAACGAAGTTGGCGTTGGGCAAAAGCTTTAACTGAAGCCTTAACCTGAACTCGAGCTTGAACTCAAACTCAAGCTCAAGCCAAAGGTTAAACAGCTGGCACTTGAGTTTTCAACATGCAAATAAGCAAATAACGCTACTTAATCTAGCAGCCTTTTCCATGACTTAGACAGTACCAATGAGATGCTATGCAAATGCCAAAATTCTGCTAGGGAATAGGTTAGAATTTAGAATTTCTTAAGCAGCATGATTGTTTATTAATCTCCTATTATAGTTTCATGAATGATCCTCAATGCAAAGTCGAAAATATTTCAAACCTTGGTAAAAAAAAATTTTCTTATAAAAAAATTTTTTTTATGTGTAAAAAATCAGTTGTTTTCTCTTGAAGATGAATGTTGCGAAACCACTAAATCTTTCCAACAGAATCTCTCATTCACATAATCGCGCTTTTTAGAGGAACCTGAAAAGGGGCAGACCATGGCGGGGTGAAAGAGGGGGAAGAGGGGGAGGGTTTACATAAACCTAAGGGAATTCATGCAAAATAGTGGTTAAAAGGCGCAAAGATCTTTTTAGCGCAATCGAGAGGAATGGCATCAAAACAAACGCTTTGGGTGTAATAAATATGCAGACTGTGTTTACTGCGATATGACCGCAACACATCTGTGTTGTTGACAATGAGATCACTCAAACAAGGGAGTAAGAAATTTTCCAAACATTAAATGATCCATTTATCTAAGATTTTGAGAATCAATTAGTCAAATGAGTCGAAAATGCTCCGAATTTTTACTTGCTCCGAAATGCTCCAAACTTAAGCATTAAAATTAATTTTTTTATAATTTTGAATTTGAAAGAAAGAACTTTTTTGAAAGAAAATTTTTCATCTTAGACACATCCTCTATTATCGAATAATCTCCTTTAATTTCAGTAAATAGGCTAATTTTTTCATAAAAATTCCAAAATTTTCAGCGGTCACATTTAAAATTAATTTATTTACAAATAAAGCAAAAAAAAACTCGATTTTTTTTATAATTTTAAATGCGCATTAGCACGGTTGGCCAATATTAAAAGTCAAGTCGTTATTTCTTTCTTATTATACTTCATATTATTTGCCTGTCGTTTCATATAACCTCAACTACCATACCTTTCTCTTTATGCAAATTTTCTCAATTGTTACTGCTCAATGAGACTCATCCTATATGATGTTTTATAAACATGTCTGAAAATTACTTTCGATTATTTGGCTGCACGGTGTGTGCAATCAATTAATCGATATTTCTATGATCGTATGGCTCACATATATAGTGCACTCGTTGCACGTTCTCTTTATAGCTTAATTTCGACGTTTATTGAAAGCATTTTATCACCACGAAAAGCATTGCATCCGTACTATTACTAGCACTAGTCGGTCATTGTCACATCTTGATGATCGATCTATTCGTCTCCTCAAAGGACATCGATGTTGATCGCGTAGATCATAGCCGCTCTAGCTAGCTAATATCCAGCATTTCATCAACCACAATTGGCGATGTGTTAATTTTGGTGGGGTTGTAAAATGTCGACTACCGTAATCGGCACCATATATATGGCACTTTATTGCAGAGAAGATTTCCCTGGCGAGTTGCCCAAACAACTTTGCACCACTGTATTGGCAATGTGCTTTTTTGAAATGTTTATACGTTGATGTTGTGATCGTTTGGTTGTGTCTTCTATCAGTTATACTCAAACTACCGTACTCGAGTTCATAGTTTTAGCAACAAACATCAAGAGTCGTTTGAGTTTTTTTGAAGCTTTATACCGTAAACGTGGCATAATTGGGCTGAAGAAAAAAACCATGTGTGGAGCATATCACAAAGATATGGGGCCGAAAAGTGTGATAACGTTTCTTTATGCTGGTAGCGGAACCTATATTCAATAAGCATCTAAATAACAACTGATAAAATATGAAACATTATTCACAGATACTTGCTTTGTAGTACCATTCGTATCTGACGTTGTTTGATTTTTTAATCAAAAAAGTTATTAGGTGCTTCAATAGGGGGGAAGGGGGAGGGGGGTAGGACTAGCTAAAAAAGCAATAAACGATCATTAGAAGAAAAAGCTAGGCAATAAAGAGAAAGGAAGTGCAGACGTTTGATTGAAGAGAGAGCAAAAAGAAAATCAAGTCGTTTTTATTGTGCAATGTTGGCTTTATTGCAATGAGCATCACCAACAAAAATGAGCACATGAAATGCTGTGATTCGTGGAATTATCTTTCCCTTTTCTACGAAAGAATTTTGGGAACATTGAGATTTTATTATTTTTTATTCGTTATTGTTAAGCAGTTAATTTTTTTTTTTTAAATAATCTGAAAATTTGCACTGTAAATTTCATTAAAAAGGGTTTAATTAAGATGGCTTAGCTTCGGAATCGATCAATAACTCAATTATACCTCAGATAGTTTCCAAGAAAACATGGGGGTGGAGAGAGGAGTGGGGGTGTAGAAGAAGAAGAATGGGAGTTATCGTCGCCGAAATTGAGGGAAGAACAAATCGCTACTTTTCAGTATGTTATTAATTCCTCTTTTTCCAACAAAAGCAATACTATTTTTTAATGTTTCTTTCGATCCATGAACATCACTCAATATTCATAACGGTTGACTTTTTTAATTTCCAGAAATATTTCAGTATCCAGAAATGCTCAATGAGATTTCATCGATAAAATAGTGCTGATAAAAAGAGTGAAATGCTATGAGAATATAAAATGAACGAATGCAACGAGGGTATCATTCGACGGCGTTATTAGACACAGCGGGTGCTCGATGACAACCAAAAAGCATATGCCTAGAAATTTATCAAATCCAGCTTCAAAGCATTGCCGAATAGAATATTAAATTCACTTGAAATCTTTAGAGACCACTTGCAACTAGGTTAAAGAAAACAATAAAAAATATTAGAATAGATAAATAAAATAAAGAAGATGAAATATTGTTTGTAAAAATATTAGAGAAATCAATTTTTAAAGAATCCAGTAGTATGGAGGAAATTAAAAAAGATCTAAGCTCAACCCTTTTTCATTTTATCATCGATGGATACGGAATGCATTATTCGTTAGATCCAATATATTTTAGCAAATTTCAGTTAAAAGTTTAGAGATAAAGACAACCCACGGTTTTAAGACAAACATGCTTCCCTTAGAGATCGTTTACGTAGTGCAATGAGAGAACACTGTATTTTTCTCTACAGTAAGCCACATCCATATTATAGTATACTGACGTTACCGTAAGCTGTAGAGCTATCTAACCTACAGTTTGGATCATTGAAAACAGCCTGACTTTCTCAAAGAACTTAGAAAAAAACTCGTTGTTTTGACTCATTGCACCTATGGGAAGGTTATTTTTTTGTATAATATTGCAAAGACGTTATTTCTCAAGGTGAATTATACAAACAGAACTTGAAAATATTCGAAAAGAATTCACAACAAAATCGAAGTGTGAGGAAGTGTTTCTTTACGAATTTACATCATAGTAGATGTAATTTGGGGTGCATTCATAGCGAACACGCAAGTACGGATATGTCTTGAGTGAACGACTGAAGTCTTTTATGTAAAGTGGGAGGAGGAGGGAACGGAGGGGGAATATAGGTAGGAGGGGTGGGGGGTGATGAACCACTTGTTCTTTCCATCGATTTTAGAACGAAACTCCTTCACCCCTTACCTCTTGTTTTGCAGTGGCCACGTTGTTGAGCCGTATTTTGCAACGCTATATCGCTGCTATATAGCTGCATTATCCAGTAAATGAATATAGAACTAATCGACATATATAATTTATTTTCATATAATTTTTATACTTTTACTGAATTTTTTCTAATCTGCTCAAAGTGTATTTTTTCACTATATTTATACAAGGATTCATCTTCATTGCTGTTGGCATAGATGAAGTTTGCTTAAATAAGGTATACAATATGGCAGCTAGTAAGGACGGTGAAAAATTGAAAGAAAGAGGAAATCAGCGCAAAACGACCCCTCCCTCTCCCTTCCCCAACCCTTCAAATTCAGGACGGTGTTTCATTAAAAGTGACTAATAATCCACATCTGTCTTAATTTCAGATACATACGCAAACATTTCTCGTGAGTCAATGTGCATTGACCTCGTAACGAATGGAAAAGGGGCATAGAAGATGCGTCAAGCAACCATAAACAAATAATCATAAAAATTAGCATACGTAACAATATGTCATACTCTATGCACAACGTATGGTTGTAAATCTCATTGAATATATTGTTGTGTATTGTTTGATTTGACAGATATATACAAAACCTTTCACTCGACTATAATATTGCGTAGATTCACCTGTTTGGCACCGTACTCTACGTCAATTTAACATCATATTATACAACGTAGATTTGTGCGGCTAGATGAGATTTTACACATTTCACTAAGATTTGCAGTAAAACAGCAAGTAAAGTAAATGTATTTCAGAGTTACAATTGGATGATGATGGTAATCCAATATGTCTGCTCTGCGATGAGAAGCTATCGAATGAACAAGAATGGGCCGAACATATTGAGATGGAACGTGCAAAACTTCTGAAAACCATCGCTGGGTTGGGAACTTTATAGTTATTTTTATTACGCTTATTAATAATTATATTACTTGATTGCTTATGACTGTACCATGTAGGCATGCAAGGTCCAGAAATTCTTGGGGGGGGGGGTGGAAGAAGTGAAATTTCGAATCGACTCGGAGATTCCCGAAAAAAAACTTTCTGGCGGTAAAAAATAGTCGGAGCATTCCCTGATGTGTACTTTGGTTGCTCTATGCCATGCATATGAATCATGAAATCTATGGTGGTTTTAGTACGTTGTATGGAAGATATTCCAACTGTGTGAAAAGAGGATCAATTATGAGGCTTCATTTTATCCGTTCCCTTTATAGGATCAAAGAGCACAAAACAGCAACAGCACAAAGGACACTTGGCTCACCAATTGCGGATCAAAGTAAACGGAAACGGGAATATGAGTTGATAAGGATCCGAGCCAATCAACAAAAACGTCTCGGACGTAAGTTCCTCATTCAAAGTTTCATTATTTTAGCAGTAAAGTCAGAGATGTTTCAGAAGACGGTCATCGGCTTGAAAGAAACCCGGTCATGGGATAGTCCAGGACGAGGGATCGTTCCGAGTCCTGTAGTAGAGATAGATACCAGTGGTCAAGGGTGAAGCGTTAAAAGGATCGGGATAAACGACCTCGAAGAATTGCATGCTGATGAAGAAATTCGGTCGAAACAATCAGCCGTTCTTATATATTTCTGAAACATGAAAATCCGCTATATAAGAGGTTCCCATCGTGGATGTCCATTGCCATTCGAAATCCAATTTCAGTGAAAACAGTCGTCTGTCGTGATCCGTTGGCATCGATGAGTCGTTCGTCAAATAGCGACAGTCCATCATGTTCGCCTTCTGTTTCAGCGTTCATCAAGAAAGAGGATTCTGAAATATCACTACCCGATAAAAGTTTCTGCAAATCATGCGAGGTATGCATAAAAACATACTTTCGAGAGTCTATTATTTTCTTTAATTTAATGTAATTATGAATAATTTAACTACCAAATTGGAAAAATATTTCATAAAGATAACTCGAGAATTCCATTTTTTTCGATAAAAAATATCATCGAAGGACTTCTTTCCTCTAAAGGAATAAAATAAATGATACTGACACCAGAAAATGTGGAAATCAAAGCTTAGTGTAGTTTAGAATTATCGGGATTCACGGGTCTTATCACTTCCACTTGATAATTTACAAACATTTCCACTCATACAGTAGATCTCTCTCTTTTTTTTTCTGCAAAAAAAAGAATTTCCATTTTCCAGTGGAATATAACTTTACAAAATATGATTAATTTTTATATTTTATTATCAATGAAATAGAATTAAAAATATATGAGTAAATGCATTATGCGTGAACTTTGGTGTGGAATATTTGAACGTATCTCGCATAAATGGTGCATCGTAATAATGTCTATGCATATGTTAGCAACTTTAATATGATGAAAATGAGCTCTTTGAGATAGGGGCCCGATGAACGTTAAGCAATAGAAAAACGATCGCAGTCTCTCACCATAAAATTGTTATAAAGTGCTTGCTAGACGCTTCACTAACTTTTTATAGTGCGCTCAAACGATCCACCTTATTCACCTATCTAGGGAGCTTATTATACAGATTGCACTAGGTTGATTCTCCATAATACCGATATTTTTATTCATGAGGAAAGGGGGTTTTGGGAAGATGGATATAATCACTTTCTGCAGAGGGGAGGAATCAGCCAGCTAATCGTGGATTTTCATCAGTGATAGAGGTCGCTTTATAAAAAGTTCAGTTTATCCACGAACCCTTGCAAAGTATGCATAGCACAAGGATAAGTTGATCTCGTCCTCGCATCCTAGATCACTTGACCCAGCCCTCAGGAAAGGCGATGGAGCCATAAGGGAGGGGGGGGGGGGGGGGGGGGGGGGGGGGTCCCCGTAATCGCCAAAAATCGTCGAGCTCCATTCATACCCAACAAGAAGCAGTCGTTGCATTTAGCGAGTAAACTGGCTGTCTTTACATTCTGCCTGTCTATCACGGTCCATACTGATTGTCTGTTATATACTTACCTTTGAAAAAGTTTCCATATTGAAAATGAGTGATTGTGGGGGAAGGTTTCATACGGTAGAGTAGGATTCCACTATTACAAGGGAATATATTTTTTCCTTAGTAAAAAGAAAGTTTTCATTCTTTTATTCACTTTTTATTCTGCTTTGAATTTTCAATGTATTTTTGAATAAGTGAACCTGGAAAACTATTCACTCTGTTGAAAATAGTTAAGAACTCGGAAAAGAGAGGGAGAGAGAGGCAAAGAGATAGAGAGAGATGCGATTTTTTTTGGGATATAAAAGAACACTTTTTATGCTTAAAGATATTTGAATTCATTGTAAATATTAGATTTTCAATGTAACTGTATGTCTTTCAGCGTCATTATGAATATCTTATAATAAGCAATAGTTTCGATCAGCCACGATGCCAAGAATGCTTCATGAAGTTAAGAGCACAGACAGGTGCACTTCCACTTACTGTAAGTTCTTTTTCTTTGAATAGTTCATTACTAAAATTCCAATCTCAGTTCTACCGCACCATCAATAGGCAGTTGGCTAAATGGTTAGTGGGGCTGACGGTCATATACACGATTTGAGCTCAGTCCTCATCAGGACGAAACGATCGTTCAGAAGAAGGTATAGTGGACCGTTTTCGTTATTCCGGGCGTGCATTCATTAAAATTCCTTAATAAAATCGATTTTTCAATGAAATCAATAAAACGATGCACTCGGATTATGCATTAAACAACGAAGAATTTCAGATCACTAGCTCACCAATGGATAGCTGCAGTCCAGGAGCATCAAGCGAAGGTGGTGCAGCCGATAAAGTCTCACCTCAGTCACCCCTTTCACTTGTTATCGATTCGAAACGACCAAGAATCGATTAGATAAATGCCAAATCTACAACATTTACCAACATTTTACTGTTTTTTCTTCATTCATTTTATGTTTCTGTGGCCGTCTTTAATGTGAATTGCCTTGAACATAAAGAAATGAGGGACGCATTGAAAGAAATCATTAATGGTTTGCTTCTTCAAACAAATTAAAGTGAACGAGAAATTTAAGGGACTAAAGTATTTTAGAAAAATATAATATGGATTATCCTTTAAAAATTGCCAAATCTTTCCAGGTTTTTAAAGTTTTTTTTCAAAATTCTATGCTTCTTGAATAGTAACAGCTAATCGCTTCTAGTTGTTGGTTATTTACCACCGCAAAAATGATCACCTGAAAGGAATCCGAAAATGTAGTCGATGAATCCGGAAATGTTCACTTACTTTAAAAATAAAGCTAGATGATTTGATTTCAAAATTTGCTCTCAATTCGTCCCATTCGATTTCACAGCTTTACTTTGATTCGCTTTTATCAAATTTGTAATTTTTTTATTTCCTTTGAAATTTCTTTGTTGCCAAAATTAATAACACGTACACTATGTTAGGCGTTCTATTGTTATGAATGTATATTATACAAGAACTATGTGGTTAGTATAAACAGTGAATTGGTTTAAATCATAAATTGGTACAAAAGCATTAATCATCAGGTTAAAGTGTTGTTGAAAATTTTGGCTGCCATTTCTATTAACACAATGGAACATTATTTTAATAATGTGTCCAAATAATTCAAACATAGCCCTAAAGAGGACAGAAGAATGAAACTAACGGGGGAAAAGGGGAGGGGGGATTAATATTTTCGTTCACCAACGAATATGAGCTACTTTGGAGGTTTTTCATTCTGAAATTTACGTCGATTGAAGAGTGCTACCATAGGCTAGCGCATGGCTATATTTTATTCTTGAGGAATGTAAATGTTATGATGCATATGGAAATTACTTTTAATGAATTTGTTAGTGGAAAGAAAAGCTTCGAACACTTTTTCTTCAACTATAAGAGCATGATTCAAATGACTCCTCGAGAAAATTTTCCAAAATTTTTGCACCCCTGCCCTACCTCTCCACTCCCCCCTTCCCCACCCTCAAACCCTTTATGCACTTTAGCAATTTAATTGTAGCATGAAGGGAGTTTTTTATGCAATAATACTTGATGGTGTTCATCAACCATCTCGAATTTGGAATTGTCTTCAATGAAACATGACACTTAGTAACTGTTTTCCCACAGGTCTCTTGATATTGTATTTTAGGTCTGAATTACACTTCCGTTCCCCCTCCTTCCCCTTCTCTTCTGCTCCCCCCTCCCTCTCCCCACTACCGCCCCCTCCCACTTCCCCCTCTCCCCTCCTCTCTCCCCTTCCTCCCTCCTTTCCCCTTCCCTCCCTCCCCCCCACTCCCCTCCCCTTTCCTCCCTCTTTCCCCCCTCCCCTACCCTTCCCCTCTTCCTTTCTGCTCTGTCTACTCTGATCAATTGAGGTGGGGTTGCTCATATTGTACTGCATCAAAGAGTGGGACCATATAATAGAATAGCGTTGCTTTTAATACCGATTTATTGTCAACGTTTTAACGTATTGCAGAATAAATGCAACACTTGTATAGGATTTTATGTATTCGTTTATTATTGTGCATCTTTCTTTTTTCTTTTTTTTCTATGAAGGTGAAAATATTTCTCATTTAGTAAATTTGACGTTAGAATAATTGTGTTTACAATTTTATTCCTTTTGAGAATAATTTCTTTATATTTTCATTGAATAAAGTGATCGTTTTTCATGCAATATATGTATTGTTGGCCATTATAAAACAATAATCAACATCTAGGAAAAGCATGAGAGAATCCGAAAGAGATGAGCGTATATGGCATTTGTAATCCACGATTTCCGCATCATCTGCATAGTTCTAGAGGAAGTATTTAAATTAAGTTAAATGAAAGTGATTAATAATTAGTTAATGAACTTAAAACTGTCGACATGTGTATTTTCATTGTATGATATTTTTTATATTCAACGATGGAATCTTCCTGTTTTTTTTCTACTCCTCCTCCTCCCTTCTTGTTGTCTGAATCCTAAATTATAGTATCACTCAAAATGAACTTGATATCATTCAAAAATTTTGAAAAACCGAGTAAAAGTGAGCGGATTTCCGGTTCTTTTTTATTTTTCCTCATTCCCTGTACAAAAATTTCGTTAACTGACCAAATATTAACTGGTGCAAGTGGTGGACAGCTGTATGCTGCAAAGATGGTTTTTGTGAAATCAGTGACCACCGAGTTGCCGGAACTTCGGCAGGTGGAATCTGTAGACGGATATAGAATCTTTTCTTTTCTTAATCTTTTTATACAGTTCTGAAAACCTACATTTGCATTATATTGACGTCGCGTCTGTAACTACATGTGGGAGGATGTATGTCTCTCTATCAGGTAATTTCAACTCGAAAATCACTAAAGCTGAACTCACAAAATTCAGGGCGGTGTCGGGTATCAAAGGCGAGAGGGAGGGGATGGAAAAGGAGAGGAGTGTAGGCAGAAACTTCGCCCATCCTAGGTTAGGAAGGACTTGGGTAGGAATTTCGTTCATCCCACAATGAAAGAAAGACCTTATACAGGGAACCATTTCGATATAATATGGTTTTTATGCTCCTCCCCCTTTCCCAGCCCGTTCTAAAGCATCTATAGATTTTTAAAGTGAAAACTTGCATACCTTTCATAACCGGTCGTATTCACTTCAAAGAAGCAACCAGTTGCGGCGAAACGACGAACGAATGAAGAAGTTTATTCATGAACGCATTGTTATGTATGCTTGATTGTTTGTTGATGCTTTATGAAAATATTCAGCCTGTTGAGGACAACTGCAAAAAGCACATATCGCATAAGATTTCGGCACGCTTTTTTGAGTCTGTTATGTTTCCTGTCTTTTCTTTTATTTCATAAAAATTCCCGAAATCTCCTGAAGGAAGTGAGGTAATTGAAGAGTTGCCCCTCAGAATGCATTTGAAGCGTTCTAGATGAGCCGTTTCAGTAGTAGATGCACCTTTGCGTCCCATTCACCTAACTTTCACAAATTACAAGCAAAAAAAACAACATAATGCAGAAAAATATAATGCAGAATTTTTGAACTGACCCGACTATTCATATAAGTTTTCCTGAAAAAAAAAAAAAAAAAAAAAAACTTCTTTCTGTAAACTAACCGGTAGAGATTGAAAATCTGACCGATATGAACTATATGCAAATTTTTTTGACTCATCCGAACACCTGTTACCTATAACTTTCCTTCAAGCCTGATAGACCAACGTGATAAATGATATAAGATTGGTGAACAACGAAAATCGGTATGCACGGAGCTATTGTTCAATCGGCGAAGAACGACAACTAACTAATCGATGCGCAAAATCCATGACCACTGATCAAGAAATTCAATGGTACTAAGAGTGGGAGGGGGGAGGGGGGGGGTAGCACCCTATCCACTTCGCCCCATTCAAGAGAAGTAGACGATTACTGCCCTTAAATCATTACCATAAATCTGTTCCCCCTAACATATTATCGAACTATTGAGCTCCATATAGAACTTCAATGATTCAGATGAATAATAATGGCCTATGGCAAATCCAGATGTTCAAGTACTGTTTTGCCATTTTACAGGTTCAAACGATTTTTGCTAAGATTGACCTCACACAAAACGAGGAAATATAGGCAGAATTGACAATAAGAAGGTGGGGTTTTCATTCCCCCTCCAAAAGGGTAGGGGAAATTCGCTTCTCTATCAATAAAAGATGATAGCGGGGGAAGTGATGCACCCCAATTGTTCAGTTTTCTCATTGCTTCGATTTCCTTCACTTAATTTACACCAACTCTGATCCTAAACGATCTTATTTAAAACTTAAATTTTGCGACCCTGTAATCAGAATCATTTCGTTTTCATCAAATCTCAACATATAATTAATTTACACGTATTTCATGATAAGCTCAATTGTTTAAATCTTTCAAGGAAGAATATATTCTAATCATTTATTCTCTATGATATAATTTATCACTAGCAAAATCTGTTGGTGAATGCTAGAGATGACTTCCAACAATTCATCGAAAAAAAAACAAAAACAAGAAACGTCATTCACTATCGTTGTTACACAATTTGACGTAAATCCGGCAATGATATAAACATTTACACAGAAATCCTTTACTCGTAAACAGCATCATCATTCATCTTTTTATCTCAAAGCGAGCATAATCAATATTTGTTGTATAAGTCGGCTTATTATATCATTTTATCGATCATCTTCTAATCAGTCGATTTAGTTTAATTCTAATTTACCTGTATTTTTTATTATATTTTAATATATTTGAATATTTTTGCTTATCCATATCATCAATAAAAATTTTTCAGATTTCGTTATATGATCGACTTGACGGAAGTGGGCTCTTAATTTCCTTAATTTTTTCCTCATTCGAATTAACAGCAGTTCCTCGATCACTTCATTCATTCATAGCCCCTAAAAACAACAATGATTAGCGGAAGTCTAATCTACAGCGAATCTACATTCTACAATCATATAATTTCCAACGATAAAATAAGTAACCCTGCTGGAATTCACTACTTTCTTCTTACAACTGTCACCTAAAAAAACGTTGCAGATATCCTCATTTGCTCAATCAATACGATATGGGTGGTTAAATTTTTTAAACGAGTTCCTCATTAAACACTGCTTGATCAGGTGGTCAAATTCAGAGGTAGATCTACGAATATCGTATATCATATTAGCCCACCCGGTGTGCTATACGTTTACTTAAAATTGTAGTGGTGAGTCTTGCGTTAACCTCCTAAATGATGCAAGAGAGGCTCAAAGACGTCGAATGACCGACAAAGCGATCAATGGCCGTCAGGTGTCCAACCGAGCAATTAATAACCATAAAGTGACCGGCCAAGCATACAGTAGTCGCCAAATGACCGACCAGGCAGCTGAGACCGACCGGTCAAATAATGCTTCACATAACCAAGTCCAAGAGATGCTCCTTCGTCACCTACCTTAATTAGACACAACATCAAAGCTGCTCCTTCCTCACATTACCATAATAAACCATGACTAATATTGGGAAACCCCCACCATCTTCCAAAAAAATAAAATGCACTCAGCACCCTCTCCAGTCTTTTCTTTCTGCTTTTATAATATCGAAAACTTAAATCTGATTCATAAGCAAACATACAAAGAACGTGATATTCTTAGATGTTCTGTTGTGCAAGTCAGTATGACGTCATCCCACTGCACTCAAAATGCGCAAATATTTACACATAAATAAAACTTAAGCTGCACAAATAACTTTTGCAAAACGAAGCTGAAATAGAGGAATAATGTAGCATAATGGGCACAATTTTCGATGTCAAATGGCTATCCTTCTGGTCAAATACACCGATCACGTTAAATTGGTACTTTTAGGTGTTAACAGATGTTTACCTTAGAATTTTAAAGCCTTAACAAAGCTGAAAAAGCTCAGTTCAAATTCCTTTCTCTCTAGAAAACTTCCACTCCAACTTCTCTTTCTTTTTTTTTTTGAGGCAGCTCAAAATGAAACATTGTAATATGGCTAGGCATCAAGTTACTGCATCAAAATTTCCTCGTATCATATTCAAATATTTTCATTTGGCTTTTATCCCAAATTTCTCTCTCGTCGTTTTTCATAGAAATTTACCTAAAATTTTTTCACCTTATTTGAATAAAAATTTCAGCACATTGATTACTAAACCGTACTAAAAAAAGTGAAAATATTTAAGCACTCATAACGGCACACTATATGAAATTAAAAATATTGTTATTTAGTAGTGATCAGATGATTATCACCGATATGAGCAGACTCACCTGTTTATGAATGAAATGAAAGAGATTTGGAGATTTTTAGTGAGGCGACTGTCAATAAAATGTTATTGAAAATATTATTGACAGTCGTTTTATCGAATTTTTTCAATCGCACTCTGGAAATATAACTGTCACCTTTTTGGAAACTTCTTGATAAACGCTACTTTCAAATACAACTAAATATTTCAAAACTAAATGCAAATAATTGGTAAAATTGTTTACTAGGATCAAATTGACCAGGTTAAATGCAAAATAAAATTTTTTTTGCTCTCTGAAAGATCATTTCCTTCAACAATTTTTCTCTTTTCCGATCCGTTAAAAGCACCATTTATAAATATCTTCATATGAATAAATTTATTTTATATTAAAATTTGCATACTTCGATAATGCTTTCAAACAGTTAAACCAATATGCAAATTTTATTGATAATTTTATTTTAAAGCAATACATAATCGAATGCTTTAATAAATATCGCATATTTTACTTAACTTGATCAATGAAATTCAATTTAATGTATAGACAAAATTTTAGCATAAACATAAATATATGCATGCATTCGAGATATGAAAAAAAAAATATTTAAAAAAACTGAGAAAAAAATAAACAAATATATCGTTTGTGAAATCATTAAAAGCAGAAAAAAAAAGATAGACTATAAGAGATGAGATTTCTTTGAAGCTCAAAGAAGATTCTGCTAAATTATTGCAAATTTAGTTATCTCTTGCTAATATCCTCTAGGCATATCCATGTCTTAAATGAATTTGACAGCATTTCCGGTAGTAAGTAAACCAAACATGACGGCACTTCCGGATAGACCTAAAATGAGTATGACAGCATTTCCGGTTACTATATTTACTATATAAGTTTTCATCAAACACAACTAGTGAACAGATATCAAATTACAATTTTTATGCCGCATATCTCAATAATTCTATGAAATTTCCACCAAAGTATATCCTACAATATAGTTTATTATGTATCAAATAATAATTATGGATTTAGTGCAATAAGTTACCGTAATATTTATAAACACTACCTTCAGAAAGCATCTATCAGCCATTCTTTGCGATAAACATTAGAATGATTTTAATCACTCACTAAAAATAATGATAAACCGGGAAAATAGGATCCATTGAGCCGAAAAAAAAGGCTTCCTGAACACTAAAACTTTTCTACTCTCACGTAGATAAATGATCGAATTGTTGATCAACGATTTGTGAATAAACAATCAATAAAGAATTCATATAATATTCAACAATAACTATAAAAAGAGTTATAAAAAGAGTATAGATGAACTGCCAAGAATACAACATAAACTATGCAAATATCACATATTGGCAAAACAAATAAATAAAATAATGTTTTTTGGTGGAACATCCGCCTTTTTTCATCGCCTATTTCCAATCAGAATCAACTAGAGCTCATTTCAAGGGATTTCGAAGCATATAATCTATGGCGACGTATTCAGAATCCAGAATCCTTCATATTTCATTGACCGGAACCAGAATCCCGCACAAGTTTCGTTAAATGAATCGGAATTCCTCCATGCAGGTGGTTTATGTCGATCCATTGAAATCTGAGCATTCCGATGAATCGTCATAATCGGTTTCATCTTCCATTAAATTCGTCGAATCGCCTCTTGCTTCACGAGCACTTGCAGGTGCTACTTCAGGTATTGGTGGTAAATTGAGAAAATCGGACGATAGCTGATCGAAACTTCCTCCAGAAAGACGATCCATCAATGAAGCTGAAGACAGATTATTGCAGCAGAAGTACAACTATCACCTCAATATAATTAATTGGTTTTTTATTCAAATAAGGCGTTTGATCTTTAGCGCATCTGCCATTTGCGCCACTAATCTAAAATAGCAAAAACCACAAAGGATTGCTCTCATCGGATAGGCTTTTAAATCCGTTGTCATGTTTTGACGTCATATGAAGTGCTTTCAGATTATACATGCATGAACTGACTGTACGTCACCGTATGTCTGCATATCAAATTGTGCAATCAATATGCAATTTCAGCGCTAAATACAAACATCACTTGAAGATTCTAGATGTCACGCTTTACCGAATGAACTATTGGGAAACCTTCGCAATTTAGAAATCTTGGAGAAAACTTTCGAAAGGAGCTTAATTTACAATTTTTAAAAACTAAACGTTAATCAAAATCCATCACTTTATCACAACTCGTTTAAATTTCTATTTCACTTCAAACATTTTCTACAGGTTGGTGATTGTCTTATACTTAGAATAGATGGAACTTACAAAGAGATCTTTTGCGCCGAACGATCGGATCACTGAAACCTCGCTGCAGACGGACAGGTGACGTATTCAGAGAACGACGTCCCAATTTTGGACTGATTAGAGGATGGCTAAAGAATGATGCTTGCGTTGCTGGTGTATAATACCAATAACGTTCCTCTTGGCGTACGGCATATGGTGATGGCCCATCGAGGCTTGTTGATGAGGAAGAACATTCACTCGTACTTGCCATCTATAAAATATCCATATGTACATAATGGATAGGGCACAGCAATGACGATCGACTCCGGAGTCCATTATCCACAATAACTCTTTTTATGTTTAGTTTGTGCTCGCTTGGTCATAAGATGTATTCAATAATGAGTAAACAACAAGATGTTAATTGATAATCTAGCCTAATGAGAAGAAGATTGAGTGGATGACAGTTTTTTCTTCCCGGAAAGACAATGGTTTTCCCCACTAGGAAAAAACCTGGCATTCTACTCCCTTCTGAAAAATCCATCAACATTATCCAACAACTGTTCATTATACTGAAGAAAACTTGTGAAAGAGTATTTCACGTGATCACTAACTGATATACAAACAATGGAAATGCACATTTCACTGCAAAATAGATCGTCGAATGAACCAAAACTAAATTGATTACTTAACTTGAAATTTCTCTATGAAAAAAAGATTGAAAAAACTTAAGTCGATAAGAAACATTGGAACTTTTGCTATTACACAAATCACTATTTATTTTAGCGTACAAGAAGCTTTTGTTGATAAAAACTTTAGCGAGAATTCTTTTTTTTTTTTCGATTTGATTNTTTTTTCTTTCGCATTTGCGCGTGCAAATTCCTTCCTTTTTGCTCAGTGCGCTTCAAAAATGATGAAGTAGGAAAACACGCCAGTCAAATCATTGAATACTTAGTATATATGAATTTAAAAAAAGAATACGACATGTTCAACATTTTTACACATATTTTTTCTTTGAGAATAATTCAATTAAAGTATGCTAAATTTTTAAAGTTTCAATACTTTAGCAAAATGAAAACCGCTATCTATTTGCTTTCTCAAAGAACAAAATCTTTAAAGACAAAGGTTTACCTCTTCTTCAACTTCACTAATGTTTTCGAAAGTAGTATGAAGAGTTTTGAATCGTTCCTCACTTCTACTACCATGACGTTTCATTACATCAGGATGTTGCTCTACGATGGTTCGTTGCCTTTGTGGCCGTGTACATCGAGGCGTTCCTATCGATGCACTACGTGGTCGTAATTCCGCAGTCGCTGTCATCTGAAAAAGAATATCCAGTAAAGATATTATTCTATTAAAATTATTCATGCATTTTAAAGCGTTCGAAAATCGTCGTGAAGCAACAAATCGGTAAGAAAAGTTCGATCAACGGATCCTAATAATTGGCAAAGATAAAAAAGTTTTATAAAAGTTTTTAAATAGAATGTCGTAATTTTATTTTTAATCCAACGTTTCATTATCACTACTTTATCAGTACTTTTTATTCCCATAAAACAGCATATATACTAAATTTTCCAATATTTTAATAAAGAAGAGGATACGAAGGAAATAAAGGCACATAAATTAGAAGAATAAATGATAAAAAACGTTAGGTTAAAATTAAGAATAAATAAATGATAAATGATAAAAGAATGGTACCAAACATCCTATCTGATCACTGATATTACAAATAAAATATCTAATGTTCTACCTGACAGTTATCAACATCTAAGTGATAATTTAGAAAAAAAAGCGATGAGCTGATTTTTATTATACAGTAAAAATAAAACTATTAATTTGTCAGCGATACATCAATAAATTACGAAAGTGATACTTTAAGGTTGAAATAATGACGTCTTTGGGAATCCCAATAACACACATTTCCCTTAGCAGAAACATATGAAAATTAGAGTGCAATCTAATTTTTTTGTATAATTTTTTCTTACAAATAAAAATCGTAAAAAAACTGAGTGAAAAAGATCGTATGAAAATATTTCTTTAAATGATCTAATTGATACGAAAAAATATAGAAATATAAAAGATTGATAGTAAAATGCAGGTTGATCCAAACTTCAACCGGAAAGGAGGATCCGACTCGAACAAATTCATCGAAAATCGCCGACGGATGTTTCGTTGAATAAACAGTCACTGATAATGATAATAAAAAATACATCGTGTTGTATTATGGCTGGATCTAGTTAGAATTTATGAATTCCCTTAAATATGAATTCAATCAACAATAAATGTATATCACCGAAAAAAAATTAGAATAACACCATAATCGCAAAAAAATATTATAAACTCATAATCAATATAAATGCCTGCAATTGTCTACAATGAATTTACAGTGAAATTGAATTTTATGCTGCAAATGACGCAAGCAGCAATATAAAGAGGTCTGCAAATCCAACTACGAAAACATCTTTCTATCTCGTACTTATTTTCTACAGCTTTATTCCCTTTCCCTCCCCTATCTCCCCTCCCTCCGTCCCTACCTCTTCTCGTACTCCTATGCACTATTTTGGGGTAGGAGGAATTAGAGAAAGGAATTGGCGTGAAGAATATATGCTATATACTAACAAGCTAAATAAAGTGTTAGGCCGAATAAAGCATATAAAAATGAAAATAAGGCTTGTTTATGCTAGAATAAAATTCCACCGAATTGAAAATTGTTCCACTTCCTCAAAAATGTTCATCTATCTCATCAGGAAATGGGTCTAAATTTTCCTAAATCTCCAATTTTCGTAAAAAACACATCATAAAAATCCCCTAATAAAGACAATTCCCCTCCCCCCTTCCCTCTCCAAACAGAATAATTAGAACGGTCCTTTATTAAGGATGATTCCTGCCACTCTTCCACTCCCTGTTCATTTAATAAGATAGTAAATAAAAAAGTGGCATTCCAGAATGCTATAACGAATAAGATGAAGCATCGGGCAAATATGCAAAATTAGCGAACTTAACAATCGAAAAGAATTGCAAATAAAGTAGCCTAAATTGCGCACTTATTTTCACATTTTAAGAGGACAAAAATAGCGATAAAGATAGCAATTAAATGGTCTTAATTGATGAACTTAATGAATAATATACAATTCAAAGGCAGAAATGGCGAAAAAAATTGAATCAAATTGAACAATCCGCCAGATATTGCATTTTTGAAATTGTTCAAAGATAGCTGAAAACTTTTTTTTTCACATTTGCGACTGCAAAGCCGAAAAATGCAACGTTTTACCCATATATTTGTTTAATCCCACCTGGACTCATTTAAAAAAGAAATCGAAAGGATGGAGCACGATTACCTTTGGTAGCACATAACTATCGAAAAGTTGTAGAAGATGAAGTGGGACCTCGAACTGTGAATTTGCAATGGATAAACTTTTGTCTCGATTTTTGCTTCAGAGGTCTGAAGGGAATTTCGAAAAAATTTATTCAGCAGCGGTTCAAAAAAAAAAAAAAAGAAGAAAAAGCTCACTGGAAACAGATTTTCGAAAAGAAATAAGAAACTCTATGAAATGGAACATATAAATTTCCGATAATCGACAGCAACTGTTGCAATAATCGTCGATAAAAATATTGCATTATTTCTAAAATTTAATAAAAAATTCTCAAAGTGCATAATAGAAAATAGAATATTTAATACATCATAAACATAAACTCTCACTTCCGACCATAAAAAGAAAATCAAAGCACGGGAAGTTGTGCACACAATGCACGAGAATGAAACAAGCAAGCCTTATAGCCGCTTAAATAGAGTGAGTGCACAATAGAACACGGGGAGAAGACACGCAACAACAACATTGTGTAAAAATGCGAAAACGAGACACACAACGTTGAGTCATACATATCTATTGTGACTGGACTATCAAACATCCAACATTCTTGTTGCCAGCGTCCGTCTGCAATGGACCTGTCGTCGTCTGCCGATTACTTATTGACAGCCGCATCATTTCGTTGTGTTTGGGAAATGGGCGAATATGGCAAGGAGATTCGGTTGTAAAAAAAAGCAACTATTCCGCGACGAGAGCTGATTTGCGAAATAATGACTCATAGATAGGAACACAATTCGGCACAATTTGTGTCCTTATGTATCAGTTGCCCTCATTTGCTCAATGAAAAGTTACGGTTTCGTTAGGGTAGATTTATAGAGATAAAATTGCTTTTTAGGTTGCAACATATATTATATACAAATACAGATAAAGGTATAATACTCAATATGCAATATTCATAAATATAAATAAAAGTATAATATTTATAAAAAAGGTATGAGACAATAAAAGGGAAACAAAATTTGCCTGAAAGGTAACCTCTCGTTGAAGATTTTGTAAAGGAATAGCAAAAGTGACAATTTTAAAATATCAAAAAAGCGATGAAACAAATTGCTGCAAGAAATTAGATAATAAGTTATACTTTACAATGTAGTCCAATTAGAGATGTTTCATACATTTTGTAAGTATTTTAATTCATTCTTATTCCTCTTTTGTTAATATTTTATACTGTTTTAGCATTATATATTATTTAATTCGATAATAGAATCATTACTTCTCAAATAAAAAGCTAAACTACGAATTAAGTTGTTTTTCTTTTTTATTGCTCAGATATATGAAAAATTTTCTTCGCAATGTGCAATCTTTTACCTATAGCAAATGCACTAGTTATACTCGTCACTCGCATCAATTCTACTATTAGTGCTTTTGAAGTGTATCAACCCCATCACGTATACTCTGCATCTTCACGAAATCTATCACATATACCATTCACCTGAAGTAAGTCAACCCCATCTGCACATATTAATCCTTTTGTCAGGTTCCCGCAAATAAAGGGGCAAAAAAAAAAACATAAAATGGATTTCCAGTTCCGTTATTGAAAGAATTCTGGAAAACGCACCACATAAATAGACGAATGCCCGTGCTTTTTCTCGTTCATTCGATGCTTTCCACAAGTTTTACAAAATGCTAATGAGGCAAACCAAGCAGAAGGCTCACGAGTACCGCCTCATTACCTATACAATCAGACAGCTTTTTCATCACCTTCCAACAATTCCTCCCAGGAAAAAAACTGGACAAGAATGACTTCAAGAAGAGATTCGGTAAATCCGGAGAAAAAAGAGCAATTCTATGTATACATACATACGAAACATTCCAACAATCAACATCTGCAACAATACTGTGAAAGAGAAACATCAAATGAAATCGCCTGCATGATTTGATTTGCTCTCTGCAACAAATCAGAAGTGAACAATTTTAATCAATAATTCAAATCTCTTTTTGTGTTATAATTGTTCAGGATGAAGGAAAGTTCTCTTTGGAGGGGGGAGGGGGAAGAGGAAGGAGGGGGGAGATGGGTTAGAATAGGTCGAAAAATGCGTGGAAAATATTTTAAACTCAATTAATAAGTGGACAACTATATTCATTATGGATCAGTCGAAAATTGCACATTTTCACTCATTTAAATATTAGAGATATTTTCCCATGCACTATCCCCCTGCCCACGGGTAATTTTTCCCTCTCGCATTAAAATGGAACGCATCTGCAAAGTTTAAAGATGATATTTTCTAAGTACTGTTCAACCACATCTTTTTTTTGCGCTTCTATGAACACTGTATACAAATATCACTTGGGAAAAGGGGGAGGGGGGAGGAGGAACATGGGAGGTAAAAGGGAGATACATACAAATATTACATTTTACAGTCTACTGTAAAATTTGCCTAAAAATGTAGTTTTTTTCAGCCAAAATATCACAAACTATCAGGTTCACAAGTTCTAGAACTTCAGATTCAGATACAAGTATAACACAACTTCTAGAAAATTCTCAAAAAAGTAACAATAACTAAAACCTTACAGATTCCATTGAAGTGCACACAATATTATAAGCAGTATGCAACAATATTATAAGCTAAAATTGAGCGCGGTACCTTTAAATTATTCCCATAACAAGCAGAAATGGGTACCACATTTGTAATCTTCTTATTATATACCCCTCAACCGTTATCAGTAAAATAGCTGATGTGCTCTTTTCCTGTTCTGCTCTCATACATGTTTGATCTTATGCTCTCATGTATATCTTTTATGGAACAACGCAGAGAAAGGGACAGATAGAAGAAGGAAGAGGGAGGGAGAGAGAAAAGGAGGAAAAGAAAGAAAGAGAGAGAAGGAAAGCTAGCTGACTCTGAAGGTATTTGAAATTGAATGGTGAATATACATTCTAAAGTGAATATTATTCAAACGAAGCAAACAACGAGGATAATAAACATAGAAAATTTAACTGTCAATAAAGCACTAAGATTTTATAGGCATAAGCGATTTAAGACTTTATTAGTTCGAAAAAATTTCTTTTAGAATTTTTTATTTCCTAAAAAAATTGCCACTCATGCGTTTTTTTCATAACTGAAATTTTTCATAGTATTTTCTCTTCCTTTTTACAATTTTTAGCAGTGTTAAATTTCACATTTCCATAAGAAAGAATAACTTTTAATAGCTGTATATAGTATGAGTCAATGAGACGTGTCTCGTATGTAAAAACTCATGACACATTAGGAAAAATATTACTGATTATCACAATTTATTAAACCCCTATCACAGTATGGATTGTGAAAAAATTTTTGTATGCAAATTTTTTGAAAAACTTATTGGTGCTAAACATTCAATCAGAAAATTTTATGACAACTTTTCAGTGCTATTTCTAACGCTATTACAACACAAAACATCAATATATGAAAAACGTTTTATTATAACATATAAAAAAACTTCAGCAACTCGAATATAGCCACAAGAAATAAACTTACGAAAGTGCAGAAAAAAAGACACCTCAATACAAGTTTATCGAGTGTAAAGTAAGAAAGCTTACTTAACAGGAAATTGGTTCATCTCAAATTAGCAAAGAAAGTTCAGTTCAAAAAGCATTACTTAATGGAGAAAACGATTTTTAAAAAAAATCCATTAAAAGACTAGCAAAATAAATTAAAATTCAGTGGAAAAAATTTTCATTATATAAATAGAAAGAGAATTCACTTAAAAAAACCTAAAAAAGATTTTTAAAAAACAGAATTTTAGTAATTGCAAATATAAAATGTAACACTCGCACAACGGTGAAAACTCTGAAAACGACAACCGCTGCCACTGAGCACAATATAGAAAACTCTCCGATCAGTGAATACACTCCCATTGCACTATTCTCAATGTCATTGAGGAAAGGGGCGTTGTGAAAAAAAAGAGAAAAAAATTTGGCGGCAAATTTATATTGTTTGACTCAAAAATTCGAATTTGCCGCGATTAGAGCAACCGCTTTAATTTTTAATTTTTAATTTTTTGAATTCCAATAAATTTTGGAGGGGGGTGGGAAGGAGGGGGGAGAGGGAAAAGATAGGTGACGTATCAATTAAATTACAGAAATTCCGATGAAAATCAAACTGTTTCGTTCAACACTTGATCTTCAAACATAGATGTCGAAAATATACCAATAATTGAGTAATATAGAATTTGAAGTTAATAGTACCCTTTATTTTACAACTTAGTGAGTGGTGCTATGAAATGCAAGTAAATAAGGGTTACAACACAATAGCACAGTGGTATTATCAATAACGTATCCTTCTTATTACTTTACAACTTACTTTAACTGCTTAAAGTGTGCTAAGGTGCTATACCTATTATCTCTATCTGTTCTCAAGGAATCCTATCTATTTATCATTTTCGAGGAAATACGATAAAACGGTCTGAATTTTTATTGCAATAAAACTTTTGACATTGTTTGGTGAAAGTTATTAACGATACAGGCTATAGTAAGCAGTATATTAATGAAGAAAGAAGTAAGATAAAAAAAGAAAGAATCTACACAATTCAGCCTCTTTCTCTGAAAATAAAACAATGCTCAGTGTAGCCATAGAGGCCACCTGTCGCCTAATCCGTCAGGTATGAGATTGGAAATTCATTAGATTTTTTTCTCTTTCTTCAATTTTTCACGCGCTCTCTTTTTTTCTTTTTCATTTTCTCTCACAATAAACAAATTTTTCGAAAGATATCTCGCTAAATGTCACTCATTCTCTTAAATGATTGATCTTATTTCATTGAAGGAATTGTTTAGATCACGTAAATAGTAATGGCCATGATAAACTGATAAAACTGATAAGAGCTTATCATATCAGCAATAAATTTGAATATCAAATACAAATTGCATTTTAAAAGTAATGCTACTTATATCGGCTGCGATATTTTTCGACCATATACCCAGTAATATAATCAAGTCATAAAAAATAATGAGATACAAGGATCCGAAGAACTTAGCGCCTTCCTGAGCAACAGAAGGCATCGAATTTTGTTTTTTTTTGTTAGCAAAAGAACTTGTGGATATGAACCTACCTTAAATACTCATTGAACCTTTCCTTAACTCACGATCGATCTGTTACAGCCATATCAGATTTCCGATCATCTTATCCCTCCTTCCCCTCTCCGTCCATCCCCTATCCCCTTCCCACCCTTCCCCCCCCCCCCCCCCCCCCCCCCCCCCCCACTCCAATTCCATTCACCAGAAATTTTTGACAATATGTAATCATTTCATTTAAATTACGCTGAACTATGCGATAAATGATTCCTGCGAAAATCAAAATGAATAAAAGAATAAATTTTGAATAAAGCCAACGTTAATTCACGTGAAAAGCACTGCTCAAATTACTGAATTGATATATTCTATTCTGAAAATTCAACGCACATTTATTTATCAGCCAAAAAGATTGAAAGCGAATAAAAAAATTCAACGCAACATTTGCAATTTTTTCTCTTCGAAAAAGTTACAGTCTGTCAGAAAATTGTATTTGTTGATAATAATAGGAATGCTGTTTAATATTTTTAAATTATGAACTGAAATATAAGCATGACAGGTAAATTGAAAATACTCTGACTTTTCATATTATTTTTTCAAATTAAATTTTGTATAATTTTATTCACTTCATACCTATACAACATTAAACTATTCCTTTAATTACCCTTCAAGATTACCCAACTGATAAAAAACATTTTAAAGCAAATTTGAATTTATAACTGTAATACCTAATAGCTTACTATTCAATTAATTAGCAGAAAAAAAACATTCGGAGGACACGTACACACAGACACACGCACACACAGACACGCAGACACACGCACTCACGTACACACGTATACACGAACACACGCAGACGTACACACCTACACACGCACACACTACACACAGGCACACGTACACACAGGCACACGCACACGCAGACATACTTGCAAACAGACACACAGACACGCGCACACACGTACACACGTGCACACGTACACAGAGACACGTGTACACAGAGACACACGTACACACGCACGTACGTACACAAGTACACACGTACACGTACACACAGCCATACGTACACACAGACACATGCGCACACGTACATACGTAAACACAGACACACGTACACACAGACACACGTACAGACAGACACACGTACACACAGACACACTTACACACAGACACGCAGACACACGTACACACAAAAACAGACACACGCACACACGTGCACACGTACACCCGTACAAACAGACACACGTGCACACAGACACACACACAGACACAGGCACAAGTACACACAGACACACTTGCAAACAGACGCACATACACGCGCACACGTACACACGTGCACACGTACACACGTACGCACGTGCACACAGACACATACGCACATACACACAGGCACACGTACACATGTACCCACGCATACACACACGCGCGCACGCGTACACACGTACACACATGCACACGTACACACAGACACACGTACACACAGACACACACGTACACACGTATGCACGAACACACACAGACGTACACACCTACACACGCACATACGTACACACGTACATACGTACACACGTACACAAACACGTGCACACGTACACACGTACACAAACACGTGCACACGTACACACGTGCACACAGACACACATACACACAGACACACACAGGCACACGTACACACAGGCACACGTACACACGTACACAGAGGGACACGTACACACAGGCACACGCACGCACAGACACACGTACACACGAACGCGTAAACACGTACACATAGGCACACGTACACGCAGGCACACGTACCAATATTCGAAACACTTCTCATCTATACAAACTCATAGCCGATTAAAACCGGAAGAAAAAGGTTGTCCTGAGTAGCAATTTTTTATTTAATGGGATCTTGTATTTCTAGGTATATGCATGGAGCTATCTCGTTTTGCTTCTAAATTATTTCAAAGGTTGCGAAAAATTATTTGCAAACTTTGAATTTGCGGATAAGTTTGAAGTAAAGTTTGTTGTGAAGTTTGCAAAGTTTGAAGCAAATTTTGCAAATATGATTTTCTCACGCTTACATAACTAATGAATTCTGAATCAAGCGTGATATATGATGAGTATCACTAATGGGATTTCGCAACATGCGGATGAGAAGACAGTGACGTCAGATGATGTTAGCATCGGATAAAGTTGTGCACTAAGCGCTGAAGAGCACTTTATCGAATATTCGCATATGAAATCACTCAATTTCACTTGCACTCAACTCAAGTACCAATTCTGTATTTCGAGACGCCACCTTTTTTGTTGCGAAATTGTGTTTTACTCCTAATAATCGCATTTTTTGTCGCAAATGCACTTTTGTTCATGAAAAATGCATTTTTCATCGCTATAAAAATATTTTAATCGTATTTATCGACAGTGATTATTGCATCTCACACTGACGATTGTTTTTTATTCACTGCATATAATTTTGCTATTCGTGCTATCTTTTTGTGTTTCGATTTTGATCAATCTTATGCTAGCATCATCGTATACATATTTCTGCGTCATTCTTCAACAACATGTGAAACGAATGATTTCAACATAGTTGTTTTTCATTTTGAAATTCTATTTTCATAATATTTAGCCGAGTTGATAAAATAAATCGATTTATCCGCTGCTATAAAAATAACCAAATAAACAAATCAGCAAGTAACTTGCTTATTATCGCAGTCACAGATATACGAGCATAGACATTTTTTTTTCACTAATTTACATTTTTTTCACTAGTTTACAACTTTTTCCACTAAGTTACATATTTTTTCCGCTAATTTGCATTCTTTTCCGGCTAATTCACATATTTTTTTCCACTAGTTTATCCTCGAAATTATTATTACATATCGATAGCTTATTCTTTTTGTGTCGAGGGCATCTTTTATATTGTATCGTTGATCTAACTTAGCTGCTATCAATATTGCAATCACAATATACATCGAACACTTCGAAATATACAGTCTCAATGTTAGTTTTCAATAATCAATAAAAAAATACAAATATACAATCGAATAATACAGCTCGTAATCATGACGCTATTCACCAATTTTGCAGCATAAATCGTTGATAGAATAAACTCAACGGTTGAGGTGTATTCATCGATACGATTGAATTAATTCATGTTGCGGTTCATTATTGTTTTCGTGCATTTATATTCAGTTGCTTTGCACGTGAATATTGACAACCATCTATCTGTTCCTAAACGCTATCATCGTTCATCGTCGCCGCGTTCATTTTTGTCTGTCAAGCATCAGCCTACTAGCTAATATTTCAAAGTTATGGTAGTGGGTCAGTGTGAGATGCAATAATCACTGTCGATAAATACGATTAAAATATTTTTATAGCGATGAAAAATGCATTTTTCATGAACAAAATTGCATTTGCGACAAAAAATGCGATTTTTAGGAGTAAAACACAATTTCGCAACAAAAAAGGTGGCGTCTCGAAATACAGAATTGGTACTTGAGTTGAGTGCAAGTGAAATTGAGTGATTTCATATGCGAATATTCGATAAAGTGCTCTTCAGCGCTTAGTGCACAACTTTATCCGATGCTAACATCATCTGACGTCACTGTCTTCTCATCCGCATATTGCGAAATCCCATTAGTGATACTCATCATATATCACGCTTGATTCAGAATTCATTAGTTATGTAAGCGTGAGAAAATCATATTTGCAAAATTTGCTTCAAACTTTGCAAACTTCACAACAAACTTTACTTCAAACTTATCCGCAAATTCAAAGTTTGCAAATAATTTTTCGCAACCTTTGAAATAATTTAGAAGCAAAACGAGATAGCTCCATGCATATACCTAGAAATACAAGGTCCCATTAAATAAAAAATTGCTACTCAGGACAACCTTTTTCTTCCGGTTTTAATCGGCTATGAGTTTGTATAGATGAGAAGTGTTTCGAATATTGGAGTAAGAGATCGTTGCACAATTGCTGCAACACGAAATCTTTACAAAGAACACATCTTAAAGAACGCGACTTGCGCACATACGCATCACACAGACGGATATCTGCACTGACATTTCAAAGATGCTCATCACTGAACGATAATTACTGGCGAATATACTTAAGAACACTTTGAGAAACTTAGAGAAATAAACATGCTTATAATAGAAAAAAGTATGTAAAGCATATTGCTAAACAAAACCCACTTCCGGCAATAAGATATTTCAGTTCTAAGCTCAAATTTTCATTACAAATTCAATTATTTAGTAATCGAATCTTTATATTTTCTTCCAGGTTCTTTTTATCTTATTCTGGATTTATTCAAAATTCTGTATAGAAAATTCATCATTCTATTTTGAAAAAAAAAACTAACAAAACAATATTTCAGTTTTCCTGGACACATTTAAAAGTCTAAAATTTCTTTAAAAGTTGACAGATCAGTTAAAAGGTGATTAGAGAAAAATTACACTCAGCAAACTAAATATATAATTAATATGCAATATAGGTAAATGCATAAATTTTCTGTTTCAAATGAACTACCGTTATATAACGATCCACTAATTTGAGTGTACTATGATCCAATAACTTCAGCCTGTACCTTATCAACTCTCATCCCCCCGCCCCCCGTCCCTCTCCTCCTCATCTAAGCTATGCGAAGCCAACAGAAAATTTATGAAATTTCAGCTTTTATTAAATAAAAAACAGAAAATTTCAATCAAAAAGACGGAGAATTCCATACCTCTCATGCATTTTCTTTTCACTGATTACCAAATAAAAAACAAATAAACAAACACACAAACAAGAAAATTATATGTAATCTTATTTTCTATGCATTCTCAATAAGCGTTAAACGTGTAACGTGTAAATGTTTCACGTGTGAACGTGGAACATGTGAACACTATTGAAAATAGTATTGAAAAAAACGTGTAAGATCGTGATTATTACAGCCTAAAACGCTAATATTACGCCAAACATTAACAAGTTATTCAAATGAAAAAGCCCACTTCCTCAGCATTTTTGTTTTCGAAACAATTCGTATAATAGGAATGAAATGTAGTCCAGGACAACTCGGATAAAAAATCTACTATAGAAATGGGAACAATAAAACATTTAAATGCAAAACAAAAACGTTGAAATTTTCTTTTAATAAAAGAAATAATTTTCAAAGTTGCACGCAAATTTTAGAGCAATTATTTCACTGTTATCGCCAACGAAGTGTCTCACGTTTAACGTATGAGGAAAAGCAGCTGAAATCCACAACGGTGAGCACGTGCAACAAACACAAAAGAGATAAAAACAAAGTGCATCGAAGAGAAAGAAAATCACGCCATTCAATAACGAATGTCTTTTGAAAAAAAATGAAAAAAATTTTTTTGGAGGAATAAGAAATAAGAAAAAATTGAAAAATTCGCTCAAAGAGAAAATATCACAATAATTTGACTTCCTAATATAATAAATTTCTTACGTTTTAGGAATATATTGAAATAAACTATCAAAATGAGAGTCATTATTGAGTTGATTTATAATTTACAGCAATCAGGCACACGTACACACAGACACACTTGCAAACAGAGACAGAGACACACGCGCACACGTACACACGTACACACGTACACACGAACACACACAGACGTATATACCTACACACGCACACACGTACACACGTGTACACAGACACATACACACAAACACACATACACACAGGCACACGTACACACAGGCACGCGTACACACAGGCACATGTACACACAGACACACGTACACACAGACACACGTACAGACAGACAAACGCAGACACACACAGATACATAGACACGCACAGACCCAAACAGACAGGCACAGATACGCATAGGCACAAACAGACACACAGACTCACATAGACCGACAGAGACACACACAGACACGCATAGACTCACACAGAGAAACACAGATTCACAGGGACACACGCAGACACACATGGACACACAGACTCAAACAGACACACACACACACTAACAGCAACTCAACACACTCCACACCCCACACGCTATACAAACGCAACGTTCCCCCACCACACGCCATAAACCACAAATGTTACACCTCACTACACATGCGCTCGCCTCTGTACTACACCAAAGAGAGTTACAGGCCACCCACACACGTACACACGTACACACGCGCACACGTACACACGTGCACGCGTACACACGGACACACGTACACACGCACGCGTAAACACGTACACATTCGAAATCCCATTAGTGATACTCATCATATATCACGCTTGATTCAGAATTCATTAGTTATGTAAGCGTGAGAAAATCATATTTGCAAAATTTGCTTCAAACTTTGCAAACTTCACAACAAACTTTACTTCAAACTTATTCGCAAATTCAAAGTTTGCAAATAATTTTTCGCAACCTTTGAAATAATTTAGAAGCAAAACGAGATAGCTCCATGCATATACCTAGAAATACAAGGTCCCATTAAATAAAAAATTGCTACTCAGGACAACCTTTTTCTTCCGGTTTTAATCGGCTATGAGTTTGTATAGATGAGAAGTGTTTCGAATATTGGAGTAAGAGATCGTTGCACAATTGCTGCAACACGAAATCTTTACAAAGAACACATCTTAAAGAACGCGACTTGCGCACATACGCATCACACAGACGGATATCTGCACTGACATTTCAAAGATGCTCATCACTGAACGATAATTACTGGCGAATATACTTAAGAACACTTTGAGAAACTTAGAGAAATAAACATGCTTATAATAGAAAAAAGTATGTAAAGCATATTGCTAAACAAAACCCACTTCCGGCAATAAGATATTTCAGTTCTAAGCTCAAATTTTCATTACAAATTCAATTATTTAGTAATCGAATCTTTATATTTTCTTCCAGGTTCTTTTTATCTTATTCTGGATTTATTCAAAATTCTGTATAGAAAATTCATCATTCTATTTTGAAAAAAAAAACTAACAAAACAATATTTCAGTTTTCCTGGACACATTTAAAAGTCTAAAATTTCTTTAAAAGTTGACAGATCAGTTAAAAGGTGATTAGAGAAAAATTACACTCAGCAAACTAAATATATAATTAATATGCAATATAGGTAAATGCATAAATTTTCTGTTTCAAATGAACTACCGTTATATAACGATCCACTAATTTGAGTGTACTATGATCCAATAACTTCAGCCTGTACCTTATCAACTCTCATCCCCCCGCCCCCCGTCCCTCTCCTCCTCATCTAAGCTATGCGAAGCCAACAGAAAATTTATGAAATTTCAGCTTTTATTAAATAAAAAACAGAAAATTTCAATCAAAAAGACGGAGAATTCCATACCTCTCATGCATTTTCTTTTCACTGATTACCAAATAAAAAACAAATAAACAAACACACAAACAAGAAAATTATATGTAATCTTATTTTCTATGCATTCTCAATAAGCGTTAAACGTGTAACGTGTAAATGTTTCACGTGTGAACGTGGAACATGTGAACACTATTGAAAATAGTATTGAAAAAAACGTGTAAGATCGTGATTATTACAGCCTAAAACGCTAATATTACGCCAAGCATTAACAAGTTATTCAAATGAAAAAGCCCACTTCCTCAGCATTTTTGTTTTCGAAACAATTCGTATAATAGGAATGAAATGTAGTCCAGGACAACTCGGATAAAAAATCTACTATAGAAATGGGAACAATAAAACATTTAAATGCAAAACAAAAACGTTGAAATTTTCTTTTAATAAAAGAAATAATTTTCAAAGTTGCACGCAAATTTTAGAGCAATTATTTCACTGTTATCGCCAACGAAGTGTCTCACGTTTAACGTATGAGGAAAAGCAGCTGAAATCCACAACGGTGAGCACGTGCAACAAACACAAAAGAGATAAAAACAAAGTGCATCGAAGAGAAAGAAAATCACGCCATTCAATAACGAATGTCTTTTGAAAAAAAATGAAAAAAATTTTTTTGGAGGAATAAGAAATAAGAAAAAATTGAAAAATTCGCTCAAAGAGAAAATATCACAATAATTTGACTTCCTAATATAATAAATTTCTTACGTTTTAGGAATATATTGAAATAAACTATCAAAATGAGAGTCATTATTGAGTTGATTTATAATTTACAGCAATCTGTACGTATTCTATTTTACCTGATTTTATAGAATATTTTATAAATAATAAATAAGATATAATAAATTCTCGTTATTTTATTCAAAAATTTGAAGAAAATTTTGGTAACAAATTTGAAAAAAAAGGATAAAAATCGAAGGCAAAATTCAACAGATCAATTCTTCTGAAGAAAAATTTTGGCGTCTAAGAATAAACAGAGATTATTATTTCAAATTATGAATAAATAAATTAGCGCTAATAAACATATAGATAAAAATAAACAAATTAGGAGCATGAATAATGGGAGGATAATGATGTATTTATTTATCGATAGGAAAATAAAAAAGATAAAATATAAAAGCGAAGTGAAATAAAACGGCAAAAAATTACTAATAAAATTTGGCAAACTTACAAATGGAAAAATTTTAAATGAATATCCAAATCACTGTAAAAACAAATAAAAGCAGAAATGAAAATCACATAAATAAAAATATTTTTCTATTTCTTCTTCCTCTGTAGAATATTTACATGATGCTTTTTGAAGATACTGCTGGATAGATTTTTGATGCTGCTATAGCGAAAAAAGATACATGAATAAAAGTTGGATGATTCAAATATTCTACAAGAAATGAGCATTTCCATGTAATGGAAACGATCACTTCAATAAAATAAAACCCATCGCTACAATAATCAAATGAAATAAAACAACAACCTCTCCTCGTTGTACATACCTCATCATTCTGAGGCGAACTACTAAAGGACTATAGTATAATAGAGGATTTTATATCAGCGATGAGTAGAATGATTTGCGTGCAAGAATATTTGTGATCTTTCAAACACCAACAACGATACGACCGAACAACCAATATGACTATAAAAACTCGATATTGAATGAACCGAACTGGGCGCCAATAAACAGATAAAAGATAGTCGCCTGATCGCAGCAGGGTTTAACCTAGATCAGGCTAAAGCTGCCGATCCCCTCCCCTTATTTTTAGACTACTTAAAACAATAATGACCTATTATATTAGAGCAATAATGGTCTATCATATTAGGTACCAATTTAAATGGAATAAGAACTTCTTTAACAATTGATAGCCGATGAGCGGTAACCATATTTACATTTTGATCTTTGATCGATACACTCGATCATTCCAAACAAACAAATAACGTCAAATCAATGATCAAAATTTAATCGTAAAATAGCATAGCCTAATGTGACCTATAAAATACAATAATCGCATTGTATCAATTGGCCGTTCTCATGTGATCTACTCAAATGATCATAAAATTTACGAGCACAGAGTTGTTACTTAGAGAATACTTTAATGAGCAACTCACAAGCTTTATTTACTAGCTTTTTTGAGATTATTAAGAAGTATGGGTACTCACGCATATCCCGCACAGATCTCAACTCACCTTAGGATTTCGGATTAAATCCGGCCATAGTGTCGTTCTAGGCCACTACGGTAGAATTTCCGGCCCTAGCAACTGTTCTAACTTCGATTACGATATTAAAAAAAAAAAATGAAATAGGGCAAAAGAGATGAAAAAAATCAATGCCAAGATTTTTTTAGAAGCTTTGAGAAATTTCGAGTAAAATAATTTAATAATCGTTTGCATATTTTAAAACATATTTGAAATAAACCACTCAAAGAATAATAATAAATACACTGCGATTTATATGCCAGTTGCCATCGTTCAACTCGATCGTAACTGCTAACCGGAAATTTAAAAAAATTTCCGTATCACCTGGCGGTGCAATAAGCAATTCAGGACTGGCAAAATGTTACGATCATGATTCCTAAAAATTTTAAATCAACGGTTGGTTACTGCACCGGATCGGAAAATGACTTTTCTAGTAAATTTGTTCCGACTATGCAAACAGTTCCTTGAGAATATACATTCTTCGTTAATGTAACCAATACGCCTCCCCTCCTCTATTCATTATCAACAACATCGTTACCCTACCACGTGTTATACCGCTTTCTTCAACCTGTTTGCGCAAATTCAACCGTCAAAACGCTTGATGCATTGACGTAGCATATGTTAGTGCTGCATACTGTATCAATGCAGCATACTGTATTTGACTCGCGGATAAAATTTCTGATTCAACAACAGCAACACCTACTCTGGAAGCGCTTACAATTATGCAAACAAAGCTATTAAAAGCGATAAGTTATAGAACTGCTAGAATGGTGAAAGCGGATATGGAAATTAAATATGGGGCAGCGAGCGGAGGTGGAGTGAGGAGGAGGGAGGGGGAAGGTGGGATGGAGCGGTTTGGTGGGAGATGGAGGGGGGTTAGGAGGCCATGTTGTTTGCTTTGCCTAAAATGATAGTCGAAATAGAAGGCCGGGGCAATCATGACATACTTAGCCTTTAAAGCGAATGCAATCATAACATATTGAGGTCGTTAAACGGTCATCTAAATTGAATATGGGATGAAATAGGAAGCCGAAAAATTATGACCATTTTTTGCGCATATTTAAAACTTTTAATTAAAACCTCCATGTGGAAAAAATATGCATATTCGTCTTTAACTGATATGAATTTTACTTAGGTTGTATTCGTTCTTTTTATTGCACGAACTTCCTCTTTGGAATCTTACCGCCAACCGAAGCGAAGGGATAAAAATTGAGGACATCAACCCTTCCCCTCCCTCTCCTCTCCACCTCCCTTCCCTTGTCCGTCTTCTCTTTCTTCACTATTAAAACGCAAAATTAAAGAAATCAATTCGATTCAGCATAAGACAGATTGTGAATCACATTGACAAGCGAATACGTGAAACGGCACAAATCGAGAACAGGAATTCATTGCACCCATTAAAATAGTGCCGGAAAGAGTGATATAGGTGAAGTGTAATATCCATCAATTTCATTTTATGCTGGTACTATTCGCACGATACCTCGCAAAAGACAATAATTTCAACTGCCAATATACCATAAATTCCACTAATATTCTCATTTTATCGAAGATAATGGTCATGAAAAACGGTAAATTTTTTTTTTTTTGAAAGCCGGTTCACTCAAGAAATTTTTCTCCTTAAATTGCTTTATTAGTTCCAGCTACTGATCTCCCTTTAAACGAATTTTTTTTTTTGAAAATTAAAAAAATTAAAAAAGAAATTAGTCGAAATAACGAGCACAAGAATAAATCAATACAAATTGTGTAAACAAATAAAAAAGAACAAGGAGAAAATAAACACAAATCAATTGTGGAAGAGGAAACAAAAATTGGTGAAAACTTTTTCGAATGTAAAAATAAAGTTGAGAATGAGTTCCGCTTTGCTATCAAGCTTAGAATGTGTTAATCATCATAGTATATACGCATCAATATCAACCCTTATCTCTTGCGCATACAATTTGCACGCTGAATAACGGTGATTATATTACAAGTGAAAAGGAACCAGTAATAGGGAAGCATATTCAAGGAGAAAATATAGACATGGAAGAGGGGAGGGGGACGAGATAACTGGAATGAAAGAAGGGGTTAGACAAAGGAGTGCAAGACCTACAGGAAGGAACAGCAAAACCTTCACAAATACATCGAGCAACGACTACGATGCGAATGCGAATGCACAAAAAAGGGGAAGTGGTCTATGCTACCGGTTTCCTATGGTTTTAGAATGTGAAAAACACAAAACAGGAAATGGAATCATTGAGAATGTGAACGCGAATAAATAAAGAAAATCGCGTCAAAATTTGAATGAATTACCTTCAAATAACTATGCAAAAAAGTTGAAAATAATAGAATTATTGCCAAACTAAAATTTGATTTATTTTCAAGCATAACCTCACGGCAGGCTGAAAGTCATAGAATTGTTGAGAAACTAGAAAATGCTATACCTTCAATCATGACCTCAGGGCAAGCTAAAGGTCATTGAATTGTTGAGAAACTAGAAAATGCTATACCTTCAATCATGACCTCAGGGCAAGCTAAAGGTCATTGAATTGTTGAGAAACTAGAAAATGCTATACCTTCAATCATGACCTCAGGGCAAGCTAAAGGTCATTGAATTGTTGAGAAACTAGAAAATGCTATACCTTCAATCATGACCTCAGGGCAAGCTAAAGGTCATTGAATTGTTGAGAAACTAGAAAATGCTATACCTTCAATCATGACCTCAGGGCAAGCTAAAGGTCATTGAATTGTTGAGAAACTAGAAAATGCTATACCTTCAATCATGACCTCAGGGCAAGCTAAAGGTCATTGAATTGTTGAGAAACTAGAAAATGCTATACCTTCAATCATGACCTCAGGGCAAGCTAAAGGTCATTGAATTGTTGAGAAACTAAAAAGTGCTATACCTTCAATCATGACCTCAGGGCAATGTAGCAAGAAAAGAATATTGCCTAAATATGTGAACACATTGGCGCTGAAAATTTACAAGAACTCTTCATGCGACACAATAGAAACAAAACAACTTCCAACTGAAAATATATGTATAACACATGGTAAATGAATAGAAAAAAAATTTGCAAACATCTTTCAGCGGTAGAGAATTTCAGCGATTTTCATATTTGCTCTAGTTGCAGCGTTTACACTTCCAACCGTTGAACATATTCCACTTGTACTTTGAATTCAATGCAACGTAAAAAACGGCCAAAAGATTTTCAGCTTTTTTTTGATTCCAACTTAAAGAAATTAGATGGTCGTATTTAATATTTAGATAATTATCAAAAATTTAAATATCTAAAATTAATTTATGCTATTTTAAATCTGGATGGTCGAAACAGATAAAAATTAATTCTGTCGAAAAAATTAAATAAAATATTACGAAAAAAAAACTCATATTTAAAGAGGTAGTGAAAAAGATAGAAAATTAATGAAAAATCAAAGCAATTTAATACTGTTTTTTCAAGATTCCAAATGAATTGCTGAAATTGAGTATGTTCAATCGGTTGAACAATAAAAACTTCCACTATACAGCATAAATCTATCTATAGTAATGGATTATCTTATAAAAACAATGGAAAATTATTGAAATTTTTATAACAGATAAATGCTGATTGGAAATTTCAGCATAAATCTTTGCTGATAAGAACTAGTTTAATTCATACAAGTAACTGATATGTTAATCATAATGGAGTGAATGATAAACTATCAGTGAATACATTTCCGGCGCATCGACATTTACAAGTTGGTTTTGGATGTGCAAATTTTTTTCATATGCAAATTCCGTTCTCATTCATTATACAATCTTCTGATTTAGAGTAATTATAAAGAAGTTGGCATAAATCTATTTTTTTTCGAAAATAAAACAGGATTACTTTGTTTTTTCTGAACAAGCAATATCAACGTTAATTAAAGCAACGATATTTTAGATTTGATTTGTTCTTCGCTTTCGAAACAACATAAAAAGCTGAGTTATTTTAATTATGTAGGCAAAAATAAATTATTTTCATCTATTTTTTCAACAATTTCCAATTAAATTGAAAGAATAAATAAATCTAATAAAAAAAAAAAAAAAACATCGCCACTGAAAGATAAATGAAAAAAATTTTTTAAACGAAAAAAATAAAACATCTTCCATTATCTAAGTTATTTAAAAGGATATTTACAATTTTGCAATATATACATACAACTTTCAAGTGAAAAAATTTACGCACCATATTTAATATATAGGTGAAAGACACTAAAAGCAACACCATAATATTCATTAGAGGTGAAGGTACCTCTAGTATTAGATGAATTCAGCATAGCGCAATAAAACTCTGGGAGTACAAATTCAACGAACGCATGAATGAATGAATAAAAAAACGAACTGAGAGCACAACGGCGTTGACATACATCTAAACGCGAGGCAATTTAGAAACAAAAGAGCAAAGAAAATCGAGTCAAATATCTTGCCAACTATGCGAATGTTTAATTATACCCTAGAGGAATGGTCTAGTGGGTGGATCAAACTGAAATAAACAATAGTGCATAAACTAAAGCGGATCTGATGCTGGATTTTATAGAATAATGTCAGCACTATAAATGTCACTTTGGATTTCCGGATTTAAAATTAGGTAATAGGGATAAATATATCAACAAGAAGGCGATTTCAATGAATGAACTTATAGAATTGCAACAGAATATGAGCTGTACTATTGTCTATCTTCCTTTCGCTCTCGATTCTTCCCCCTTCCCCTCCCCCAAGCGCCTCCTCCCCGCTCCCTCTCCTCCCCGTTTTGCTTTAAGTTCCCAAACCTAAAACCTTTAAATACATCTCAAACTAATAAATGTTCTGTTGTAATTGTTTTGCCCTTTCGCATACAAGAGCTAATGCATATCATTAATGCTAACGGCATAACGCAAAGTTTGAAAAACAGGAAAGCGCATCGAAAATTGATTGACATGATATGCGCTTTCTGCATTTCCCCTTATTTCATCGATTACTTTCACAAGTTAGCAGCAAAAAACAACAACAACAACAACAAAATATGCAACAAAAAAAGGTTCTAAATTTGAATTGAAACGATTACCTACATAAATTCTCTAAAAAAGATTAATTCTCTCACCACTCAAATGGCATAATGAATGCGTATTTTATGCAAATTTGCCTCGAAATATCTATCTCCGATAGATCAATGTGAAGTAAATTAAAAAAATAATATCTATGATACATTTTGAAAGCATTAAAACACATAACTGCAGTAGTGGACACCCAGCTCCAACTATCCGACAAACCGACAGACCAAAGACCAACAGACACGTACATACACAAACCTATCAATGCGCATAGATAGGACACCGTGGTAACGCACTTTTGCAGATCAAATTTGCAAAAGTTCACATGCGTTGCACGTGAATTCCATTCATAAATAAAAGTGTAAAAAATTTAAAGATATCATAGTCAATTCGAATTACCACAATCAACAATATGAGCCTTTTTTCAATAGGGGAATTCATGCTGAAAGTTCTTTATAGCTAAAAATAGTAAAGCAAAAAGGTAAAGAGAATCCTTATCATTGAAACTATTATGCAATAAAAGTTAATATTGTTTGATCAATGAGAGAATTTATGCAGCTGAAATTGAATAACAAATATTTACATCAATATTTATATCAATGAACTTTATTCGTAAATATTTTGCAATGAATTGCAAAATATGATGTGTTGCAATTTAATAACATTGCAAAAATTTCATTGCAATGCATCGATAATTAACAAATTTTTTCTAAAAAATGGGAAAACCATTCATTTATCTTTCTTTACTGATAATTCCAATCTTAGCTTATTTCTCTCACTGTCAAAAAAACGTTAAAATAAACGCTTAACTTATCTCTCCATACGTTAAACTTTTTTATAGCAAGTCGAAGTTGCTAAAGTTTCAGCGAAGAGCCGGAAAAATAAAACATTGAGATATTTCATCCCTATAGAATTACATTTTTATAACCTCTCCCGATCCCCGTCAGAAAAGTTTCATCTCAACAGAACCTCATTTTTATAAGCCGCTCCCTCTCCCCCCATCTTTGTCAGGAAAAAGCGTTCTTGCGAATAATACAAGTAGTAGTGGATATAACGAGTAAACAATATTCTCATAAAATGTTTATTTTTGTGCGAAATCCATCTCATGGAACCCCTTTGATATTCATGGAACGATCGTATCTCAATATATTACGTCGTTATGATGGATAATGTGATAAAGTTTTCAATCAAGCTTTACTACACAATAATCATGTTAATATGCACTCGGAAAAGCATTGTTTAGTTGAGCATTCTCTCCTATAGTATTATTCCCTTCATATAGGGGTTCCATCCCGATACATCAAGCGAAAAGAAACATCCCTACATCCTTCTGCATCGATCGCGTTAGCAGCACGGGGATAAGAAATTTATCCCTCCTCTGAGTATGGTCAATAGTGATGGGATAAAAGAGGAGGCGGCAGCGAAATTATGAACCCCCTTTCTCCATCGATAAACGCATGTGTGAATATTTTTCCACGTCAAATTTCGAAAACTTTTATTGAATTTCTAAACTCAGCTAGTATTATTCGCACAGATATGGTTTTATTTCTCCTCTATACGATACTTCCTGCTAAAAATAGAACCATCTTCAGAAATGAGCCCCTCTTCTGTCGCGGATTTTCGTTCAGTATTCGGCTACCTGGCAATGAAAATAGAATTATAACGAAATATGTACTCGTTGATGGGGAGAGGAGAAGATGGAGGAACAGTTGGAGAGAGGGGATTGGTACTAAACTCGATTCCTAAAAATGATTTGTATTCAGTGGCGCAAATGGTGTAAACACCATAACAAAAGAGCACAACCTAAGGAAACACGAAAAATTGAGAGTCATTACGCGATCACATTCTTTTTATTCTTTATGTGTGAGACATACATACATAACGAACATCGCGCTTATCGAAGCTGCCACCGTCGCAAATTATTGCACCACCCCGATCGATGCCCCTATATGCTCTTTTCATTTCCACATCCAAAATGACTACTTACAGAACATATTTACTTATCGAGTAACTTCTACAATTATTTAATGCCTACTGAGGTATTTTACAATATGTAATATTTATTGCTTTTTTTCATTGCAAACGAGGTAGATTTTTCCGGAAGAGGTAAACCGGTGTGTTGGCTATAAAAAAAACCTCTTTTGACCTTACAGGTTTACACATGGACGAGTTGGAATCTACGATGGCCGATTCTGCAAGATTGCATATCTCAGCAATACAGCATTTTAGAACGACAAATATCTTCATATGAATCGACAAGACTAGTATAATATTAAAAAAACAGCCGCTCATGAAGGTATCATCAGAGATTGACTATGAGGTGACAGAGGTGAATGAGGAAATATTGTGCAATTACGACGAAATGAGCAACGAAAAAGACGTTATGTTTTGTAATGGATGTGGGGAATGCGTTGCAAAGCAACTAACTACACACCCATCGATGAACCTTCTATTTCGTGATAGAGAAGCAGAACGAGAGAAAATAAGAGAGAGGCGTTTGATGACAGCCGTGACGCGGCGTTGGTCACGAGTCGATCCTTCAATTGAGCATGTTGGTTACATTCAAAAAGTGCAAATAATTGCTGCGTGCAAGCATAAAATTGATGTGAGGACAACTACCTTATTACTTTCGTCTTTATATTGTCAGAAAAGTGATCATTGTAATAATATTTTTATGAAGTGGTCACTTTCATTAAATTATTAAAAGACTGACCATTTCCCATAATCGGTAAATCCATAAAATCACGCCTCATCGATGCAAATAATCATCTATATGAGTACTTTTTACAGGTGATCAATATTTATTATGCAATGAAAAAGAATTCGAAATTTGAGCGAATTTTGTTCTTTTCAGAAGAAGCTGCATTATGACCAGTAGGATGGAGGAACTATTTCTTAGAAGGAATTGACAGCCGCATTGACAATCGACAATTGACAGCTATAAACCTAATGGTTTCAAAAGATTCACCCCGTTAAAATACCTTTGGTTTCGTAGGTATTTTAATAGATGAATATTGTGGATTTCTGGCTAAGTACTTTTAATCTGCCTTCGTTGCTCATAATCGTACTCCATAGTACATTTTCAAATATAACAAAACGGTTTTTTAAACTATGGTGAGGGAGTCGTGAAAAATATTAAGAGAACCAAACTAGAGAAGCAACATGACTCACTGACCAACCGGTTTCATTAATTACCAACGAATAATAAATATGTAAGTAGATACCTATACGTTTTAGTTCTTCCAGCTGGCCACATAATCCTCCATACAAATGAGATTAAAACCACCATATTTTATAATTCACGCTTCACGATTCGTTAGATAAATTATTTAATAGAGAGACAGATAAATGCATACTTATGCAAACACGTCGTTGCCATGATATGCTTCGGCAAATTTACATGATGGGACAAAGAAAAATTGAATATTTGATTCGTATTTTTATTGGTCAACTCCATTTAGTCTGCGAGCGTTAGTCTGCTTTAGGGAAATGAAACAGTAAAATAAAAGAAACTAGAAGACAGAAAAATACTTTAAAGGATATTGGTGCACATATCAGGTACTCCTCAATCATCCACACCATGCTAGTGCCATCACTGCGCCGACCAAATGTCCATTACTACAGCGAGCGAACGTTTTAGTATAAAGTATAAACTACATCAGAAGACGATAGTCCAGTTTTCACCATCGTTTACAAGCAAATCTGGTAGCATTTGAGTGAAAATCGCTAACGAACACATAGGACAAGCGATCTTATTTAGAGTAACTCATTTTGAAAGAGGCGCTAACTTCGTTTCATTCAATCCCTTACGGATTCGAAAACATCAAAAATCATTCTCTTTCATAAGCGCATAACGATCGCCCAATGAAGGAAGTACATTTGAGCTCATAAATGAACGAATAGCACCGCTAAAAATATGTTCTAATTACAAAGATTGACATTTCAGAAACGCCTTACAATAATTTCATCTTTATATGAATATATTTCCCGAGTTGAGTTTTTTTTTTTTGCGAAAATTTGTATTCGATATTAATTGTTTTGATTATTTCTATAATAATATATGAAAAAGAGAATGCGCTCAGAAAAAAAAACGCAATTAATTTTTATAAATGATAAATTACTAGAAAATTCAATATTTTGAAGTGAAAAAATATCACATAAATAAATGTGTCAAAAATTTGTGTAAATAAATATATATACACATAAATGTATGATTTGTTTTCAGGTTTATTTCAATAAAGATAGAAAAAAATTGAGTCATAGCGGAGCATCCCAAAAGTTTCTCCGTGATGCCTTTTCCACTTGTCTATCTTCCTCAATATTCATCCTGGAAAGGATGCAATTCAACTCAGCAAATTAGACATCGATCCTTTATATATTTATTATAATTCAAATGTACCAGTCACTTTCTTAGAATATTTCCCTCGAATAATAAAAAAATTAGTTCGATGGGCATGTAGAAGTTAGAAATTATACTAGTAAGTATTTCTGTCAGAAATTATTATTGTAAATTTCCAATTTTGTCAATTTTTTCAAACATATTTACTAATATTTCATTTCATTTAATGATAGAAAATGATAAAGAAAAAAGATACGATTGAAAGCAACATATATTTAAACAGCCACTACGAACCAGCGAAACATAAGAAATGGACGATGACGTCAACGAGAAAGTAGAAAGGCCTTTTTTGAATTGGACACGACTGCTTGCGGCAAGTTTCGATGAATGAGCTAGTTCTCATCGAACTTAGCGCAAATGAACTTTTCGCTTAATAACGATCGTTTCGCGCTTACTAGGAAAATTCAAACCTACGAATTTATAGGCAGAATGCTTGTTTGGATATACCTATTCCCAACACCTATGAAAATACTAGGAATAAAAGTACCTTTCATTTATCATAGCATAATCGAGAACACAACAACTATAAGGAATGAGAAAGCAATGTATTATAGGCAAATATTTTGCCACCTATAATACGCCTCATAATATATAACAATGAAGTGTGCGATAGCTATGATCTATAGACGGGTACAGTTACGTTTCCTATATCGGTGACCTTTTTGGTACCAGAACGGCGCATTGTAAACGAAATAACATGAGAGGAGGGTGGCGTGAATACTAATGCCTAATGAAGTTGACATAGTGTTTAACTATGCGAATCTTAAGATGGTCTAACGTTCTCGACATAGAGCAGCGAAGGAGGAGAGGAAATGGAGGAAGTGGGGGGAGGGGGAGGGGGGAGGAGACGCAGAGTGGGGGAGTCCAAAAATTGAAGGTAATGAAAATAATTACTATTAAGATGTTGAAGAGGTGGCCATAAATTTTTGCTAATTACTCCATTCTTCAATGAAAAATTGAAGCGAATGATCTCAAATCGGAAACGATAATTGTGCATAGAGAGATGATACATATTTCGTCAAATCCTAAGCAATTTCAAACAATTCCTATTTCAGTTTCAATTTCAAATTTAATTCCTATCCTAATTTTAAGTTCAATTTCAACTCAGATGAGAAGCATCAATGCACGACACATTAAGAATTTAATCAGCCTATAATTATTCATAAAGCATATAAATATGAAAAAGTTAATTGGCGTTGATATTTCATTGCCAAGTGAATATTCACAAATATAGCTAAATGGCTATCTTTCAACTATCGCTTGAGCAGATAATTTAAGCAGAAATTAATGCCATTCGTGCATGACGCCATCCAAATATGACATCATCGCAAACAAATCGCAATGTTAATGTGAATTTTGAGGCAACGGATTTTCTATTGGAAAAAATATTTTGGTTTTTTCTCTTTTTATTGTAAAATTCTCTCATTATTTAAAAAAAATGAAACAGGCATAGGTTAACTATATCACTGAAGAATTTTTAGCCGATAAATTATGTGTAAATTTCTCGACTTGATCATTGAGAAAGAAAAAACTTTGAAAAAAGAAAAAGCGATAAAACTTTAGACCAATTTTCCTAGAAAAAATATGCAAATTTCAAGTACATGGAATATGAATAGTGAAAAAATGGAAAACGAACGGAATAAATGGAATAGTGAAAAGAAAAAAATTAGAAGTTTCGTCACCGAGTTTTTTCTTTTGACTGAGAAAATTAAATTTAGTGACTTAGACTTTTTCTTTCTTTCAGTGCAGTGAATTCAGAGGCAGAAATTGAACCATTCGTTCTTGAATTAGCAATCATCTACATATGGTTCGTTCAACCTAATCAACTTTCACAAAGAAGAGGGGCGGACGAGGGAATGAGGGGAGAGAGGAGGGGATGAGGGGAGCTTTTTCTCTACTTATGTCTAGAATTATTTATGAGAAGCTATAGGAAAGTAGCTTTGATTATAAAGTCTAGAACGCCATAAGGAGCTCAATTATGGAAATTGAAGTAAATACGTCATTACTATTATGATTAAAAGTCGTTTACACCGCAAAAGTAATTAGTAGATGGCTATAATCGTCCAAGAAATTCTTTTCAAGCGCATTCGCAAAGTTCCTACATAATCAATACGCAATTACTTAGCAAGAATTCTGCAACATAGCCGATAAAATATCTTGGTAGCTGAGAGTGAATCAGGAAGCCAGGGGAGGGGGGAAAGGGGTGGCATCCTGGAATTTTTTGGAATAGAAAAAAAATTTTTGTCGTTTGTTATTTGCTCGATGTAATTTTTTTATTTTCTACAGCAATTCCATCCCTATAAAAAAATTTTACTTACAAAATTTATAAATATGTTACACGTAGAAGAGCTAACATGCATTCCACTTAATCAATTGCCAAGAATACTATAGTGATTAAGATATAAAATAAGCAATTTCTTAAAAAATTGTTTTTATACTCTTTCCAGGAAAACGCATCGCAGAAATCATATCTCCTATGTATAAAAAGCATGTATAAAAAGTTCATCACTCGATGTGCTAGGCAAATCTGCAAAAAAAAAGAAAAAAGAAAAAGAAAAAAACACATATTGTGCTCTTTGTTCTTGCACATTAATCTTAGCCTCCAGTGAAATGTATGTTTCTTTCTTCATTTAGACTACATATATTTACATCCCACTGTTGCTATATTACTTTTTCAGCAATCAACGATTGATTATTTTCTTTCTTAAAGTAAATAGAATAAATAAATAAATGAATAAAAAAAATAAATCAACAAATGAATCAATCAATAAATCGATAAAATTAAAAAAAAGATGGATGCATAGTCTCAATGATAAATGCAACACCAACAAATGCATAAGAGACTTATTTCTGGAACACGAAGATAATAACGAGAACGACTGCTGATGAGTTTTAAATAAGTGTATTCATTCTGCTTTATTGGACATTATGCACCACCTCTTTTAATTTGAAATAAATCAAGGTAGTAAACAAATGAACGAATGAATACATCGTACTAATTCGAGCAAAATTTCACCGGAAATTACTGACATATTTTTTCGATAGTTTTGCTATTTTTTATTCATCTTTTTTTGGGTCGTTCAAAAATTTTTGGAAAGGACAGCGAGGTTTTTGGTGTCTGATTTTACCACCTTTTTATGTTCGGAAATGGTATTTATCTAATCAGTTATAAAAAATACGCAGAATATTTATCTACTCACATATTTATCTAATAACAAAACAGAAATATCTAATCATAAATAAAAAAGTGCCAGAATATTTATCTAATCACAACACAAGCTTATTCAACATTAAATAGCAAAACTAGATATTTAAGTTGTTCATTAAATTTAGAAGCTTAAATTAAATAATAAACAAAAAGCAGAAACAACTATTAAGCGAAGATAAGACGAAAGTGGTCGAAGGAATTATTGACAGCCATCTTCCTACATTAGTGAAAGCCATCTGCCTAATGAAAATAAACAACACTCGTGAACGAAACAATCAACAGTCTAAACAACGAAACAATTAATCGAATGCGTCATTTATATCTGATCGCTAGGTGTGATATCAGAGGATCGAGAAGGATGAATAGATCAACCTATCATCAACGATATGAAACGACATCAATCCTCAGGGGATACATTATCCCTGGAGTGATGACTAATTGCCTACTTTCACATTTAGATGAACCTTCCTATCGGCAAAAGTGAATAGATCATTTCATATTAGGTTACTTGAGAGCGAAAGTAAGTGAAATTAAAATTTTTATATCTTTTATCTCAATCACAGTAAATACTTGAATAAAATTTTTATCTTCAATAACAAAATAATTGAATTTTTTATTATTATCTCCTCTGATCTCGAGCAATTTTGATCTATTGTTTCTTCTCATTTTTCCTCATATTTAATATCAATCATTAGCCTCGTCTAATTCAAATGGAGAGTGTACGAGCAATTGGAAGTGAACTGATTATTAATAAGTTTAAAAATTCTTCAACTTATCGGTCGAATATATGTTTATTATAATTGTCGTCAACAACAATTTTATTACTAGAAGTTTTCAACATTTCAACTGATAGAAATTATCAACAATTCAATAGCACCGAAAAAATTCCGACTGATAAAAAAGCACATCAGTCAGTAAATTTATAAAGTTTTTTTTGGCTCATTAAAATAGTGATAGCAATGATAGCCTGGGAAAAACATAGTCTTATGCCTGAGAAACCATTGATCATTGACACTGATAATTGTTATCTCTCTATCACCTCAATGACGTCATTACAGCAAGGAAGTGAAACTTAAAACTTTAGCACTTATTAAAGCTCGTTACAGATAACTGCTAAATAATAACAAAGAAATATTCCTCTCCGGGAAGTTAGAGGCATCATATTTAACTGAGATATGCAAATATAATTGCAAAAATAAATGAAAAGAAAAAAAATTTTGCTTTTTTTATCATTAACGATGGTTGGATCTAGTTGACATTATTGAATAAATAATATTAATTTTTTAAACTTAAATAAGAATATGCAAAAATTAGGAAAATTAATTATTGTAATTCCAAAAAAATATTTGAGCTCATTTCATAGATAATCAAATGAATGCTGATATGAAAGGAACTGATTTTCGCTAACAGCGCTTTGTTGTGGATGATCTTTGATCGGCTCACAGACCTCGGCGAGTTCTCACTAATTCAACTTTACTACAATTAAAGCTGCAAATTTTAGTAATAATTGCAACTTTCAAGGATTTTGTATTATTGGATGATCCCTTAGAGACATATTGATATGAGTATGTGAAGACAGGAAGCAGAAGGAATGGAGAAGAGGAGAGGGGGACGTAGGAAGGCAGGAAAGGTGGTAGAGGGACAGGAGTGGGGGAACCATTATGTGTACGTTAGTACTGAATGTATAACGAACACTCAAACAGGCCAATCCTGTTTTATTTTTATGCAACTCATCGATCATAATATTGCCTATTTCCTCATTCGAAATTTTTTTGAGAATATTTCGGTGGTTTTTTTTTCAACAAGTCAATGAGCGACTTCCCTTATGCCAAGGGGATGGGAGAACCGGGGTACAAGGGGGAGGAATGGATGAAGGTACCTGGCATTTACAGCCACATGACTTTCGTCCTATAAAGTGAAATAAACTCCGATGTTTTATTCATTTCCCTCAAAGTTTTGTTTTCACTTTTTTCTAGTTTTCTTATTTTTTCAAACATCTATAGGTAAAGACATTTTCGCAAAAAAAAAAAATTGAGATGAATATTAGAATTCTAAAATAGAAGTGCGAATAAATATTTATGAAATTTTTTCTCGAAGAACTACAAATATTTTTGATGATTATCATAAAAATATTGGAATATAGCAATTTAATTTTGGCGTTTTTCCAACTTCAATATTTCTTTGCAAAGATTGCAAATGCAAGATGGGAAAAAAAATGAGTAAACCCACATCCAATGTGATCATCGAAAGCTAGCAAGTTAAGAAAAAATGCATTACATAAGAAGGGTCAATTAAATACAACTATAAAAAGTTGATTTTCAAAAAAGGGTATGAAGTATAAAATCTAAGATTCAGCCCTAATTGAACACATAGTTATAAATAGACCACACTGAGCAAAAAATACCGCACTACAAAATATGCAAATAGGTTAGAAATCAGTTACCACTACCACTAGCTAATATCTAGCTAATATCCAGGATATTACCACTAGCTAATATCCAGGATAGAAATTCTTCGCTAACGTTCGATTCGATATTATTTCTCGGAGACTAACATCGAATAAAGATTGTTTCCATTGAGGTTACCTTTAATTTAACTGGATGAAATCATATCAGACATATTACAAAAAAATATTTCCGACGTATACTTCTATATGAGATGATCGCATATGTATTTATTTATGCATTGAAAATGACGCAGGAGAATTTTTTGCAACCAGCTGTGTGGCATCATCTCTAATTTAGATATTTTCAACACGCAATTGAATTAATTTCTAGAAGCTTCTCGCTAAATGAGCACGATAAAACCCTTCTTCTCGATGTCTATTCGATATCGACTAAGTGAGCATCAACTGAATTTTAAACGATTATTCCATGCATTTGAAATATATATTTAATGAATTATTTATGCATAAAAACTGAAAAATTGTGCAATATTTTTTAGCAGAAAATTCTCCATATTTCTTCGAATTCAATATTTTGTTAGTTTTTAGCAAAAAAGTCCCCTCAAGTTTGAAATATTTGCATAATTTTAGCATCACTAACACTAGAAAAAGCTAAATCGCTCGAAGATTTATGGCAGTTCATGAAGATTTCTCTTGGTGGAAAAGGAAGGGGGAAAGGGAGGACCTAGGTAGAAGAGGAAAGGGGAAGGAATACAGCATAATATAGCATAAAACTCAAATAATACAGCATAACTGCTTACATTTTATCTAGAAATACTCAACATAAAATATAAGAATAAATAAAAAACGTTTAGGTTTCAAACAAATGAATATTTGATATGGCCAATGATTGCAACAAAACGCCTTGCAAGAGCAGGTCCAACTATAAAAGATGAGAAGAAGAGGAATATCGAACAAAAGGTGCATTCCCTAATGAATGCAATTTTAGTGAGCAACATTTCGCTTTCAGTGTTCGTCGAATGCCACATAAAATATGCCAATGAATGAGCGATAAATAGTGAATGTAAAAGAAAAGAGAATGTATGCGGCAAAATGTTGAAAATTGCAATCATTAGAAAAAATGTTTTAAAAATTCAACAATATTCTTTAAAAATGCCGATTAAAAATTTCTTTTAATTAGATATAAAATAGATTTAAACCAATTTTGCAATTAAGTAGTCAATATTTTTTTAAAGTTTTGCAATCATATTCAATTTTCAAATATCGTTGCATAAAATTATATTGCAATTCGTCGAACAATACTGATATTGGAATAGCAATATTGCTGTTAAATTTTGCAATCATTGCAACTGCAATCCATCATGTTTTCTTGCAATATCATATTTGTTATACTTGCTGCAATTGCAATACTATGCAATACTTGTTAAATATTGCAGTATTACAGAGCATATTGCAATATTTAACAAGTAGATTCGCACTTATGCAAAGATGAAAAATAAAATTTTTTAAAGATTGAATCAAACATACAAATAAAATTCATCGCCAAAAAGTTATTCATTCCATCCTCCTTTTAATCAAAAATGATTTCATACACCCTATAAAGTTCAGAAAGAATTGCTAGCCACCCTTTATCGACTAAACACATCAATCGACGCCACAGCAACGAAGCAACAAGAAACAATACCGTAAGCCAAACAATACCGTAAACGTCATGCGATATGCCTGCCTCCTCCACCACTCACATCGTTCATCACTTAGAACTAGCGCTGACCAAAGTGCTGATGAATGCAATAGCCAGCAAAAATTTAGAAAAAAACTACAGAGGGAGAAACAGTCTTTAAATCAAGCGGAATCGATGATTATTGCTTAGATTTCCTGATTTATGAATGTTACATCTTGCAGTGATTAACAAATGGATTTCAGTTGTTAATAGATTACTGCTCATGCTATAAAATTAAAGTGTGCTCTTATTTTATATCTATTTCCGGTTATCAATTATCAACACAATTTTTTCAAATTCATAAACGTTGAAAAAATTTTATGATTCACAGCCATACATATTCTAGAGTCCCGAGCGAATGAACAAGAAAGGAAAGGAGGAAGTTGGGGAGGCGAGGATATAAGATCAAACTCAGAAAAATATCTGTCATTTACCAAACTATTTTTCCTACACATTACTGCATAGATCGAAAATGGATGGCAATTACATAGAAATTCCTCCGACTGCAATTTTGAAAGACAATTGAGAGCTGAGAATACAACTTTGTTGACGAACTGTTTATTGCTTAACGTTTATTTGAAAGACTTTGCTAGTTATTTAAGAGATGAAATCATTAGGTTATAGTTGATTAATACTTCCTTCAATGGTATAATTGTTGAAGGTCCTTTTAAACATCTTCTGGCGATACATGAGAATAGATCCAATATCTTATCATTGCTTATCATTTCTTATCTATATAGAATGCCCTATTAACATAAAGTTTAAAAGAGTTTCACTAAAAAGCGTAATGAATAGATTTGCATATATTCGGATTGAATTTACTGATAACAACATCATTCGATGCGAATATCAGTAAGAGCACACAAAGAGAGGAGAGGTAAAAGGTCAGTGAAATATCATTCAGTGCCGAATTAGATAGAAATGTCATGCCCGATTAGAAGCCAATCATTCAAGTAATACAACCAGTTTTGACAAAACTGAACACTCTTATCAACCTTAGAACATGGTCGTTGTATTGAATGCTAATTAAGGGAGACAATATTCAGATCGTCTGCAGAATCGACTAAACGGAGGGGGAGGAGTTGAGAGGATGGGATGACGGATATCAAGAGTGGTAAGAAAAGTGGAGAAGGAGAGAAACCAACGGAGTTCGAAGGATAGAAAAATGGGGGAAGTTCATCGAATTTCCATCATTGATATTTTCTGAGAAATTTCTATCAAACCTTCACTATTTGATGGCATCGATTAAACTCTAAATAGTTTATGGCATTCGAGGCGTTACTAACCAAAATTCCATTAAATAAGCTTGTTTATAAGTAATAAACAAAACATCTGCTTATAAAAGAGAAAGAAGGATACATAATCTACTAATCTATGATGCATTGAATGATGATGAAAATTGTCGAAACGAGAAATAAACTGACGATTATTGGAAAGCTAAGTGAATAAAAAACAGCATTCAAAAGCTCATAAATTGTAAAAAAATTAGCACTTCATAAGCATCAAAAACTGAATTTTTTTTCTTTGAATTACTTCCGCATTATTGCATTTAAAACATCAAAAATCCAAATATGATATCAAATTTTTCATCAAATATTTTCAGTTTCGAAGAAATACATCAAAGATTTCTCGCTTCATTTGAATAAGTTAATTAAGCCAGTCAAAAATAATTAATTAAAGGTTAATTAAAATAAATTTGAAAGTAATAAAAAAATGAAAATAAAGAAAATAAAGTTCTTTGAATCCTGAATTTAATTGTCGAAGAATTAAATACAACAACACAAAAAAAATGGGTGAGGCAGTCATCAAAACATGAAAATAACAAACAATACAATAATGCAACGAGTACATCAACCAATCGATTAAAGAACTATTCACATTTGTCATAAGATATATTACAGATCGATAATGATGATCGCTGTAAAACAATTCATCTACCGATAAAAAAAGTAATAAAGTCGCACACTAATCAATTGTTTTCCAACACCGATAGCGTTTAACGTACCAATGTTATCTCTCAATATTCATCTAAACCGCTCACCATTGACTCTCTTCATATACCAAACAATACTCCATCGTGAATATAATGAATGACCCATACCGGCTATCCCAAAGCCGAGATATAAACCAACTTCGAAAATGCCATCACGGCCCCTCAGTACGCCATGTCTTCACATTTGCCAAAAGCTTTCATCAATTCCTATATCCTAGCCCACAAATTTCTGGATAACACTGAACTCTATAAACAATTTGCCAAAATACCGTGCAGGAAACGTCTTTCATTCTTCGTAAAACCTTACAGATAACCTGGATGATCAGTAGTTCCTCGCGGAGAGTTATGGATTCCTTACGAAGATATGAAGTTTTTTTGTGCAGAAGTAAATCGACATAAAAATATGACGGTGAAATAATAATTACTAAATATTAAAATTTCTAACATTTCTAAATTATTTCCACGTAATTCTCTCAATTCCTATATCATCTGTTCAACAAAAAAAGATGGAAAAAACCCTATCATTGAAAAAATTTTCGACTTTCCAAAAATTGATAAAAATTTAGGGAAAAATAACCGGAATAACGAACGAAATATAGGTAATAAAGACCATATACTTTCAAGGTGAGTATATAAAGAAGTAAGGCAATCGTAGAGGATTTAAAACCAACAGAATAATAAAATTTCTTAGTGTTTTTGTTCGTGTAGATTACATACCTCTATTAAAAAACAACAGTTTTATTGTCGATTAATACCAATATCTTCATTAAGAAGTATACCTCACAAGTGTGACAATATACCTGACAGGTGTGATAGAAGAAACTCTATTACAACAAAATCAAACACAGTTAATAATGATTTGATACAGTTAAAATCTCTGATGATTAACTTCCTTATGAATACCATCATCGACAATTCAATATTGTCCTCGTTTATTGTTACTTTTACATTTAGTAATTTTATGTTTATTTATTATATTACTCGCTTACTTACCGCTCCATATTAAGTCACTATTTTTTACAGATTAGTATTTGAAGCACAATTTGCTTTAATAGTGATTAGAAAATCAATCCAAAGAAAAGATTTCTTCTTAGAAGATAGTCGCGTTGATCACCGACTTCTCTAACACCAACTAATTCGACTGGTCACTAAACGTCGACAGTTTAATCATTTCTTCTTTTAGCGCCAATACTGCTGAAGAAAAATTGGTACAATCATCGATAAGTAGATCTGTTAGTTTTCCTATAGCACAGAAGATATTTCATTGCTAATATCACATTCAAACAGTAAATAAAGCATTCATATAAGTATAATAAAAGCAGCAAATTATATAAGTGTTTCAAATTACATAAAATTTAAGTAGTTTATCAATACAAATTTGTTACTTTCTACAAGAATCGTTGAGATTGAGTACTGATTTCAACGACGAAAACAGCTGCTTACTTAACTTAACCGACAGTTTGATCTTTGATCTACGAACAATCTTCCAGGTTCGTCTACTACCTCGAGAATAAAATGATTTTTCATCCAATACGATGCATGCATAACATGTTAAATTATCCTCATCGTCGGATTGTTCTACGGCGATCCATCATCATGTGTAAGCATCGAATCTTCGGTGAGTGGTGATGCAAGATGAGATCCTCTATTATGGTAGAGATCGAAAAGAGCACTGCGTGAAGGTGCCACAAATATCGATGCAACAATCGAAAGTAATAACATTTCACTGATAATCACAAAATTGCATATAACTGAAAAAAAATGTAGATATTATAGCAGTTAGAATGCCGCTTATACAAAGTCATTGGCAAATCTGCACTTTCAAAAATTTAATTTGAATAAACTATAAAAGTTTTGTTTTAAAAAAAAGTTATTCATTCATTTCATTAAATTTTTCAGCTTGCTTACATTCGAAATTTGGAAAATTGATCCTTTTTTCTTGAAAATTCCAATATCTACAAAGATTATTCTGGAAAATATTTCTGCTGAAGTGAAATATTTCCCCGATGGAATACGGTTTTTCTTATCTTTCTTGGTCGAGAATGAACAAAAAACACTGCTAACATCGGGCGTTTTCTTGCGCAGATAGCATAGGACCACAATCAAATACACCAAATCGGATAAGTATATTCTCGAATAGCATCGGTTGTTGTGCAGTGAAAAAAAGTAATGCAATATCGACAATTCGAAAAATTGTCATGAATCCATAATGACTCAATTTGTCCTGAAAATTGGCCAAATTTGTCAAACTTGGCACATTTCAACGATTTGCAAATGAGGCGCCATATTATAAAGAACTTATAGATTTAGCAGCAATTCATCGATAAATATTGTTATTTCCGCATTAAAATATAGGAAAAATCGAAAAATATGAACTACAGTTATTGGTTGCTTCTTAACTCGTCTTTAGATTCTTCCTCGAACGTAGTTCTTTCCGTTGTTTGAAATTCATATAATACAGCTCATAAAAGGTATCTATTTCCAAAGAAAATATGAAAAACCTTGGATATTCGAAACAAATCCCTATTACTATTTTGGGTAATATTACCTTTAATTACCCGTATTTGAATTACCTTTTATTACTAATTAATTACTTGTTCCTAAAAAAGTTTGGCAGGGAAAACCAAAAGTCGATTCAAATGATGTTCTCGAAGCTGCAGCTACAAGTGAAAATACTTCAACAGGATACCAAGTAGACTTATACTAAAAAAACATTTTAAACGAAAATGCATCTAACCGATGTGAGACGAGCCATTGTATGTACACCAAAAACTGCAAGCAATAGTGAACCAACAGCAACCATTTCACTCATATGAACATACCTGGAAAATTCGTTATTAAACCTATTCAATTATACTAAAATTAACTTAGATTTGGAAATCTTTACTATTTGTCTCCTACAAATATTAAAGCCATAGGCTTAATGATAGCTAACCACTGATTATGAATGGAATGATGCTATGAACTTCGAATTTTCATTACGCCTTTATTTTGTAAAAGCAAAAATTTCAATAAACTTTTTTTGAACTTTTTTGAAACAAACAAAATGAATAAATGAAATGTATAAATGTGAGCAATTTTCAAAAGAACTTAGAAGGGAAACAATTTCAGTCACCCAATAAAACTACCAGTTTGAAAGCATCAAGAATTTTAATTCGTACATTTGCGTATTTGAGATTCTCCTCCTCCTCTCCTTCTACATCCAGCAATATAATATATAAATGCTGAAATGTGTCAGCTGTCTATGTCATAGAAAGGGAGCATTCGGAAGCTGCCAGAAATATGCATAATTGCCAAGCTTTCATGGTCGTTAATTTCATCATACAAAAGCATAGATGGGGTAAACTCTATTCATACAAACCTTACTGCCACTTAAATTTGAATTCAAGAATATAATAATAGATCTAGACTTACGAACTTAATATCTTATCATCCTTCTTCCTTCTCTGCCCCGCTTCCTCTCTCCCTCTCGAAAAAAAAGAAGGATGAAGACCAATCAATAAAAAAGCGAAAGTATACTTTTCCGTATCTTCGCGGAATTCAGTCACCGCAACAATATTGAAGGTGACGATGATCGCTCGTACAACAGGCGCTTGCAATACGAGCCATTCGATACGCCGTAAATTCTTCCTTCAATATAAAAAAACATCCCTGCTTAGTTCTATTAAAATTGCCTAATTTATTTAATAATATTTCTTTTTTCTTCAAATGCCACAAAGTGTTAACTTATTGAATCAAACAGCAGAAGGAAAATAGCTTTTAATAAAACTATGAAACATAGATATGCTGAAAAATGCGATATGCTTTTAGAGGAAAATTTTTCCTTTATTGAAAAATATTTTTGAAAAAAAGAATTCAATTGATTTTTGTGACAGCAACAACCTAATAATTTATGAAGTGCATAATAACTAAAAAAAAATTGGCAATCAATATCTGAGATTTGGTAAATGTTATGAAAGCATCTCAAGCAGATTAAAAACTCTTTGGAAAAAGCAATATTCGACAGCACTTATGCGAATATGCATTCAAAATGGAGTTAAAATCTATAAAATTTATATATAATGTGCTCATTTTTTTGGAAAAGAACGAAGCGAAAATGATAAAAACCGGAAACAATTATCGAAACGAAAACGACAAACAACCAAAGAAGAGGGAATGGCAAAACTGCGAATTTAACTGTTAATCAACAACATTGAGTTTTACAAGTTTTTAAGTTCGCAAGTTTTCGAAAATATTCCTCCTTTCACCTTAGTCTCGAATTTCTCTAGCTGTCAAAATAAAATCTCTCACTTCACCAAATCACTATCAAGTCCGATCCATCATTAATAATAATAACAATTCGATTCAAAAATAATACAACATTACGTTCAACCAATAAATAATACGATGTCAAGTCCGATCGATAAACAATATGAAACATAAGGAAAAAAATTAAAAACCAAAAGAAAACACTTACGCATTGCTGTTTACTTTTGGAAGGCAGAAGCAGCAACAACAGAATGGCGGACTTTGAAAATTGATCGGTCTTTGATCATATTTGAGAGTGGTCGAAAATGAATCTCGACTACCAAATAGATTCCTTATCAACGAAACGAGTACGAATAGACAAGTGAGAAAATAGAGCAATCCCAATGAGGAAATCATTAATGATGTTCGTGGTGCACCCATTCCAATTAAACAACATATTGTTGAAACCTTAAAAATTGATTCTCTCGAAACGATTTCCCGAATACTGTAATTAATTATGATATGTACAATAACAAATATTTTACTCTATTAATAATTATTCTTTTAGCTGGGGATACCAAGAGACGAGAATTAGAATTACAGCTAATATATCATCCAGAAGAAAGGCGGAAGAAAAATTCTATGAAATATTCTATAACTAGAAGTCCGAAAAAACGCTGAGCCATAAATAACTTAATTTTTTTTATTTCTAAATTTCTAAAGAGCAATTTTTTGAAAGAATAAACTGAACCACATAATCCTTTTTAACTTTCAAAGATTCACAAAAGTTACTTCAAATATACTTTTGGGTTGTGAACTGAGGGAAGGTTGAGAAGAGGAACGAAAGGGAGGGTGGGGGGAGGGGGGACCTGAAGAAGGATAAAATCCTTACAATTCTCCTACCATAACCGATAAACTCGATTAGACCAAAGATGAATGAGGAACATCACATATAAATTGGAACTTCAAAAGGTATAATTCCTATTAAATGTATGAAAGATCGGGTAAACCTTTAAATTTCGTTCTGCTTTCTTTAAATTACAAAATAAATGGAAATTACAAATGTACCAAATCTCTATAATGCTCTACATTAGACGATATGCGATGGACATGGACACCTTTAATATTGAGTGATAACAAGGAATTTGCTAATTAAACTCATTCAACAATATAGCATATCACCTAACCACAATTACTGTTAACTTTTTTTGAAATATTCTAAATAAATCAAAATGTTCTATATAACTACTGCTAATATTCGTCAATCTGTTGGCTTATCTTTGTAATATATCACTCAGTATTCGTATTCTCGGTTATTCATTTAATCACCGATCAGATAATTTTGCATATTTTATCAGGGATTATTAATGATAAGCATCCGATCGATGGCTGCGAGAAACGAATGATCACCAACTTATTATGGCTGTGAAAAATTTTTTATAGCATATTAGAAATGAATTTGCCCTATAAAAATTAAGAAATCCTATTATAATGAAAAAAAAGAAATAAAAAAATATAATACATTAAACTAACCGGAAATAAAGAAATTAAAAAGTAGAGTTTATTTTGTCGTTTTTCATCCGATATGAACGTCCATATATGATACCAATGAATTAATGCAAGAAAAACGACAACCGCTGTGAAAGCACCCGCAATTGTTAGCAAAACCCGTTGGTAAGTTTGTAAATCTGTAAAACACAATACGCGTTTTCTAGAAATGCATATTCGATAAGAACAGCAAATAGAAATGAGGAAAAATAAAAGAAAACCCAATGGGTTAAAAATTTAATAAAAATATTACTGATTTCTAAATAGTCTAAGAAAAGTGGACAAAAATTCCTCTTATTACATCAAGTAAAAGTACCAATTCCTATGCTATACTAATTAACTTCGAAATTGATCTATTAGATAAGATAGTGCTACAACTTATTATCTGTAAGGTGAAATACAGGTAGACCTATATTACCTGTAAGGTGAAATACAGATTGGTTTATTTATGAAATGATTTAAATCCATATTAACGGGAATTAAAAACGTTTTACACTTAGAATAAATTATATACTTTTCGTTCGGATATTTTCTTCAACTTTAAATCATCCACTCGAAATATATTCTACCTGAAGGATGGATGTTTAAATAAAGCAATTGCTAAACTTGTACGTAAACTTTTTAATTGACGCTATCAGGTTGGCGCCCTAAGTTGTGGTTGTAGAGAGGTGCAAAACACATAAAAGTAAAGGTGAATAGTAGGGGGTGGAAGAGTAAGAGGAGTAAAGGTGGAAGGGTGGAGACAAGGATAGAATGAGACCTCCATAATTCTCGACCCCTATTTGATAAAAAAACAAACAAAAAACAGCAACATACGTGTTAGAAATTCACGTGCCGATGGTGGATCTATTGAATTCGAACAATTCGGCATACTAAAGTCCATTGGATCAAATAATGAAGCGATCTTCATCGTCCATTCATTCATAAATGAGTCGAATTTCTCCATCGCCTTTAAAATTTCCCCTATATTTCGTTCGATGTAATTGAATATTTTATTAGCGTTGAAGCACAACAAGGAAACCTATTGCAGATTACTTACAACTAACGGAACATATAAATAAATCTCATGCACAAATTCTATCATGGAGTTTATCGAATGGGCTCTTCAGCGGTGATTGCGAGGGGGGCAGAAGAGGAAAACGCAAGAGTGGGTTGGGGAGGGATAGGCAAGACAGGAATAGAAGGAGGAGAATAGAATAAGAAAAAGGAAAGATGCGAAGGAGGGAATGAAAGACTGAGGCCACATACCCCACTGGTTGGGGAAAAGTTTTTGGCTCAAGCTAATCTTTAACCAAAGAATGTTGAAAATGGAATAACTGAACTTCTAATTATATTATTATTAATTCCCCTTAGCAAGGGTATTGCTCTCAACGGGAACTAAGCGAAAGAATTTTAGGAATAAGAGGTAGCCGACAAACAAATCAACCTATTCGACAAAGATTTTTATAGAAAAATAAGATATATAAAATAATTTTTCTTCAATTTAAATTTAAATAAAGTTCCTCCTGACATTATAACAGCAGTAAATGAGGTGAAAAGGAGCAGCTTATACGGGTAGGACAGGTCACGATTTCCACATTATGAGGGGGACGCAGTGAGACTGGCAATAGCGTAAAGGGTGTCACTTGAAAAAGAATGAACAGAGATAAGAGTAACAACTATTGATAAGAGAATGAAGTTTGTGCTCAGCTTATAACAGCGATAGAAAATAGGCTCGGTTATACCTTTACCAATATTTCTTTTCGTTTTTCAGCTAATCGCATCAACTTCACAAAGGTTTTTAATTGAAGAGGTAAAGGTTGGTAGTGGATTATCCTTGTTGCTCAATCCTTGGAGTGGTTTTTTCGACTCAAAGGTTTATTGCATCAAGCAAATAAATACGATAACTTTTCATTTTATATGGGCTATGTGCTTTCCAACATAAAAAACACATCATGGGTTATATCTACCAGCATGTATGTGGATTTATACCGCTGCCTGTCTGCCCGTCCCCCTTATCCTTCCAAGAGTTTCAACTCGAGAACTATGGAATGCAAAGTTTCTTAATTTGATACGTTTAAAGGTATACCTCTCGCTAACTCTAGAGTTGACAGACACAATTTTCATAGATGTTTAACTCAAAATACGCATACATAATGCGCCTAGCGGGCCACATTTTATAGTATAGTCCGCCCAGACTAAAAGAAAAAAAACCATATACAAGTTGACTGAAATAAACCACTATTTGTTCGCTTAAAATAAACCAATCTTTTTATAGAAAATTCATATAAGCGATCTATTCAGTAAAAATAACAGGGTATCACCGCATATGTTTTATCAGCCGTTAACAAAACACAACATCGAGTAGGTTGGTGAATGGAATTGCAAAAAACACATTTTGTGCCACCACTTGGTGCGCTTTCCTGCATCACTGCAGAGAACGTTGGCGCATTCGCTGCGAACCACGAACCAAGCTGAGCTCGTGCTCCACACTGCGTACGTACCATCACCGTACTCTGCGCTTTGTGCTGCAAGCGAACACTAAAACGTATCACAGAAACTCGTATACCTGTGACAAAAACATACACTTTTTCCCATCATTCAACTTAGAATGCCAAAAAAATGCCCCCATACAAAATTTCAGTTCTATCGAAGCATCGGAACAGCTGAATGATGGAAAAAAATTACATATTCCCACTACATTTCCGTATTACTGTGACCGATGTTAGTATTCACTTGTAGATTGCAGAGTACGGTAGTTGTACGTACGCAATGTGGAGCACGAGTTCAGCTCCTTTCGCAGTTCGCAGCCGGGGTACCATTGTTCTTCTATTCAAGTACCTTGGTTCTCTATATTTTTAGTTTTAAAAGTGTATATAAAATAAAATGCTTTACTAAATTCAATATAAATAAATAAATAAATAAATAAATAAATAAAATTCCCCTTTGAAATTTTCGAATTTCATTTTCTTTAACGCTCAATTTTTTTCTCAAAAATTAATATCCAACATTCTCACCTCCAATTTTGTAGATATCATCTTTTAGGCGACAGATAAAATTCGAAAATCATCACTTAATAATAAAATGACTAATACGTGAATAAAGAAAGTATCCAAAATTTTTCTATCACCTAAGAAATACAACTTTATAAATCACTCTTACCCACTGTTCGTCAATTTTTATCATTGTTAAAACAGAAAACTAACCAACATTTTCAGGCATTCTCAGAAATCGTTGAATCAACCAACACTCTCAGACAAGTAAATCATCCAATGTTCTCACAATGAAAGAAATGTTGAAGTACGGAAGCGTACCCACCCGGCATCAACGAGAGAAGCTTCCTGACAGACGCCTGCACGCTGCAATCTCTATATCACAAATCGATCGTAGACGTGTTTACTCAGTAATGATTCACTACATTTCAACCAATAGTCATAGTAATTGAATGTTGTGCAAATCCTGTTGATAATCTTCTCAAAAACTGTTGAAAACAATCTCACAGATGATTCAATCGAAAATTTACAATCATATTTTTGCATTTTAAATTTCTTATATAACCACATGGGTGACAAAATAAAAGGATACTGTAACCTATGACACATCATACAATGTACTTCAACCTGCACACACACACATACACACACCACTATGTAAATATAGAACGATATAGTCGCACCATCGAATAGAAAGTTGAATCACTTTGTTACATAGACTCTGGGGAAAACGTGCAAGAACTATTCATACAATCTTTTCAGCCACTAAACAAATACAAAGCACTATCGACTCCCTTTCTCTCCCTCAAAGAAGAAACAAAACCAAATACCCTACAGTATCGATTATGCTCTACGTATAGATCACTGTAGTGATATGCAGCGATCTCTGTTGGTTATGCCAATAAAATTCAGTAAATATTTAAAATGGAAGCATTATACAAAGTCTACGAAGCGCATGCACAATAATGAAGAGGGGACATGCTGAAAATCGATAAGCTGCACCGCCTTAGAGCATTCAGGCTAGGCGACATAATGTCTAGCAGATTTACATGCCTATAATAAACATAGATATATGCTCGCCTAAGAAATAAACATCTATATAGCGTTAGCTAACGTTAAGGGAACATCCAGAATTTTGGGAATATCCGAAATTCCCGGGGATATCCGGATTTCCCGCGGATATCCGGATTTTTCAAAAAAGTTTTTATAAGTACTTTTTAAAAGTGAAGGAGAACCGCGATAGAGACTTTCCAGACTGTCAAACGCTATGGAAGGCATTTAATCAACTCACTAAAGAATCTAATAAATGAGGAAACGCACAGGTATGCATTTAAATATGATGTATAAACTACCTGTTTAATAAGTTTTTTAGTGTGTATTGTCCAGCTCTACTGGAAATAATGCTTGGTTAGGTGAAGTCCATTCAAGGTTTGAGCATAGAACGAGGTAATTTTGATCGCTGTTATTTTCTTTTAAAGCATCAACATCTAATCTAAGCATTGTCGCTCCGCGTTTTACTTCAAAAACCAGAAGTAAAAAGACCATTAAATAAACCAAAAAGTTTTCATAAATACGTTTGAAAGTTTTGCAAATAAAAAACATAAATATAAAAAATAAAAGAGAAAAAGAATAAAAATTAAACGAAAATAAGCGATAGAACGCAAAACTAGAGCGATCTCTTCATAAAAAAATGAACAAATAACACCTTTCGAAAGTTTACTCCACCTTCAAAGTTTAATTAAAAACTTAAAACATCACTACTACAAAAAATCGAATAAAATTAACCATGATATCAACAAAGCAGGTATTGATCAATCTGTAAACATTGTTCATTTAAGATAAGTCACTCAAATAATCGATCTGTACGGCTGTCAATAACTGCTTTCCATTTCATCCTCATTTATACGGCTGTCAATTACGCTCCACCTTCATCGGTATGACCTCCGATTCAATGCAAACTTCGACTGTATAGCTCGAATATTATCTTATTTAGATAATTATAGTATAGCGCTTAATTATACTACGTCGATGTCATTCCCCTAGCCATTCTAAACCGGAATCAACATCCCCACTTGCGAACTCTCCTCTCTCTTAACCGTATAGAAACTACGAATTCCAAACATCTCGGAAATGCTGCAAAAAAAAAGGTTTAATGTTCAAGCTCCAAGTTGTTACTAAGTTTCATAAGCTTAAAGCATGACATAAAATATAAAATCTTCTCGTGTCAATAAATTAGAATAAACTACCTCAAGAAAAATGCTTTTACCAGAATGCCCTTCCTCCGTTAAAACTCGGTTTATTTATTTCCCTCAATGGGTGCTGTCCTACTTGGAGAGATCCTAAAGGATGAGTGAATATTGGGATAGGTGTGGATAGCGTGGGTCGACTGGACAAGCGCCTTTGTGATGATGAAACACCTCAGCTAACGTTGACGTCGCCACCATATAAATGGAGATCTCATATTCATTTATAATTAACGAAAACGTTATCGCTAAGGTTGGATGCAGTGTACTGGAAGTGAAATGTGATGAAATTTGCATATAAAAATCTCTAGAATTTTTTTCACTCAAAATTTCATTCAAATATATACGCTATTTGATGACATTTTTATGAATATTCAAAAAAAAAAGAGAAAAAAATCTCAACAAATTGATTAAGCATACAAAAAAAAAATCAGGCAATCACACAAAATATGGTACATATGCAAATTTCAAAATTCATTTCCACAAAAAGTGGTCAAGTAATACAAAACATTGAGAAAAAAGCGCAGAGTAAATACATTCGAAAGAACAAAACGCTGAGACCTGATCAGCGCCTATTTCAACAGTACGCATCTCTTTAAAGCAAACAAACTACCTACCTTTCGAATTTCCCGACGCGAAATTTTCAATAAACAACTTAAACCAATCATCTCCGAAATATAAAAGAAAAAGTACCACTGATACTGCACAAAAAAATTGCCAAAAATTGATCAATTTGAGGTTATTTTCAAAAAAAAAAATTATGTTATATAACTTAGAAAATATAAATAAAATGAGCAAAGTCTAAAGGAGTGTGGATATAAAAAATATTATGGAAATAAAAATTTCGAAGAGAAAATTCAATCAATTATAAACGCTGAAAAAAATGGTACATTTGAGATACACTGAAGCACAACAACAATTAAAAACGTATTCAAAACAGTGAAAAAAATAAACAAACTTAGTGTCCAATGGTAAGAATATCCACTCAAAGATAGTTTCCAATATTCATACTAGTTGCTCACTTCATTTCCCCATCCTATCAATGTTCCCATTGATTGAGGGTTGGAGTAGAGAACAGGTGCCGGGGCAGCTATCCTCTGCCTTCACATTTCGGTTTCGTATATATCTTTGAATGTTTCATTTTTTTTTCTGGTCTAATTCTTCAATATTTCCTATATGACCCCTACAATAATTTCAGTTTACCATAATCCCTCTTGTTTAAGTTGGTTGCAAATTGCAGAAATGCAAAATGCAAAATGCAAACTTCCCCATGAAATCCGTAAATTTCCAATAGAAAAATGAGAAAAACCCTTTTGTTACAATTTTTAATGCTTCTCAAAATTCGTTCCCTTTTAAACTAACCCTCGTGCCAAATATATATGAACAGATGCAACGCAACCAGTTGGTGCTCCCACAGGTGATCATATTCAGTGCAAGCTCGCAGGTATGAAACCTGACGGATGGGATTTGGGGGAAGGGTAAGGAATCCTGGAGAATCCCCCCCACCTCTCTTCCCAAGTCTGCGTACACAAGGAAAACGGTATTATACGGATGCCATATGGCAAAAGACAAATTTGGAATGCATGCGAACGCATGAAGTATGAAAGGTGGAAGAATCTAGATTGGCGGCTGATACTAGCTACCATCAGCCGAATTTATTTCTTTCGGCACTATTGCAGAGAACGACGGCAGTCTGGCTGCGAATTGCGAACGGAGCTGAGCTTGTGGCCTACATTGGGTACGCACCGCTACCGTACTCTGCATTCTCTGCAAGGCGATACTAACGCCCACTAGCACGGGCACCTCCCCTCTTTCAGTTAGGCTGAAACTTTGCAAAGGGGCATTGTTTGACACTTTGAATTGAATGATGGGAAAATTCGCATGTCCCTATCATAAGTTGTCGTGTTTTTGTGATGGGCGTTAGTATTCGCTTGCAGAGTGCAAAGTACGGTAGTGGTGCGTACGCAATGGGAAGCATGGGCTCAGCTCCGTTCGCGGTTCGCAGCCGGGATGCCATCGTTCGCTGCAATTGTGCCCACCCAACTTCGTCAATTCGATTCCTCAAACTATCCTTCCCCAATCCTAAGAAGTCCTCAGTGAACTAAAATTAAAGAGGCTAAGATGCTTATTTTATTGTTACGTTGCCAAATTTGCATATCATTTTCAGATTTCACCTATGTGGTCCTACAATAAACTCATTGACCAGTTATGTCAGCAAAATTAACATATACGAACATCCATCCATCTAAAATCCTCGTTAACCAAGCCATTTTTGAAGGGCTATCTTCGCATTCATAAATAAAAAAGAGTTCACATGCCAAATACCTTTAATTGCGAAATGATCACCAAGTCAATCCTTTCTTGACCTTTTTTCTCTTCGCTCTTCAATCGAGTCACTTCTCTTGCGTTCTCGTATACGCTCTCTCGAAGTATATCGTCGTTCCTTTTCCTTTACAGGTGGACTTCTACTTCCATAATTCGACCTGTCCCGTCTAGCACTATCCACCACGCTTCCCTCTCTATGTGTTTGTTCCTCTCTCCTTTCTCTCGCCTCACGTTCTCGGTTCTTCGAACTGTCATCTCTCCTCCTTCCATCCTTGTCTCTGCAGTTTTCGTCATCTTTCCCTCCTCTTCGAGACCCTCTACTTTCAGCTTTCCCATCCGAAACCTTTTCTTCTTTTCTTCTGCGGTCGTAGCTTTCTGCATGTGGTCTCTTCTCATTCTCACCTTTTTCCACCGTTTTCTCAAACTCTCGCCTGTGTTCATGATCTCGTCTTCTTGAACCATTCCTTCCATCTTCACTTTGCTTTGAGACATTCCTTTCTTTATCGCTCCTCCTATGATCCGACCTGTAATCTTCGGAAATACTATTGCCAGAAGGTGCAGCACCGCTTTCTTTTTCGTGACCTCTTTTACGTTCTCCTTGTCTTCTACTTTTTCCTTCATCATCAGGTTTTCTTCTTTCACGTTCTTCTCGAGACTTTTGTCCTCTCTCTTCACTCTTCTTTTGTCTCTCACTTTCTGTGTGTACACCGGCAGAGTGTTTAGGACTCGGTGGTTCCTCTTTGATAGCCATCATAGGAGGAGCTGTGGGAACGTTTTCTTTCTCTTTCGACTCCTCAACTTCCTGCTTGATATCTCGCTTCTTCTTTCGGGATCTTTTCTTCTTTTCATCGCCCGATGACGAATCTAAATAAATCACCATTCAATACAAGTAAATAGAAGCCATCTCAACATTACGTATAGTGAAGAATGGAAAAATAAGGTTAACTTTGAGGTCTAAGCCAATGTAGAGTGACCTTTACCACAGAGAACGAGAACATTGATTACGAAAACTGTTATTGCCCATCAGAAGTTTATTCAAGAAAGAAATAGTCCTCAACAAGCTGTTCTGATAGATCAGTCAGTGAACGTCCCCTCCCAGCCTCTTCACAGAACCACAAATAAAACACCAACATCTCACCTGATGATGAATCGGAGTCCGATTCCGAACCATCCGATCCGGAGGAATCCGAATCTGAATCCGAAGAGCTCGAATCAGAACTTGAACTTGTCGACGACGAATCATCGGCATCAGTGGTATTCTTCTTATGTGACTGCTGCAGATGTTTCCGCAAATCCATCCTGTATCAGAAAAAAAAAACACTGTCAACTCATCTTCTCCAAGCCGATAATTCAACTATGGCCATATCGCAAGAATGTAGAATTATATGAACTATCTGTTCATATTCTCTTTTTTAACGATCTAAATAAGCCAAAATTAACTTAGTCGACAGCTAAAATGCAATTCTGCTTGCTTCTTGTTTTATTAACTTCTTGAATGGTCATATCCAAGTCGGGTATGACGCATCAAACAGCAAAAATTTGGGTGTTTTTTTAATACAATCATATAGAATGATCAAACTTATCCAACGAATTCCCAATCAACATACCCTACATCAATTAAACAAAACAAACTTGGCGATCTCATAGCATTATCACTTCATACCTTACAATACTTTATAGTCTGTTCATTTATTTATATATTTTGTATATCTTTCATACCTATACATTTATATATTGATACTTCACATCACCATTCATTAGATAATAAAATAAAGTAGTAGTTCACTTTATTAATCTATATGCTAGTGCCTGCTTGCTGATCTTATGGACCGATCTGTCAACGATCCCATCGCTCGAAAAAATTAGCATACAATCAGCCATGCGGCATAATCGAGTTAAAAATTTGCATAACACCCTAGCACTGGTTCACTCGGCTGCTCATCGACCAAGTATTGATGAACGTGCTTTGACCTATTCATGCAGTCCATGTTGTACAGTGCTTACTCTATCTTGTTTCCATCGGACCGAATCGCTGAACAATGAACCCTATTCCAAAATAAACCCAAATCCACCTCGGTCCTTTGCGCCCTTCCCACATTTTCGGGTAAGCATGAGACGACGTGTAAGATGCAATAAATATGACTTGAGGTACATATTCAATTCATAAATAAAGTGAAATGTAGCTTCACTCAACGATATACGGTATGTTAATACTGTAGACCCTCGAGAAATACGATACTACGCTAATATCCACCGATAAGATAAAATCTTCTAAGGTATCATAAAGAAATGATAAGCATACGATAGATATCCAAGACCGATCGACGTAAAGAAATTGATCGAGAATCTCGTATTGTTCGGATTATCACGTGGAAATATTTTCTCGAATGCATTCTGCATTGTCCTGAAATACTCAATCGTTATTTACTTCAATTTATTCGGACAAAAATACCATCTAAATATTGCAGCTCACTTTCAAAATCTGATAAGACAATATTCTTATACCGATAAGCTCAACAAATAGACATTAGCGTCTCCGGATCCCCTTTACCTTCTCCTCTGAAAATGTCACCATTCCCCCATCCCCTCCCTCTCCCCTCCCCTCCCCTCCCCTCCTCCCTCTAACCAAAACTCCTTCTCCCATACTGACAAAATAACATACAGTCGAAAAGAGAAAAATCACAAATATCTATGCGGAATGCGTAATCCTAGACCAGGTCTTTATCAATTACACTCATCTCCTCAATAAATAAATGAAAGAAGAATTTGTCACTTACGGATCGCGAATACGTTCCATTAGTTTTTCAACGCTCATGAATTCGGCTAGCTCTTGGAAGACTATCTTTATATAGATACGACCTGCTGAAGTTGTATCCTCTTCATTCAACGATATCTCATCGAGCACCTGCAATAACTCATCTCTCAAAATATCAACCTACTCAGCTAGAGGATCCCCTAACTCCATTGGTTTGTGGTATACACATTTTATTTGGCGAGGGACTCGGGGAAAAGCCACAAGGATAGGACATTACTGGTACCTCTGAACCAAGTTACATGATGTGCACTGCTGGATTGATCGACTTCAAAATAATTGAACCCTTCGGCGAAGAAAAGAAACTGCAATCACCGTGCAAACAAACAGATGATGTCCCTCCTTTCTGAACTCTACTTTATATCGTGTTTCAGGTACTTGAACCACATCCCTATCCTTCTCAGATTTCCCACTTTGACTCACTGTTCCAAAAACTTAAGGCTGATTTAGCCATCACAGTTCCAGAACCACCCTCAACGAAGTCAACCGGCTACACGCTCAGGGTACACAAACTCAAAGCCTTCTCTCCAATCGGGAGCCATCTACCAACCTGGGCTTCTAATCGATGTGGTACGATAAAAAAAATATTTAATAAGGACAGAAATAACATTTCAAAAAATCAATCCTCACCTCCCACGAAATTGCATCCGTTGAAAGGAGATGTGCCACCAAACGTGCCATATTCCTTAATTTTGTAATTTCAAATCGATGTATCGTATTGTATGTATCACGGGCGATTCGTTCGAATGCCTCTTGAAATTCTTTTCGCAGACGACAAAATCTCTCAGCGAGAAGTCCATAGAAATTTTCGTATGTTCTTTGCTGTGCACAACAATCCACTATCATATTACACATCTCTACCTGAAATAATATTGCATTATATATAACCATTAAATTAGTGTCAGGCGATCCAGAAAAAAGTGAACATTGAACTATTTCTCTGCTAAAAACTTCTTTCCATATAGACCAACCTTCTTCCTTCTTCAACTTAATGCCCGTCACTGTGGCAGTTGCTTTTTTATATGGAAGCCGTTATTAACAGCGGGTTGTGCCGAATGGGTTGCAGATGGTAACAAGAACTACATGCCATCAGTGAGCACATGCAACTCTTCAAGGGAATTTTAGAAGCACTCTTATAAACGCCATCCCACAGAAAAAAATAAAGACTAGTTAATCTAACAGTGCATTCTCTAGAAACAGGCAATGACAAATTTAAAAAAAAATACAACCGAAAAACTCCCCCAGTTCAAATTTTCGCAGCATGAACAGAAATCAGGTCACTACCTTCTTAACATTGGTGATATGAACCTGACAAAGTTCGCGATCTTCCCGAAGTTGGTAGAACAAAAAGAAGAAAGATCACGATCTTTGCAATATTGGTAGAAAAAAGTTGCAAAAGGTTCTCAACCCTCAGGTCCTCAAAATAGAAGGTATCCTCAAGATCAATGAAAGTAGGTAAGTAGGAATACTCTCCACCAACATATTAAATTATTCTCACTGGCTCCTCAATTCCTTTCTCTTCATCTTCGAATTAGCAAACATATTTACTTATATGAAAATCTGCACATTTTCCAATCCACTAACAGAGCCTATCAAAAGAAAGCACTCATAATTGCTTAAAAATATTTAAAAAACAAAACTTTATCTTACATCTTGTCCACTCTTCAAGTCGATCTTAAGTAATTTGTGGGCAGCTTCTTGAAAATCTAGAGATGACTGAATCGTTAGATAAACATTTCGACGGAAGGCAACCAAATTTTGCTCCGTATTGTCTATGATCGTCATCTTTTCTCCTATAATACTTCAACTGTTAGAAAGTTCAACATTAAATAAAGTTATTGGCACATTTTAATATTATTAACTACACAGATATGACAGATGCGTCACAAGACATGCAGCTAAATACTTCTTTGGACAAAAGTTATTGGCACATTTTCGTACAAACACTGATGTGCTGGCGCAAGTGTCCCATATGCGTAACTCTTGCACCGGGCATCACCCCTTACGTAATAAAATCTAGTCTACACCCTACAGATCACAAGCCTAAGCTCTATACAGACGAGCTCAAGCATTCAACCAACCTTCTTTTTGCTCTTCCATATCAGCATCGTCACCGCTTTCAGCCTCGTCGTCTTCTTCCTCTGAGCTCTCTCCAGGTTCACCAATAATTTCGCGTCGGATTTCATCATACATTTCTTCATTTTTTTCAAAATCCGGATCATATTTAAAAACATCTGCAATATAACAATGTAAACATTCATTCGTCGCCAAAATATCTCAGAAAAAACTTCAAATACATACAGGTAAACGATAAGAAAAGCACACCTGTCGTGCCATATAAAAAACAATAAGTAGAGTGGCATAAAGTCCATGGCATTATACGAGGACAAAAAAAACTAATCACAAGAGGTAGTACTTGTCATCCCCATGGCATTATCACGTGACTTCAGCGATGCGAAGCCACAGAACGAACAGTAATCAACGATGCAAAATGCTTATTCAAGAAAGATAAAATGAAGGAAGAATCAAAAAGATAGGGGATCTTGAAAGGTGGAAGGGATAGAGCAGGGGAGGGAAGGGCAGTCAATCACAAATAACATCTGTCTGCATCAAACAGTAATCAAGCTGCTCACCTCTGATAAAGCACCTTACAAACATAGTTGCAATCACTCACCTTATGCAGGTAAATCAAATGACCAATTAATGCAGAACTAACTTAATTCATTTTCTGGATTCACTGCATCTTCAAGAGTGATCGTATGTGTGATTTGGTCATCTTCATCGATTAAGTCTAGTTCGTCGATAACCGCCGGAAATCCCTTAAACGAATACATCACCTAATAATCAATCCAGAACAAAAAAAGCAACCTTTCCTACTGCATACATTCCCCTACGGTGAGAGGCTTCAGTGATCTCATTCAAAAAACTAGGCCGAAAACACCACATTTACCCGAATAGAACTCCAAAGGTTTCACGAGATGCGGAGGGAAGGGAGGGGGGGAGGGGTTATGGACTTCTTGCGGCTTTATTAACTTCATTTCTATTGAAATGCTTATGCGTATAAAATGTTACGAAAACCTTTAACGCCGCGCGATAGAGTATAAGATTGTAGTGATTTTAAGCTGATCAAATGACTGAAATTTCACAAAAAAGGCTCTTCAGGCAAGATTCTATTAAATATGCAAAGCTTTTATTTTTTATGCTTAACCAAAGAAAGGTTTCAGATTGCTTAAGGTACAGTATTGATTCAAGATAAGATATATTCACGTCTTGCAAGCTGAACAAACAGATCAAACAACATATTTGACTCATTAAATTCCCACAAAATAAAACAATAACTGCAAAGGAAATACCTGAAATTTATCTCGTCGTACATGAAAGATCACTTCGATCATATATTGTACACGTTTATCGATTTCCGCCTCATTTAATATACTACGTAATCGATCAAATATCGCTGAAATAATAATAATTCATTAAAATTGATCAGAAAATTTCCATCGCTCAAAAAAAAATCGGCCTTAATAAACTTTTTTATTTTTATCTAATAGTATTAACCCAATAATTACAAATAAAAACACTAAAATAAATAAACAAAATTAATAAATTCGAGTAAACAATCTGATAAATATTAATTACCTACAGAAAAAGAAAAAAGGAGTTTTTAAATTAATCGAGGTTATCAAATCATGTGGCGCTGACGGCAATGTTAATCTTAAGTAAAACCTCCTCTAAGACGATCAAAAAAAGCTGTCAACTATCGTAGCATATAGGCTGTCGCTAATGCTAATCTCTTTGTTGACAAAAGAGTCGTTAGATGAGAAATCTTTTCTGGGAAAGCTAAGTGAACGCCTAATCCAACAATTTGCAGATTTCAATTTCAGGTTCGAGTGGATCTTCCAGAATTAAAAAAGAAAAATATTCCACAGGAGTGACTAAAAAAATATTGAAATCAATAGGAAACCTCAAAGATAAACTTCAAACTTGTTAACGTTATTGGCGTTCTTATTCAACTTCCGGTGTCTTCTATCATATATTAAACAACCTGCAGCAATCTCGGCCGCAACCAGAAACTACTGACGGGAGGTAGAAGGATCGAAGGAAACGAGAGAGATTGGGCCGTTGGATTCGATTTGATCTTTTTATTGGAACTTTAATCGAAAGCACTCGGGATATTCAGTGAAAGATTCGCCCCTTCCATAAAAGACCACCTCCTATGCAATCATGGCAATACGACAGTCGATCATTAAAGGAAGCAGTTTCCCTCCAGACCCCCCATCATGTTATCTAACCTACCCACACCCTCATGAACAACGTGAAATAAGGCACTGTCTCATCGTAACTTAAGAGTTGACTATTCAGGGATCACTATAACCATGTAAAAATCACAAATTTTGACATGAACCATACAATTGACGCCTCTAGGAGAGAGTTCAGTTAGCTTCGCACCGCACTCTTTCAAAAATGCGACCGTCACTTCCACCGAATCGTCGGTTGGATTCTCCAACAATAATATCATCAACTCGAGTGCCAAAACCTCATGAGCCTTAAATCACTATCATACAGAGGTTGCTGTTATTATAGCATGTACAATACCAAAACATACCATATTAGAATAAAATCACTCTTGGATGCAATACCACTAATATGCAAATTTATTTAGAACCATAGAGATGATTACTTATATCGCTTGAGCAAAAAAATCAACAAAATGAATAAATTTATGACAGATAAGAAATCCCTAGAGAAAAACAGGTGAAACCCAGCCTGCTGTCCTCCTTTGACTAATCCACTTCTCTATCACTTGCTTACAAGCTTAACCATCAAGTTACAACCTAACCATCAACTTGCAACCTAACCACCAACTTGCGACCCAACTTGCAACCTAATCATCAACCTAACCATTAACTTACAACTTAATTATTCTACTGAAAATACCATACCACTTGTTGATTGATGAGATGGGCAATAAACTTCGATACGGTGACCGTCGTCGTTTTATCATTTCTACGGAAGCATCTCTTGAATTGTACGATAAGTCGACGTAGAATCAGCTCACCGATATGTGGAAACTTACTATTAATTATAGCAACTAATGCCGCATAAACATTCGAAAAAGTCGGCGAAAATGATTGTGCTTGAATTATCGATCGTGCCAGAAGGCCCCTTAAAAATCGATTAAAATCATCTCCGATCATTGCAACATTAAAAAATAAATCCAAGATTTGAAATTGTGTAGAAATTATTAGAGATAGATTTAACTTCGAGCTGGGAAGTTTTGATCCAGATTATATAAATATGTTGGTTTTATAAATAATATTTATGCTATTTAAATATAAACCACTGCTTCCGATCACTGTATTGGCATAGAGTTGAATTACTTACAGATATCCACACTAACAATGGCTGAGAAAGGTAAAAAATAATATTGGAAAATAACATACTTCCCTCGGATGATATTTTCTTGCAAAAGATCCCGAACCACATTCACCAAATTCCCCGTATTCGCTTTATTCACCTGAAATTTAAATCTATAATTGCTAACAAATATAAATGCCAATTATATCATCTGAAATTTTATGGGAACGATAAATAACGAGACCTCTTTTTGAAACTTCAACTTATCTTCCAAGTAATAACAAAGCACGTGTAGTATGCCATTTTCACCTTTGAAAAAACAATTTTATAGCCATCATTCAAATATGTAAAAAGTTTTTCAAGAAATTTCAACATACAAATTTTTTTTTTTCAAAATAAATAATAAAATAAATAATAAACAATACAAACAAATAAATAAACAAAAAAAAAGAACAAATTATGCGCCTATTAAAAGATACACACAGTGAGCGCCTAAAAGATAATCACCTGTCCATGTATCTTCTTTTTCAGTCTTTCCCAATTCATTCGTTGGTATTGCTCACTATTCTTGTCACCGATTTGTTCCTGGAGCATTTTCAACTTTGCAGGTGGGATATATGCGCCTCCCGTTCTCGTACGCAACAAATCCAGCGGCTCTTTCTTTTCCTTCGATAATTGCTCCACTTTTTCCACATTATCCTGCAAATATCTCAGTCCACAATTGAAAATTTTGCACATGATGTTCTGCAGTGGTCACTATCGCATCTACCCAACCTGTACATGACGATCTGTTATGGGTGATGCACAAGACAGGTAACAATACCTGGATTAAACACGAAATTAAATATGCAACTTTCCCTCGCAGCACTTTCGGCGGATAGGTGAACATTTAAAATATGTATATACTGTTTTTTTCTTAGATTTTTCTGAAAGAGAACCAATAGATCTTTAAAACTGCTCTTTCAAGGCTAAAAGTCCACAAACTTCTTGTTGGGGGGGGAGAGGGAGGAGAGCAGCGGAACTAAGCGGATGAAGAAAAATGATAAGTGAAAGGAATAGAGACCTCCGAAGATAGATAAGGGAAGGGGATGAGAAAATGGCAAAAAGGATAGGTGAATGAATATATACTGCCAGATTGTCCAAGAAGCAACAAATGTTGTCCACCTCAAAGCGGTTACTATATATACAAGTGATATCAATATTGAATTATCTAACCATTTTTTGTGATGCTTCATTATGCACTTTATCATCGAATTCCTCGGCTCTTCTCTTCTCTATTCGTTCCTTTCTTTTGGGACTTGGACTTCTCTCATTATTCCTCTCTTCTTCGCTTCTTTTGCTTCTTTTCTCCTCATTTCTATTCCTTTTTCGCCCACTTTTTTCTCGCTCATCGCCATATCGTCGTCTTTCACCACTAGCACTCCTATGCAACTCTTCCAATCTTTTTCTATGTCTGCTATCCTTTTTATCGTTTTCTTCTCTTTCCGGATGCTTTTCTCGATGACTGCGATGAGTTCTCCTCTGCTTTTCCACTCGACCTTCATCTTCAGATGACCGGTGATCTACTGAACGACGTCTTCTTCCTTCGCCTTTCACAATTTCTGAACGCTTTTCTTCTTCCCGTAACGAGACTCCACCATTTTCATCTTCTACATTTTCGTTTTCAGCTCTATGTGGCGAGCTAAGGGCTTTATGTAACAGAGGTGGACTTGGTGCCATCACCGGAATGCGTTTTTCTTCAACAGATATTCCCTGAAAGAAGGTTTCTAATCATACGGCCAACAAGATACCATAGAAATAAAGTTTTTTCCATCGAATAAATAAGCAAATAAATAAGCTAAATGAATAAATAAATAAATACAGAAGTAAAAATAAAAATAGAGAAAATATTGCAAAAAAAGAAAGACTGGTCTCGTCTAAACAACATATTCAATCGATTTGAAACAAAGCTCAGCGAACCCTCTATCTACCTCTCTGACCATTTTAATATGAGTTCGTTCAGCTTCACTCTATTTTCGGTCATAATAAACTCCGAGAGCGAAATGCAAAAAAAAAAAAAAAAAATCAACAAAGAAACAAAACTATGAAGCCGGAAACGAACTCCAGAAATTACGACCATTTACAGGTCGATGTATGTACCCGAATGATATATGATGGTAACAGAAGCTTCAAAAATGAAAAAGGACACACCAACGAGCATATTAAGATACCTGTGGAGCTCAATCTAACGAAAAAAGAGGATGCAGGGCGAATCTTACAGCCTGAACTTAATCTCTGTCAAGACCATGCCAAACCCATGAACATGAAGGATTGTGTCAAGCTTGGCTCCGACTGGGTTAACAGAATCACTTATTTGAAGCACAGTTTATTTTTCCTTAGAAAGTTCTTCCTCTTTCCCCTCCCCCCTCACGACCAGACAGCCACAAAACCCAGCCTCAAAATGACAACCTTAGAAGATCAAGCAATGTATTACGCTTCGATAAATCCGTTCAAAGGTTGACCGCTACGACATCTGGGCCAAAACAAAGCTTAAAGAATTGAAAAAGAAGGATGTTGCTATCACTAATAAACCTCACTCGATATTTCCACGTGACGCTAGGATACATTGTAACACTAACGGAGGGTCTGCTTAATTGTAAAAACATACCGACGAAGATCCCTGTGAAGCTTTGTCCTCCACCTTCGAGGTCATCTTTTCTTCGTCTGGATTTCTACCTTCGTCCTCACCACTCGGAACAGAATCCTGGTGATGAGACGGAACCTGTGGACTCGTTGATGGACGGTGCAGCTCTCCCGGAGTCGGTGACCCATCCACTGCGCTGTCTTGTTCAGTACCTTCATTCGACCTTTCCTCGGAACTGCGATCGGTCATTTCCAAGGCAGCCTCAAAAAACGTCACAAACCTTTAGATAAAGGTAAAACAACATTTACCACCTCGTAAAACGTCTACGATTCAAGTGAAGCAGAGAATGTAAGTGCCGGAATAACTAAACCAACAACAATAATGCGCATCGATATTCCACAGCATGTTCCAAGATGTAAATATCTGCTCGCTTCCGCACGGCTATTGTATTCAATGGCGCAAATGGCACGAGATGAGCAAAAACAGGAGCATTAAAAACCGCTGAAGAACCTATACCACAACGAACGACTGAGGATAGCCTCCAACATTTCCGCCTGGGAAATCCTTGCCTACCTTGCAAATTTTAAATTACTTCCCTCCTCCACCTTTTCTAAACTCAAGGTCCTGGTGCAGGTCGAGCGATGTTCATATGCACCCAGGTACTTGAAGCATAATCAATTCCAAGATCCTGTTGCAATCCCATCCGGGGAAGGGGCCCAGTACTAGGAACTACATCATGGTGGCTGAGGCCAGCCTTGCCACGATCAAGCTGTAGAGTAGATCAGTGATGATCGCCTGGCTGTGATGAGTTTAACTCATCTCTATACAATCAAAGGTTGAAACATAGTTTAGCCTAGGTCAGGTCCCTTCCTGATATCGAATAACTTCCATACATTGACACATGTAGAGGCAATAATTGTATAGAAAACACCTAGAAGGTGTTCATCAACACCAACTATCACATTCCAAAAAAAAAAAACAACAAACAAACAAAAAACAAAAAAACCTCATAATACAAACAACACTTTCTTTAAAATAGTATAAGTGGGTGCAACGCAATTCCACACTTCTTTCTATAAACACTGCCGCTGGTTAAATTACAACCAGTAATGGATCAACTTGCATAGCATAGGTAAAACCTCTTAAATAGGTAAAAAGGACGTCGACAGGTAATTGTAAAGACGATATGTTCCACCAACCCAACCTTGATTATGAAATGAACATTCAATCGTGAAACATGAAACGTGACCATATATCCCTACAATGTCTTCGGTTCTCTCTCAACCTGGCAGGTATGAAATTTATATGTGAAACATGAAACGTGACCATATATCCCTACAATTTCTTCGGTTCTCTCTCAACCTGGCAGGTATGAAATTTATATGCAAATTTTAAGTTGCAAAATCAAGCGATAAAACCAAGGTAATTTTTCTACCTTCAAGCATCACTTCTTTCAAAATTATTGCATGAAAATTACTAGAAGGATGGCATCCAACAATACGTATTACATATATCTTCAATCATACTCAATACCATCGAAACTACAAAAGGAAAGGTGGGCGGATATAGGCAGTATTTTATCACAAGCCAATCTACGTACAAACATATAAACCACGGGTAAATCTATAAATTCATAGGTAGATCACATGTAAATCCATTAATTCTTAGGCAGATCACAGATAATCTCTATAAATATAGACCTCGACCTCTGTATATTAAGGTCATGCAACACTGATCACAGTACAATGAAATGAAATGAACGAAGAAATGCCGGCGGCAATATTTCCGCACTTGGTAATTGACAGCCCATAAGTGACGTAATTGACAGCCGGCCGCTAATCCACTAAATAACGATGCGAATCGAGTTTGATCTCTCCAACGACAAAAACTTTTCAACACATAGATTTCTCCGTGCCCTACAAAACCATTACATAGAGACAGAAGGCTAAAATACGAAAATCTGCAGCCCTCTATTCGTTGTTTGAAATATTTCATGCGAGCGGTTTTCGCTATGAGACGTAAGTGTTTGAAAATTTATGAAATTTGCCTATTTTAAATAACGTAATGAATTTCTGCTTAGGATAAATTAGCATAAAAAATACGATGAATAAAATCTCTATTTGTAATTCTTTCAGCAAGGTAAGTTTGGTATATAATTGATGTACTGATTACCTGAGTTCATTATCATATCCCCCTTCAAACATTAATCCACAATGTATGCAAATTTTGATGAAATTTGCATATTAGCTGTTCAATAAACTATTCAGTACATTTGTAAGCTAAGCGAGCTCATTGAAAGAATACATCTAAGGGAGTGAGCGGCGATGTGTCTACCGGAGCTCAGTGAGGATGATAGGTTTGAAGTTTTGATGGTGCAGAGGTCATGCATACCTAAATAGTTGTTTTATGCTTATTGCAATGAACATTAGAAATACAGTACCTCTTTGAATATAACCTCCATGGTTTTTATTCACAACTGCAGAAGGCCAGATATTCGAAACGACGGGTACACCAAGTATAGGCAACGAGGGTGACAGAGAGGAGGGCGGGGTGGGGTAAAAAAATGAAAAATAAAAATTTTTAGAATTTTTCAATCGAATTGCCATCCACCTAATTATCCATCATCTTTGATTACTTCCCTCTAAGCCTATTTAATATTTACGCATTATATAATACTATTTTATAGTGATGAATATACTATGTGTTGTGGATTTTTTCATCCATATATATCAAGTATTGTTTTTTGTATTCTCGACCTTTTCACTGTACTTATAACGACTGGATTATATGTCTATTATAATAGAAATGAGGTAATTGTTATTAATAATTGTAAAATAAAAGAATAAATTAAAATATTATTCATTAGTGGCTTGCATATTGACTTCTCATCTTTGAATATAATTTCTTATAAAAAGAAGCTCATATCCTTTTTTTGAAAATTTAGTTCGAGATTCTTGACCTCACTCGAGTACAATATCTAGAACTCTAGCATTTAGACTGACCTGCCTACCCAGCTTCCTTTCCCGGGTAGACAGGTCAATCCAGACAGCAAACTTAGCGGTAATTCAGCATAAGTTCAAACTTGAAGCTATCGTTTTTTATAGAATTTATTGCTACGCCTTGAAATATATTTATATCTAATACTATGTTTAGCTGAGCATTCGATTTCTTCCATTGTATTTTTCTGCGATTAAATACTTTTTCGATGGGATATTTTTTTTTAAAGGAAGTCCTCGGTTGGCTAACAATAGTACCCCTAGTGGCTTTATTTATATCTGCCGGTATCTATCCAACCGGTCCATATGGTCTTCTTTTTGGTGTAAGTTTTTATGTATAAATGATAATTTTTAAGTTATTAAAATAGGAATGAAAACAACAAAAAAACTGAAGTAAATAACTGAAGTAAGTAAATAAACTTAATTAGTAATTATATGCCACTTTAATAGGAAAGCACATAGTTCTATATTTATGTAATTGAAAATTTTGAACAAAACATTTAGTATTCAATAGGATTTGAAAAATCTTTAAGTATTTTTGAATATTTCGACGATAGATATACACAAATGAGCTCCTCTTTTCTAATAAACATCGATTTTTGATCATCTACGTGATCGCTCTTCATTCATGCGGCATTTTTAAGCAAAAACATTGCAAAATGTATTATTTCAGATATTATTTCAACTGTATTATTTGTATTTATATTTATATTTATATTTATATTTATTTATTTATTTATTTATTATTTCTATGCACGTGCGGCAGGTATTCCGACTTGGTTTTCCTCTTCAGTAGATCCTTGTTTGGTTACCCCCCACCCCCTCCCCCGACCCCTGACACTTGCAAATTCATATAGACCATCTTGAGTTGTCTTATTCGAAAGGCAGTCCCACCTCTCCCACTTGTCGACTAGCTCACAGTAAAATCTTCCCTCACCTTTTTTTTCGATACTGCCTGTCTTGGTTTTTATTATTTATACTCATTTACATAAGTAATTATTTTATTTTTTTATACTTATTTATTTTCAAATATCAATTTTATTATTTATTCTCATTTATGTGAATGTATAAATTTTTTTTTCCAAAAATGTGTGGGAAAAAACGATATTTTTTTCAGCCGTAATTATTGGAAGTGTTTGGTTGATCGGTGCATTTATTTATCTCCTTGGCAGGAGAATATGTAGACAAGCACGGCATTTCATCGAAGATCGGTATGTTCCCCAATGATACAGCCGAATTGGCATAATTTATAAAAGTAAAACCCTCTCTCTCTTTCTTGCTGTCTTCCTCTTTATTTCTCTCTTTATGTCTATATGTTAACGAGATGCTTGGCTAAGGAAATAACTAATGTACCTAACGTTTTCAAGTACGGGGTTAATGTAACAAGAAGAGGGAGAGGGGGAGGGAAGGGGGCCATCTCAATGGACACCATAATTCAAGTGATCGAATTTTTTTTCTAGAGAAATTTCGCAATTTTAGATCTTTGTTTTAAATATAAAAAATATAATCTAAATTGTCCTTTTTTCAGTGGGTTCTTGAAAGAAAAATTTTTTATAGAGTTTGTTAAAATATATTTAAGTTACTGCAGTTATTACAGTAATATTAGAAATAATATTCCCTTTCCTCTAAGGAATTTCTGAAGAAAAAAGATTCAGTAAAAAAAAAAGTTACAATTATATTCATAGAGGGGAATCTCTCCCAGTCGAGAAAAATAGGGAAAAGTTTTTTATGAATTTATTTTTAGTTGGCAAGGCTATGATGATGGTGATCCGAATGTTGCGGCATCGTTGAAGGCTGAAGGAATCGAATTTCTTGATTCAAATGCCGATTTTCCAACATTAATAATACAACCATTGATCAATCGAAAACAACTGAATATGATTGCCATGACACCAACAAGTACAAATCAAACTCCAACGCCTCTAAATGCACCACTTTCAAGTGGTGCTTCACCGACCAGTTTGGCTAGTGGTACGGATATTAAAGCAAAACCTGAATAATAAAGTAATAAAAAAATTATTTTAAAATTTTTCTCTCGATAATTATTGATGGAAAGGTGATAATTTTTTTAAAGTTTATTTGAATTTTATTTCCTTCATTTTTTATTATTTATTTATTAATTTCCACTGTTAGTATAATTATTTTCAAATTTTATGCCTAATAATCGGCAAAACATTTGAAATTATTGCAAAAAGTTATGCAAAAATGCAAAATCGTTATGCAAATAATTTTTTTTTTTTGCACAACAATTTTGAAATTTATAAACAAAAATGTCTAAGCGGAAATTAGCCTCGGCAAGCAGCTTATCGGCGGAGTTGAAGGGTTGTAGTGCGGGGAGGGAAGAGGCCGACGCTGCGTCAGCTGGTGTGTGTCTGTTCACAAATTCAGCCATCAACACCACTTTTGCCGATCTTACCCACAAGATTCCTTATGTGCACTTCTTTTATTTCCATTATATTTTGCAAATATTAAACCATTTTCCTCTATTTTTACAATTCTATACTTATTTTATGCGCTTAAAATTGAATTTTTGAAAAAAAAATCCATTTTTTAAGGATGAAATTATTTATATAAAAGAAAAAAATCGAAAAATAATAATTTCATCATATTCAATAAAATTGATGACAAATTTCTATGAAAGTTGATCGATTTCATTGTTGTATTCTTTCGTTGAGTAATTTATCATTGGTGTTCGAAAATTATATCAATAGATTGGTTTAGGTTTAAACCGAAATTGGTTGAATATCAACTTAGGTTGAGTTTAGGTTTAAACCAAAATTAATATTCAAAATAAAGGAACCATCAGTTGTTGCGGTCGTATTTATTAGAAATTGTTTAAAAAATTAACGATATTTGCTCACTTCACAATCATTCCCATTTACCAATTATCTCTTTTATACCGTATCGGTATATACCATATCGGTATATACAGTATCGGCATATACCCTATCGGTAATCGTTGCACCTTATGTTTTTTGTATGGTTTTTTCGAAATAAAATATTACCCATAAGTGATAAGTATGGTTGATTTTTACCAAGATGGTCGGTTTCTATCAAAATGTTGGTTATTATCAGCAATAATTATTTAAATTGTTGATCTATATAAGCGAAAATTCAGGAGATATTTTTTTAATTGCGAAAAAAATTTATGAAAACTAATTAGAAATAAAATCAAATTGTACACTCTTAGCTAGTAGTTGGGAGCCTTGCAGTTTGACCATGAAGAAATGAGCCTAGTGAATGACGTTTTCATCGTAGAAAATGAGCCTAGTAATTTATATTTTCATAAGTGGACAGAAAAAATTCAAGTGAAATCGAAATATGTACAAAAATTTGTATTTTTCTAATTTTTTTCTTTTTTAGGGAACTTTTCCAAAAATCTTTTTTAAATGTAACAAAAAATGTAAATTTTTCCGCAAAGAAAAAAAAATATTCTGCCATTTGTATGTTCATTCAATCGTTTTTGTGCATTTGTTGAAATAGGTCTTTTTTATTGTGACGTTTTGTGCTTCATTTTCATTCCACTCAATCATTCGGTGATTTATTACGTTCGACAGTGGAATGATTGATGAGCTACTCTTGAAATCGAGGTCATCTCAAGCATACCCCTCCCCCAACCCTTACTTACCTCTCCCCCCACCTACCCCCACCCCCTCCCCTACTCCCCGTCCCCTATTTTCGCCTTATTCTATTTTTTTCATCGAATTTCCCTCTGTATATGCATCACTCTACAGCATTGAAAATGTGAAGTTATGCAAAATTATTGCTGCAAATATGACCATCAATATTATGCAATTCGTTTTGCATTGAAAAAGTTTGCAAAACATAAATTATCGATTGCATTTTGGCATGCGTTGGTTTTTTTGGTGATGAAATACTTTTTTTGTTGTGAACGATATTTCTGAATCGTTCATGCAAAAGCATTTTGCATTTTGCATTTGCATTTTACATGCAGAAAGCAATTTCAGTTGTTGATATTGAGTAATATACTTGTGAGTAATAATTCTTAGTTGCAGTAAAGAAAATATAATATTGCAAAATGCAGATCCTTCTAGCACATCGTAGCTCTTGTTGATAGCAATGCTAAAACTTGCTAATTAGTTAATGAATAAATGAATTCTATTGCTTTATATTGCCTCGATTTTCCGAGAATAATATTATATAAGTATAAATAATATGAATATAAATATAAATAATATAAATATAAACAATATAAATATAAATATAAATATAAATACTTCAATATTTACTGGTTATTAATAGGCACAAATATTTCAGTACATAATTATTAGCATGAAAAGGTATAAAGTACTAGTTAAATGCAATATGCAATATCAGATGCAATGCCCTCTACCACCATATGTGATCGTAAAGGGTTTCTCGTTGCATTCGCATCCATCAAATAATGTGCCATATTTCGTGGGGCAATCTCTTCATCCGTCACAAATATAGACGAATTTCCCTCATGGCAGCTAACCGAACGACTCATTGCTTTAACTCGGCATTCCTCGCTTATAACAAACAGCACTTCATTGTGTTCTGTCACTTAAATCCCTACGATTTATTTATTTATTTATTATTAAATAAACGCAAATTTTTCATGTTTATTATTATTATTAAATCTATCACGTAATAAATGCAAATTCAAATTATGTTAATAATCGTTCTACTTGTTAATTTTGAATTTAATATTAAATAAATATTGAATTTTTCATTACTTACCTTAGTTTGATTACTTTATTTCTTTGTTACTTCAATTACTTTATTTCCTAAATTTTGTTCTTACCTGAATACTTAAAATTTAATCGATATTACTAAAAAGTAAATCGTCGTATATAACATTTTGAACATGAAAGAATGCAATTCAGAACGATGACCCGCAACTTGCTAGGTTTTTCTAGCACACAGAGTTGCATCTTTCCCCCGTTTTCTACGACTTGGTATAATACTGTATCAACTCGTATCATGGGTAGGTACAACTTTACCCTAGACAGGTACAATATAGGTAAAATACAAATACATCAAATATTTTAGCTACGATGACGTCATTGAGTTAGAGTTGCATGGATCATTGGAAACATCAACTCTGGATTCTTTTGAATTCCGAACTTATTATCTGCCTGAAATACCTTTATTATGAACTTTGTTTTGACTAAAATTGCTACAACTCTATTTATGAGTCTTCAAGTACACTATACGGTAAGTATACGGTAAGTATAGTATAGTATAGTATAGTATAGTATAGTATACTTTAGACTTGGTATAAGCATAGTACACCATACTTTAAGTACAGTATAGTGTACTTAAAGATAATTGTTGGATGGACATAATTTTGGCTTTAAATACAGTGGGTATTATTGTTGCCCTCGACACCTATGGCCTAGAAGAAGTGGGAGGAAGAAGGAAAAGGGAGGTGAATGGGGGGAGGGGGGAAGGAGTCACCTATCAAACATAGATTAATAAAGGGCTTCATGCAGCCATCATCACGTATTTTTTCAAAAATTTCAAAAAAAAATTTCATAGATCATCCGATCCTAGAATAAAATTCACTCTAAGATGAATAAATTTTATATTTCTTCAAATTATGCAGCGTTCTATTGCCTTAAAGTACCATTATTTGAATTTTTTATTTATCATTTTTTCATTTCTTCATGCAAATTTTAAATACGAAATTATTATCTCATTGTTGTCTAATTTTTTCTTCTGAATCCTCCCAATTGCTTTAATCGAAAATTAAAATAAATAAAGAACGAACTAAACAATATAGGACGATTGTTAAATTATCCATTTGCTTTACATATGGTATTGATAATACACTCGAGACTAATGGACCATATGATACGAATCACATCAACGTCTGTTGCACTCATTGCTGTCTGCTATTTAAAAAAAATAGAAACAAAAAAAACCGGAAGTTCTCGAATTTAGCAATTCAAAAATTCATTAAAAATTTTTTTGCAAAATTATAGTCGTTTTTTTTCAAATATTTATATAGGGATATATAATTGCTTAATTTTATGAGCATAGGAAAAGCTCGAAGTTGAAAAATTTTCATTAGGCAGTTTTGGAGGAAAACATAATTGTTGAGGGGTGTTCTTAAGACTTGAATGTTTGAGTTCGAGCTCAAGTTCAAGTTCAAACTCAAAAATTTGGACTCAAATTTTCGAACTCAACATATCTCGTCCTCTGTCAAAAAAAAACATTTTTTGAAAAAGGTGGTATCCAATGATATAGAATTATTGAATTTAATGCTTATGAAAATTCGGACTGCCAATTTTTTTTTACGATTAAGGTTTAATATAAAAATCTCTAAAAATTTTGAATTCTCATACAGTTTAATCTTTACTTAAACTAAATTTTTAGTCGCACAAATATCTACCTATTGTGAAATTTTATTCTGAAATCTACACTCCTCAATTCTATAATTTAAATATGTGCTATTAATATAATACAACTCATTGAGCGTATAGTCAAAATTTATGCATCTTTATAATTAATTATAATAATAATAATAATCTTTATTCATGTTTTGTCATGGGATAAATCCAACTTGGTGGGAATCCAACTCTTAGAACGAATCGGATATATGTGAACTCATTGTGTTGGGATTAGCGTTAGCCACTTGTTTTTCATTCAATTATACTCAATTGTTGCTGGCCAATGCATGTGTTTCTCATTCACTAAGCTTGCATAAATTGTTGTTAGCAAACACTTGCTTAATCCTCGTATTAATCGCCGATATATCTTGTAGTAGATTATCGTCTATCATATTTTTGAATTTATTTTTTAAATATTTAAATATATAAATATTTGTGAATTTATGTATTAAATTGTTCGGCTGTCAGATGCTGTCAAACTCAAATGGGCATCGCTATGAAACGGCTGACACGAAATATAAATATTTTAAGCTTTAGATGAGCAAGTTGAATTTCTTGACCACTATCAATGAAGATGGAATCCTTGAGATAGATAATCGACTAAGTTTGCGAACTCTTGATGGCGCGTACGACACACATAGGTTCGGGTAGGACTTCAGGTGGCAAGAGAGAGGTAGAGGTGGGGCTAGAGGGTTGCTTATAGATAGTTTCGAATAGTCTAGATCTTTTTAAGCAAAGTTTAAGCATTAAAAGCTTCGACCGTTCTGTGATTTTCAAATGTTCTTTACAAGTGTATTCCTTGGGATGCGGGGAAAGTGAACTTTCTTAATAAGTTGGTCAAGTAATGGGTAGATAATATTGGGTGGAATGGGGAGCTTCATCCCGCAGGTTTATTAGGTGGGATGAGGAGCTTCATCCGATGGTTTACACCTATTTCCCCGTACCTTTTGGTTGCTTATTTCCCATTCACAGTAAAATCAGTGCCTATTTCTTGCAACTTAAAGGTCGAGATTGAGATTAGATTTTATTGCCTCCCTCACTCCATTCTTCAGGTGCTGTTATTTCTATGCCCATTGAATTTCAACTTCAATCTTAGATTAAAATTTTCCATGCTTATTTTTGCATCATTTTGTCGTCTTCTTTATGCATAAATGGCGATGAACGTTTGCCATTTTACCCGTCAAATAGTATATGCAATACCTTTAAGGCAAATGACACCACAAATTTGTTAAGATTGCTTCGGAAATGTCACTAAAAAGTGCTCTCTCATAAAAAGTTCTAGAAATACCTTTTTTTTTCTTCTAAAACACATCAACATATGTTTCCAATTAAATAGCACAACATGTGTTATAGAATTCATTTTTTAGTGACCGACCGACTAACAGCGAAAACGTTAAAATAAAAGAGAAAATTTTTTGCAATAATTAAATTATTTATTGATGCATAAAATATAGTTGGTTAGAATTTCTCTTGAAATAATCGATGAATATTCATTTCTTTTCATTTATTTATGAAGTCTGAATTTTTTTTGCGGAATTTTTGTGCAGAAAATTTCATCAAAAAGAAAATCTCTAAAATCTCTGCATTAATTTTTTTGACCATTTATATACTAGAAAAATTTCCTGAAATTTATATTAACTTGGTTGATGTATCCTTTCAAATTCGTTGTTGATCGGTGTGATATTCGGTTTAATTATATGCATAGATATAGCCGATGAAATATTGCAATATATTAGTGGCTATATACTCATTGCATTGCATATCACACAATTCGAAAGTATGCTTATGCAAATACATTCGATTAGAAGGGGATTATTCATATGGGACACTCTTCACGCATAGTAATTAAATGCCTCTCGTCTTTGAGTTGCTCTACTTGATTATACATCAAACAAGTACATGTTTAGCAATGCATTCTTAAATTCTATATTCGTTTGTAGATGCTTATAAATATAGTTGTTCTATTGGCTAGTTTGTATCGGATTTACCGTATTACTTCGATTTAAACCCCCCTCAGTCATTAATAAAATTTGATTACGATAGCACCTAAAGAACCGGTCATTTACGCTCTATTCGACGGATTCGATTGAAGAGTTTCCAAATCAACATTTTGCAAATTCAGCAATTTTAGTCTATGCAATATTCTCGTCTATTTGATTAAAATAATGGCTACAAATTTCCTTAATGCTTGAGATCCTATAAAAAACGTGTTTATAATCGATTCTTCATTAGCAGTGATTAACTCCGGAGTCAAACTCTTTCTTTAAAGGAGTTTTTAAAGGAGCCAAACTTCTTTTTTAATTTTTTAAAATTCAAATCAATGGTTTGAAAGCTAGTTCAAATTAAACTGGTTGTTCGCCAACTTTTACAAAACAATATGCCGAGCGTTTTACCGATATATCTCGAATTAATTGATCCGCTCAATTTCTAAAGGTATTTGAATCCAAAATGACTCCAAAGTTTAAAGGCATTTGACTCCAAAATGGCTCCAAAGTCTAAAGGTATTTAACTTCTTATCTATATTCAGGTAATTTTTCTACTTATCAATTGAAGTCTAGTTCGTACACAAAATCATACAGGGATAAATTCAACTTAAACACACTATACAGATGAAAGATTTCAGTTGGATTCTAATGGGCGTAAACGTTTTGATTGCACACAAATTTTTCAATTGGAACGGCTGTTAAATTGGGTGCATTTTCTGACGATTAGCTCGAGCATGCTTTCAATGATTAAGTACAATTGTTGTATTGAACGGCTCGTTCTATTTTCTTGCAATTTTCCTCAACGACTATCATATTACAATTTTTTTGCTTTCATAGATTTTATTTTTTTATAAAAAATATTTTTTTTATTATCAGTTATGGATCGTTTTTATGAAAAAATAATTTTTATTTACTTTTTTTTCGATTAAAATTGAATTTTAAATCGTAAAAATATCACATTGGAAAGTGTTTTCTTAGCCAAGAAAAAAATCATTATTTGTTGACCTCTTAGTGATTTATTTTATTACTATAGACTAAAATATTTGAACCCATAACTAATGTAGATGTCAATAGTAAGTTGATCTTTGGGTGTGTCATTGGCAGAAAAATATTCCTTAGAAAAATTTTCACTTTCGTTATCTTCTTTTTCCATCTTCAAATCCCCTCTCTTCTTATCCCCCCCCTTCCCCCCCACATTCCCTCCCCCTCCATAATTATATTCATTCTTGTGGTACCTTTTTCAATAAAGCAATTTTTCACTGATTGCATTTCTTAATAAATTATTCTCAATACAAAGCAAATATTTATAAAATTTGGTAATTTTTTCAGAAAAAATTTTTTAATTGCGATGTTTATGGACGAATGAAAACGCCTTTAAACTCATCGCAATATGAGCGAAGAGATACATATAACTTAAACAAAGTATAAGAAGCAGATGTATAACACACGCGTGTTATAAAAAAATTGTAACACATGCGTGTTATAGAAATCTTTTATGGCATTTCAAGAATAGTCTTTGCTATTCTATGAGAATTAATTCAATTGTTTGATTTAATAGACGTTGTGCACTATCGTTGAAAATTATAAAAATTTTTCTTATTTAAGTATAATAAAATTCTTAATCTTTATTTTAATTATTATTTACATTAAGAAATAAATTAATCTTTATTAAAAGTTTTAACAATTGATAACTATTGGAATATTCGTTTAAAAAATCGCCACTATCATTGATATATGATCATTCATATCAATAATTATCGATAAAACTTATTTCAAGTTTTTTTTTTTGTTCACCTATATTTAAGTTTCATTTGCAAATATCTAAATTTAAGCTTAAGTTGGAAATAAAAACTTGAAATATTCTATATTCTGCTGCATTTGTTATATTTGTAAAATCATCAGCGATCAAATGCACTACGTGCGTACGTATATTCTCTGAATTAAACAATACACAGCAGAGGAGTGAAATGAACGTAAAACGAGCTGCCAACTGTGAGTGAATCCGCGAATCGTTGACGAATCAACCAAACATCTGCAATTCGTCTAGGTTTCCCATTTCTTTTGAAGCATAAAATGAGTGTTTCCGATTTTAGCAACAATGATAAATTATTTGTGAGAAAATCACAAACTTTACTTCAATATATTTTAATTTATATAAATACTTATATAAAATTTATATAAATATCTAAAAAAATGTACCTAATATTATCAAGTCAATAGTATGCCAAATATTCAGTTCTTAAGTACCACAGATTCTTTAGCAGGTATTCAACTTTAGTAGGTAAATGTTGCTTATTCACGAAATATAACTGCTTAACGGGGGATCATCACCAGATATCAGTTAATATCAGGTAAGATAGTACCATTGAATAGTGGTTAGATAAATCATATTTTCATCTGCTACCTATGGCCTACATTCAATTTTACCTAGGGGGGAGGGAAAATTCTAATTTAAAACTTCCCAAAAATGGAATATTTATAGAGAATATTGCATTGAATTTCGTCTATAGGTTACACACAGGTGATAAGTGGGAACTTTTGAAAATCTGTCATATTTATAAAATTAGTAAAAAAAATTCAAATTTTTTCTCTCAACAATTAATAATCGGAATAGCAACTTAAAGAACTAATAGTCTTTAATAGCGAACTTGAAAAGTGAAGAAATTGAAATTAATAAAAATATTAAGTTGTGAATTATGCAAAGATTTTTTACTCGAAACAATGTTTACATTTTCGTACGCTAACAATTACTGCTGGATCGATCTTCCTTTTTTTCTCATATGAATTTACATTGTTTATTTACTTTACGATCAATATGGTGGGAAAATTTTCAACCTTATTGCATTGATAAACTTTGATATTTACAGTGGAAAAAATATTTTTTAATATAAAGAATTTTTTTTCGCGAAAATTTCTCATCACAAAATATAAAAAATATTTTTTGAAAGGTGTTGAAAAAAAAAGTTCCAATAATTCCAATAAAATACTAATTCTGGAATGAGAGAGGAAAAAATCCAAAAAAAAGTTGAAAAAATATAAGAGAAGGAGGAGAATTCATGAAATAAGAAAAGGGGCGGAGTTTTTCGAACAATTGTTATGTTGATCTATAAAATGAGTGCGCAATCCCTCAAATGTTCGTTTGTTCGCTCACGCTTGCAATACGTTATTTCCGTTTGTGTTTGTAACGTTTGCAAATACCGATCATCACATCGTCTTTATTGCATTCAACAATTTCATTTCTCAACATATCATTGAAATATATGCAAAAATTTTGAATAAATTTTCTCAAAAATTTTCAAAAATTTTATGTTCAACATATATTCAAATTTTCGTTTTTTTAATAGTATTAATTAGTAGATGGGAATATGCATCTCATATTTGGCATCTTGCCGAATTAGGATTTTCTTTTTTTATAACGGTGATCATTAGATGGGAATATGTATCTCATATTTGGCATCTTGCCTAACTAGATCGTTTACTTCTAAACAACTAAACTGAAAATTTTAGTTAAGGAATGATTTGTGAACGTTTCGAAAGTGCATACGCTTTGAAGATCTTTCGCGCCGAAATCGGCGAAATTGAATAACGCTTCAGTGAAACTAGAACACGTCGAAATGGAATACCGTCATAGAGAAATCTACAGTATAGTACCTTTACCGTATCCCGTCAACTATATTCTATCGTATATTTTGAACGCCTCAGGAAATTCTGAAAGCAATGATAGAGATCTTAATTAATAACAATAAAGTGTTTATTGATTTCATTCATTAAATATTATTTTTTTTGCTAATATTATTACTTATATTATTTCTGTTTTTTTTGTTTCAAGTTTATACCATTTGGCGGTCGATAATAAAATTTTTTCTTCCTGATTCAGGATAAATTTTAAAAAAATCGAACTTAAGCAGTGTCTAGTCAGTTGAATCACCAATTTTTTTTTCAGCAAAATTCTACAAAATAATGATAGATAACTACTTTAAATGCAAATCAACAATTTCATGCCTATTGAAATGGAAATGAGGCAAAATGTTTAGTCGATGATTTGTTGCAACGAGACATTTCGTTACACAACTTAAATTTGAATATATTATTCAACCGATTGTTATTTATTTTTCATCCACCATATAAGATGGCGGATGGAAAGGGGGGAGGGGGAGTGAGGAAAGTGGAGGGAAGGGGGACAGGAGGAATGAGCAAAAGAGAGAGGGGAGGTCAGATATGAGGGGAGGGAGTTCGAAGCATGATATAGATGGTACTTAGCTTATTTAGCCAATAACAAACATACAACTGTTAATAAACCATTTTCGAATTTTCTCTTTCTTGCCGCTTCAATTTTTTTTTATTAATTTCTGAAAACGCATTCAATCGATATTTCTCTTCTTTGCAAAGTACCAAACCCTCTTCCCTCCCCTCCCCTCCTCTCCCTTCCCCCCTCCCCCCAAATAATGATGTGTACTCATTTTAGTATACTGTGCTAAAAATCGATGAAGTAATTTACTGCCTATATCGAATATAGTTTCCATTCATATTGCTTAATTAGGTCTTTTAGCGTATCCAAAAACTTGACACAAAAAAAAGATGGCTGATGAAAAAATCCTCCTAAAAATTTGCATATTTAACAATCTTTAAAATCCTTCAATTCTAAAGCTTTAAATTTAACGAAATTCTAAAGCTTTAAAGAAATGGACAGGTATTTTTGGTGTTATACTCAACATATACTTCGATTATTTTCTGCTTAGATGAGTTTTCTTTATCTCAATGAAAACAGATTGCTCTCTAATGAGTATTAAAATTTGTTCTTTTTTCTTATCGATTTGCATTATTATCATCTTTGTAATGTTTTTCATTTTGCAATTTTTTTCATTTTTGCAATTTTTTTCTCATTTTTTGCAATTCAATGCATTTTTTTTACAATCAGGATTAATCAGTATTGTATCTCAGGATCGGCCAATGTTATATTCCAGGATCAGACAATATTATATTTCAGGATCAATCACCAATATTTGATTTCCGGCGACGATTCATGATGAAAGCATTTGCGCAACTGTTGTGACCTCTAAGTAACGAGAATTGAAGCCGTAATAATTCTAGTCTAGATTTCGAAGGAAAAAAAACAGTTTGTGAACATTAGCCACTTCAACCGGTCGATTTCTAAGATCATCAATCGTCGAAACAATTAAACCTCAATAAATCCATCAATTATCGATTGAATCAATCGATGGATCAATTAATCAATTAATGTAATTGTTCACTTGAATAATGCTAGTAAATCAAAAAAAAATTAAAACAATAGAGGGGGTAGGGGGCTATGGGGAGGGGTATTTTCGAAGAAACAGTAAACCTGAAATTAACGCTTCCATCCTAAAAATTATTCAAAAAATTTTGTTTTTTTTTCGATAAAACTCGTCTATAGTATTCAAATTACAAATTTTAGCAACAACAATAAAAACAAAAAAAAAACCACCTATGTGGCTAGCTATCAATGGATATTGTAGCTGCACAGCTGCACTACTTCCTGTGTGCGTGCAACAAACACATCATTGATGCCATTCAAATGCAATGTTTAAAAAAAAGTTTTTTTCTCTTTTTTTTTCTATAGCATTAAAAACATTTCCCGTAGTATGTTGTACTTCAACAATTCATTATCCTCAAGTCGACATGATCGATCAAATCAGATCAATATAAAGCTGCACAATGCTCCGTCTATAAGTCTCTCATTTAGCAGTATATTCGTGGGATATTCTTGTGTAAATAGGGATTATGTCAATTGTATAAGATTGGGTGGGGAAGGCGGAGGGGGAAGGGAACGGGGAAGGAAGGGAAGCTTCTAAATTAGTCGTGAGTAGATCTGATTTGTGGCAAAGAATAATGAAAAAATGAGGCTAGTGGGATGTGTTAATGTGGTTTTCAATGATTCGTAAATAAGATTTACTATAGATTTCTGGAGGATTTAGCGATGGCTTCTTGAAAAAATATGGTTAGAAATGGAAATAAAGCCCCCATTTAAAGTCCCTTATTAGAAAATAAATCAAAGCTGGAAATGAACTTGAACATTCCGGTTTTCTTCCGGTTTTCAAAACCGGAATCGCTTTTCACTGAATATCTTGTTTAAGTTGTCTTACAATGAGGAATATTTGATATAATGCCAATATTTTGAGCATGATTTTATAATCCGTTAACTATGCAAATGTGAAGCCAAATATTTTTTTTCTATATATGCAAATGATATCGAGTTTTTTGAAAAAAAATTTTTGCAATAAAAAATGCAAATTTTTGAAGCAAACTAATTCTTTTATATCGATAAATCTATGATAAATGATTCAATCCGCTCTCCACTTTATCAATGACAATTCAAATCTTTAGTGATATTATTTGCATATTGCAAAAAACAAAAAAACATTCATTTTACTATATGCAAATAATTAATAATTTGTATATTGCAATTGCATTTGCGTGATCGATTAATTCAATTTGTTTTCATCGTTACATTATAATTAAAAGTATTCGTTGTTAAGTTATTTATATTTATTCTGTTTGCTTTCACCCTCATTGGTGGTCTCAATTACGGATGTAACTCTCTGTTCTTCTTGCTCACTCCCCGTTCCCACCCTTCTCCCCTTTCCTTCTCCTCTTCCCATTTCCCTTTCCCTTTCCCATCCTACTTTCCCATCCCCATTGATTCAGTGATTGACGGGGAAGTGTATATGAGTATAACAGCTAATGTTAGAGCACAAAATGTTTAGGTTTCCCACTAATAAGTTTTGTTTTAGTGTAGTAGAGCATTGCTGAAATCCTCATAGGTGAAATTTTATGTGGACCCCTCCCCCTCTCCTTCCCCCCCTTCCTCCACCCCTCTCCCCTCCTCTTCGTCTCCCTCCCCCACCGTCCCCTCTCCCCTTCACCCCCCTCCCCTACCCTGCCCTCATTTGCTAATGTGCCTCTTTCTTCATTCAAATTTTTGATTAACTTGGATTTTTTCTACCGGTTTCATCGTTCTATTTTTATAGTATTTCTAAGACAGCATAGTATTTTGTAGTATTTTTTTCTTTATATCTGATGAAGCTTTCTATGATTTAGAGCTAAATAGATCCTGTATTCATGGACATCGAATAATATATGAAAAACTCAATTGGGAAATAACCTTTTTCCCTGAAATGAGTGATGGTTAGATTTCAGGAATGTTTAATCAATCTTTTTTTCGTTGATGATAAACAGTGAGGCATGAAATTTTTCAATTTTCTTCCACAATGATAAGTTGCTGGAATTAAAAGAATAAAAAAAATAAATAAATAAATAATAAAAAATTAGCATTCATCCTTAGTTCTGCGACCATATAAGACATTTTCTTATTCTGGCTCTTCTATAGTTTATCAATGATTTAAAGTGGTTACTGATAAGATTATCATTTATGTCTATATGAATGACGTCATCAACAAACATTGTTTTTTTCTTCCGGATTATTCATTTGATGCGAAAAAAAGAGAAAAAAAAAATAAAAAAAGAGAAAAAAAAAAAGAAACACGTGACATAATAGTTTTCATACAATTTTTATAAATATACTCAGAAGATATTTTTAAAAAAGTGTTGATTTAAATTCAGGAAAATGGAACTCTCGAATAAGAGACACCATAAAAGGTTGAAATTAAACTGATATGTTTTCCAGATTAAAAAAAAAAATGCGAGCAGTGCTATGGAGTCATCGAAAATAAGAGCACTTATACCATCAATTTGTTTACTACTATCATTCGTTGTACTCATCAATGTTTCCTATATGGGTGTAAAGGTTGCTACGACACCAGTTAGCGAATCTCCACTCTATGGTCAATATGACATTGAATATATGAACACCTTTATTTCGGACAGGTAAATTAATTAAGCTTACATTGAAGTGTTGAAATTTATTCTAATGGTGATTGGAGTGGTCGAGAAAGTCCGAAATGGGAAGGTGGAGGGTTTTGGAAGAAATGAGGTGTGCCTGGAATTATGGCCTTAAGCAGAACTATATTTTGTATTTAAAATGTAGATTTGTCGGAATAAAGACGTCAAATCAGGTCGTGGATACCTTAAAATTCCAACTAAACGATATCCCCCATTCTCAATCAGAGGGAGGAGGACGGGAGAAGGGGGTGGGAGGTGAGAGTGGGGAGGGGTGTGGTGTGGTGAGGGTGGGGGAGGGATGAAAAATACTCAGGTTTCATTGTCTAATCATTAAATTAAAAAAACACAAAATAATTGCAAAATTTGAGTTGAATAGTTTTCCAATCATTGTTAAAAATAATTACGATAATTACACTTAATTTGCATCTAAATTAATAAAATAGAAAAAAAGGTTAAGTAAAAATTATGATACTTATTTGAGTTTATACCTTTAAAATTGGGCGATTACAAATCGAAGTCCGGATCCAAATTTCCTCTAAAATTTCTACGAATCCCCCTCCCTCCCTTTTACCCCCTCCTCATTGTCTATTTATTGTTTTACAATAAAAGTAAGTCAATTAATTTATGGTAATATAACATTGACTTTTTTTATTCAGGTGATTAAAAATTTTTCCCACTATTACTTATTATTTTATTTTTTTATATTGAATGAGAAAAAAAATTTTTTTTCAGTTCACCTCTTCCGCCACCATCACCAGCACAAAGACGTACACAACGTTTACCACAATGTCTAATTATTGGTGCACGTAAAGGAGGTACACGTGCACTACTTGATGCACTTGCATTGCATCCACAAATTCGTGTTGCACGACGTGAGGTGCATTTCTTCAACAATAATGAAACATATGCAAAAGGTATCGAATGGTATCGTCTTCAAATGCCATACACTTATGCTGAACAGGTAAAACCTGAAATTTATATCAGCTTAAATCAGCATTTAAAGCTTTTGACCTGGATTTCCTGGATTAGCTGAATTGATTTGGATATACTGGGATATTGGGATATTAGAAGATTATGAAAGGAAGAAAATCCCACATCTTTGTTGAATAACTTAAATGAGTATTTGAAATCTATTAATAATTTATGCAGGATTATTTTTTAATTATGAAAATATTTGCGAATTATCGAATATTTAGAGAAGAAGTAATTAGCATTTTAACGAATCACTTTAAAAATTTCCCCAAAAAATTTCTATTACATAAAAGTTTTCCCAAAAAATTCCATTTTATTGAAAAAAAAATATTTTTGTAAAATCTTTCTCTTGAATTCTCTTTTTTTTCTTCTTTTCAGGTAACAATTGAAAAAACACCTGGATATTTCACTAATGAATTTGTTGCCGAACGAGCGTATCGTATGAATTCATCGATGAAATTAATTCTGATTGTTCGTGATCCAGTTATTAGAACGATCAGTGATTTTACTCAAGTAATTTCTAAATTTTTTTAAAATTTCGTATTTTGTTGAATTTTCTTCCAAATTTTTATTTTAAGAAATCACGTAGAATTTTTATTTTACATGAAAAACTTTTTACAGAATGGGGATCGGAATATATTTTGTTTTTTTTCATATATGTTTCAAATTGGACGCATAATAAAACTTAACTATATGTTTTCTATTAAGTAAATTTTTGAGTAAATCAAAGCGAAAGTTGGAATATTCCCCTACGACAACGATGAGTTAGATAAGTGATGAGACTGAATTTACATCTTTTTTCGTGTTGAAAAAATATTAAACTTCAAGTATATCTTAATTACAAGCATATAAGAAAATGCTTTTACCAAGTTCTATATTAGCAGCGTAATTTTCAACATATTAGCAGCCTATTTTTCAACATATTAGCAGCCTATTTTTCAACATTAAAAGAAATTTTCTTGATGAGACGTTTGCCGTCGTCTTTAAAAACCGGTTTCCACATCAAACACTAAGTGGCATTTTGAAGTATCCACTTAGCAACCTATTAGCAACACTTTACTGTCACTTTTTTTGATGATAAAAGAACACTGAAAATGTTAGAGCAAATATTCTAGTAAGATCAGAAGAATTTCAAAAGAAAAATTAACAAATTCAGGAAGGTAAATATATTTCATTTAGTAAACGAAATGAAACCCGTTAATAATATTATGAAATGGATCAGTTACAGTAAAAGGTTTTTTTACAGTAATAGCCTATAGAATTTTTAAACCAAAATTGAATTGATTATTATGTAAATTATAATCGTCAGTATTAATCGATAATTAAATTTTAGCACTTAGGCGATTTCAATCATTAGAAAGTCTTTTTTTTTCACAAAATATTTTTTTAATTAATTTTTTATTTATTTCCATTTTTTTGTTCCTTGCGAAATTAACATCAGATCCTTAATAGCATATTATGGATTTATTTATTATACCAAATTGATGGTGGAAACAAATCAGATATTACCATTCTGGTGTAAAATTATCAAATATATTTTTACTAAACACGAAAATTATCGAATGCTTTTATATTTCATTGGCATATTACCAAATATTACCAAAATTTATTCCCATTTAGAATTTCTAGTCCATTTCAAAAATTAGAAAGCTTTAATCTTTGATCTTTGATCTTTAATCTTTAATCTTTAATCCAAAACCTTCAAATCTAAAAAGCATTTTTTTCGTGTGATAATTTAGATCATAACATAAGCGAAAAATTG